>JAJAGP010001374.1:0-110645 GCA_025084515.1 Ancistrus triradiatus
TTCAATTTACGTTTTTCCTTATGGGAAACATTTGTTCGTTTTCAGTTCTCTACAAGACTTCTGGAATGAATTAACATCAAGAACCAATGTACCACTGTATATACATTTTCCTAGCTTTATTTACACATTAAATACCAAAGTAACAAGAAAAAATGCAACCTTCTAAAACTTGAGGAAAATGAAAAATTAGGGTAGTTGAATTGTTGGAAAAGTGACAATCCATTCTCATTTGAGGCTGTGGGTCTAGATATTTGTAAAGCTGCTTTGAGACAATGCTCTCTTGCAAAAAGTGCCTTATACATAACTTTGACTTTAGACTTTGTTTATGAAAGTTTGACAAGGCAGGATACAATGGCATAAAAACATAGTTTTTAAACTATGTTTACAGCATATCATACAACCCCAATTTCAATGAAGTCAGAACGTTGTGTGAAACATAAATAAAAACAGAATACGATGATTTGCAAGTCCTTTTCAACCCATATTCAATTGCATACACTACAAAGACAAGATATTTAATGTTCAAATGGATAAACTTTATTATTTTTGCAACTCTTCACTTATTTTGAATGAAAGGCTCAGATGTTCACAAGCAAGGATGGGGCGAGATTCACCACTTTGTAAACAACTGCGTGAGCAAATGGTCCAACAGTTTAAGAACAACGTTTCTCAACGTGCAGTTCCAAAGAATTTAGGGACTTCATCATCTACAGTCCATAATACCGTCAAAAGATTCAGAGAATCTGGAGAAATCTCTGCAAGTAAGCGGCAAGGCCAAAAACCAACATTGAATGTCAGTGATCTTTGATCCCTCAGGCGGCACTGCATTAAAAACCGACGACATTCTGTAACGGATATTACCACATAGGTTCAGGAACACTTCAGAAAACCACTATCAGTGAACACAGTTCGTCACTCCATCTACAAATGCAAGTTAAAACTCTACCATGCAAAGCGAAGCCATATATCAACAACACCCAGAAACGCCGCCGGCTTCTCTGGGCCCGAGCTCATCTGAGATGGACTGACACAAAGTGGAAAAGTGTCCTGTGGTCTGACAAGTAAACATTTCAAATTGCTTTTGGAAATCATGGACGTCATGTCTTCCGGGCCAAAGAGGAAAAGGACTGTCCGGATTGTTATCAGTGCTAAGCTCAAAAGCCAGCGTCTCTGATGGTACGGGGGTATGTTAATGCCCATGGCATGGGTAACTTGCACATCTGTGAAGGCACCATGAATGCTGAAAGGTACATACAGGTTTGGAGCAACATATGCTGCTATCCAAGCAACGTCTTTTTCAGGGACGTCCCTGCTTATTTCAGCAAGACAATGCCAAGCCACATTCTGCATGTGTTCCAACAGAGTGGCTTCATAGTAAAAGAGTACGGGTACTAGACTGGCCTGCCTGCAGTCCAGACCTGTCTCGCATTGAAAATGTGTGGCGCATTATAAAAAGCAAAATACGACAACAGAGACCCCGGACTGTTGAGCAACTGAAGCTGTACATCAAGCAAGAATGGGAAGGAATACCACCAACAAAGCTTCCACAGTTAGTGTCCTCAGTTCCCAAATGCTTATTGAGTGTTGTTAAAAGGAAAGGTGATGTAACACAGTGGTAAACATGCTCCTGTCCCAACTGTTTTGGAACGTGTTGCAGGCATCAAATTCCAAACTTTATTGAAGCAAAAATCAATAAAGTTTATCCGTTTGAACATTAAATATCTTGTCTTTGTAGTGTACTCAATTGAATATAGGTTGAAATCGATTTGCGAATCATCGTATTCTGTTTTTATTTATGTTCTACACAATGTCCCAACTTCATTGGAATTGGGGTTGTAAACAGAAACATGAAGATGATACTAATGTGATGAAAAAAAGGATGGATGGAAATTCATGAAGGTATTCCTTTAATTCTCATGGTGATCCAAAGGAAAGCTAGAAGTCCTAATAGGAAACTGACAGCACTGCCATCTGATGTTTTCCCTCCGACTGCCAGTCAGCACCACGTGCGCTGTTTTTGTTGACCTTTTTCATGTGCTTCCATTTTCGTATCGCGATGCTGCCTGCTGCGACATGCCCTCCTCTGCAATAGCCTGACTGAACACTACCTGCAGCTGCGCCTCATTTCTCTCAAACTACTTACAGCATGGTTCTTCCTTCATTCTTTGCCAAACCATTCTCTTTGTCACACATGTGTTTTGTCTCACATGCTGGTGTCTGTTGAAGTCTCCCTGTTGTTTCTGTATCATGAGCTTTTTGATCCTTGTGCTGAACTTCTTCTCCTCTGTTTCACCATGTGTTTTTGCTGGATAGTTTTAGAGTCTTAGGACAACTTTGCTCTGCTGGTTCCCCACCTCTGTTTATCCTGTGCTTTTGGATATTTCCCTTTGTCCTTTTTTCTGCTTTTTATGTGTTTGGGTTGAGTATGCCTTTTTTTTCTTCTTCTATGTGTTTTTTGGGGAACCTTTCCCTCATTTTGTGGGACTGCCTTAACAATTAATAGTTCAGCATTATTACTACGTGCAATAAACTAGTTTGAATTTGTACTGGTTATGTGATTCTTATCATGATGATATATGATAGTAAAATAAAATTTACAGCAAGTGATGACTTATTTTCCTGGTTTGAATCCATGCCAAGTTACATAACATCTGACGTCCGTATCACATTTTTCTGTTAAAATTGTATTATTCTTGCCTGTTACCTTGATGGTTTGGAGCATATTGATGGCATATTGATCATTGTACTGTTATGACACTTATAACACTGTTAGAGAAAAATAATCTACTTTGTGGCAGCGATGCGAATTGTTGATTAAATTCCTATAAGCACTGTTGTGCTTTAAGCATTGCTAATTTTGTCCTATTCCATTAAACATGCCTACGATTCACCCAAAATATACAGCACACTTGGACAGATATTAGGGTTTCAAACTTCTTGGTCATTCAGACCCCTTTCTGTTATACACTTAGTTGTGTATTACTAAAACACAATACCTAGTATGAGGGAAATGTCACAATCTGGCAAGTAGGCAACTGTGACAATGAAATTCAAGACAAATTATCGTCTCCCAACTATTTATTAAGGAATTTATTTATTTAGGATTTTTTTTTTTTTGAGCATTACAGGGCATTTGGTCATGTCGTGTGACCAGCATACCTCCACTATGTAAGTGATCTGCTGCAGAGAATTATAACAACAAATCTTAATAAGACTTAATAGTCATAATAATAGCAATAATAATAATAATAATAATATGTGCAGAATTAGTCATATCCTGTTTGCATTTCTTGGCTTCATCCTGACTTTGTGTTTTTCCAGCATTTCTGGACTTGTACTGTCTCTTGTTAATAAACATATCTGTACCTCTGTCCACCTTCATTTGTCTGTTTTGGACTGAACATAGCTTGTGCATGACATTTATACTTCCCCAGTAGTTATAGTGATCGAAAGCTTTTAACAACACAGACCGGTTCACACACACATATATTACAATCTATTTCCAGACAGAAATTCTAATTATAATATTTAAGTGATGTTGTAAACATGTATATTTGTAGTAATTAGTTGGTGATATTATGTTTGTGTCTCTTATACTTAAATGCAGATTTCTTAAAAAATACAGCCACGCCTATTAAAAAAAGTCACAAGGCACTGAACCTTGATAGAGCGCACCAAACAAAAATTTGCATAATACTGCCATGGATTTAAATTATGGTGATATACAATAATATTGTTTATTGGCCCAAGGGCACTGGCAAACCCATTCAGAGCTTTAATTCATTTAAGGAATCAAAATTTAGTGAATTAGAAACATACGTGCAGTGCAAAAAATTCAAACCAGATGAGAAGAAAAACCGAAAACACTTACATCTTCCCCTCTCTCTCCTTTGTCTCCATTTCCTCCTCTTGGTCCTCTATCACCCTGCAAAAATCAAACACAGGTCATGTGCTGAAGAGAGAATATCCTTAATAAGTCATATTTGTGTTTTGTCGTGATATTAAGCATCTGGAGAGTGTCACGGCACTTCCAAACATCACCCTGTGAGACAACCAAGGACTAAGAAGAATAAAGTGCATAGGTAATATGGATCAAGTGTATAGTTACTATGGGTCGAAGATAAAGGCAGAAATTCATCTTGCTAGCTTCTACTGTCAACAAATGGCATCCTAATTACCTTATCTCCAAGGGGTCCATAGTTACCAGGTCTTCCTGCTTCACCTTCTCTGCCAGGATCACCCTAAGCAAGACACATGACTTTCAGACACCACCAAATTATTTACCCATTGCTTATAACCTCCGTTGTCCTGATTAATTTAGGACATAGGTGAAATAAGGATCAGACTTTAACCAGAAGCTTTGAAACTTTATGTAAAGGAAAGAGTAAGACTTCATTCTAAACACAGGAATTAGTATATCCACACACAGTCTGAGACAGACAAACTGGTTCCTTACTTTCTGTCCTTTCAGTCCATAAGGACCAGCATCTCCTTTTGGCCCTGGATCTCCTGACAAACCCTTTAACAGAGGGCAGTAAAAATATTCAAACATAGAAATATGCTGAAAAAGGGCTAAGATGTGCAATTAAGCCAACTTTATTCTACAAGCATCCTTATAAAAGAATGTAAATAAAGCACATTCCTTAAAGCGACTTACAGATCTTGGAAAGGGCCTGTATGTCTGGACTGGTGAATGTTTGGCACTTTGTGAGGCAAACATCCTCAGTCCTGCACTCCAGATGCAGGCTGAGCAAAAGCAGCTGTTTTACGTAGTGTAAGACTGACAAGCTGATGGGAGGGACATGCACTGTTTTATCCTATCAGCTCTAACTGCATTGTGCACTTTCTAAGCCAACTAGTGACCATTAATGCTTTACAGACATGCTTTATCTAGATGTGAATGTATAACAGGCAATAAATCCTTGATTTACTCTGATAGTGAAAGAGGGGTTTATCCACTTTAAATATTTACCACAACTACTACGGATACTTCTTTAAGAGTATACATTTCATATTAGGATGTACTAGCTGAGCATTAGTTCAGCAGCTGGTTTTCAAATGTCCTGCAGCTGTTCAACCGTGAGGATATGACTCAGTGGGGTGAGGATGTGACGCAGGAACCTACATCAGCCTCAGACACCGAAACTATAACAACCAGACGTACTCACACAGACACACCCAGACTTACATCAGGACCCGGTGACCCTTTGCAACCTGTAAGTCCAGAAAAGCCAGGCTCGCCCTGTCAGATAAAGCACAAACAAATAAATATTATGGTTTTATATTTGTCAGACTGAAGCACAGTAGAAAATGACTGAGTTAGAGAAAGTGTCTCTGTCTGTACAGTGTCGAGTAAAGAGAAACTTCGAAATGGAAATAAAAAAATAAATAAACCTGAACGTGACATAATTCTGCAAACGTAATGCATTCATAATTAATGCCACACACAAGCCCAAATCAGAACAACTACACAGTCAGAAACGCATTCTATTCTTGAAATGTTTCTCCTTCTTCGTAAGTATGCCTTTGGTGATTCTAGCCAAAGAGTGTAATCCTTGTTTTATCACATCACAGCACTTTATTATTATTAGGCTTCTGGCTTATCTAAGTTTTGTGTTAAATTCATCAGACATTAACATCACTTGTCATTCCTCCATTAGCATATTATTCAACATTCCTTCATTACAGCAATATGAATTATTGGGCCTTATTTAGCTGCAACATATGGAATACTGGAAATACAGTCGTATGAAAAAGTTTGGGCACCCCTGATATTTTTCATGATTTTTCTTTATAAATCATTGGTTGTCCAGCTCAGCAATTTCAGGTAAATATATCATATAGCAGATGAACACCATGATATTTGAGAAGTGAAATGAAGTTTATAGGTTTTACAGAAAGTGTGCAGTAATTATTCAAACAAAAATTAGGCAGGTGCATAAATTTGGGTCACCCTTGTCATTTGAATACCTTTTCAGCATTAATTATTGGAACACAAAATTTTTTTGTAAGCTCATTGACCCTTGATTCTACATACACAAGGGAATCCAACTATGAGAAAGGGTTAAGTGGCCAATTGGAAGTTTTTCTCCTCTTTGCATTCTCTCTCTGAAGAGTGGCAACATGGGAGCCTCAAAAACAACGTCTCAAATGGCCTGAAAACAAGGTTGTTCAACATCATGGTTCAGGGAAAGGGAAAAGCTCTCTCAGAGATTTCAGCTGTCAGTTTCCACTGTGAGGAACATAGTGACGCAATGGAAGACCACAGACACAGTTCTAGTTAAGGAACTCCCGAAGTGGCAGACCAAGAAGAATCTCAGATAGGCAGAGGCGAAGGATGGTGAGAACAGTCATAGTCAAGCCACAGACCACCTTCAAAGACCTACAACCTCATCTTGCTGCAGATGGTGTCACTAATCATCGTTCAACTATACAGCACACTTTGCACAAGGAGAGGCTGTATGGGAGAGTAATGCAGAAGAAGCCTTTTCTGCAGACACGCCACAGTCACTTGAGGTGTGCTACAGCACATTTGGACAATCCAGCTTCATTTTGGAATAAAGTGCTGTGTACTGATGAAACTAAAATTGAGTTATTTGGACATAACAAGGAGCGGCACACATCCCAAGACAAACATTTGCTACCCACAGTAAAATTTGGTAGCGGTTCCATCAGGCTGCGGGACTGTGTGGCCAGTGCAGGTACTAGGAATCTTGTTAAAGTTGAGGATCGCATATTCCAGTTAATATCTCCAGATTCTTGAGAACAATGTTCAAGAATCAGTGACAAAGTTGCACCGAGGCCAACGACCCAAAACCCTGCTCAAAATCTACTAAGGCATTCATGCAGAGGAACCAGTACAACATTCTGGAATGGCCATCTCAGTCCCTAGACAAATGTGAGCTGTCCATGCTCGGAAACCATCAAACCTGACTGAACTGGAGATGTTTCTAAAGAAGAATGGTCCAAAGCACCTTCAACCAGAATCCAGACTGGAAGCTGTAGGAAGCGTTTAGCGGCTGTTATTTCTACAAAAGGAGGATCTACTAAATATTGATGTCATTTTTTCTGTTGGGGTGCCCCAAATATATGCACCTGCCTAATTTTTGTTTGAATAATTACTGCACACTTTCTGTAAATCTATAAACTTCATTTCACTTCTCAAATATCACTGTGTTCATCTGCTATATGATATATTTAACTCAAGTTGCTGATCTGAACAACCAATGATTTATAAACTAAAATCATGAAAATTATCAGGGGTGCCCAAACTTTTTCATACGACTGTATGATTGTCTTGACAATCATCTTAAATGTAGCCACATGCCCTGTTCACAGATTGGCCAAAACATTCATATCACCTGTCCAATATTGTGCAGGTGCTCCATTATGCCACCAAGGGGCATGGACTCCACAAGGCATCTGAACTATCAGTTCTCTCAACAAGGACTCTGAACAATCATATCCTTTTAGCTGTGAGATGGGGCATCCATGGGTCAGACATGTTTGTCCATCACATATTACACTTGCTCAATCACTTCCAGATCTGAGAATTTGGAGGCCGAGTCAACACTTTGTCATGTTCCTCAAAGCATATCCTAAACACTTTTTTCAGTGTGACAGATAACATTATACTCAGCCGAAGACTGCCCAGAGCATCACACTGTCAGTGTTATACACTTCACCTCCCAGAGGTTTCAGTGTTATGCTTGATCGGTTTTAATTAAATGTATTAATTAAACATATTTAAGATTATTTCACTGCTACAGTAACTTTCTTGAGAGTCCTATTGGTCAAAAGCATGTTAAACAACCACAGGGCGTATTTGTAATCATAATTAGTCAATCTGGAGGTTACTTATTCATTGTTGTTTGAATGGTGGTTATATTGTTTGAGCAACAAATTCTAGGCACTCTTTACTTGGGATCAGTGACATTCAAACAAACAAAAATCCCACCTTCTGTCCATCAACTCCATTTCTTCCAGGATGCCCTTTGTCTCCCTGAAAGCAAATACATTCAAAATTATATAATGTCGACAAAATATGTGCAGGGCAAACAATTCAAAAGAAAAGATCACTATAGCATTACTATGACCTTACCTTGAAACCTTTGTGGCCTCTTTCACCCTGCAAAAAGGAAAGACTTTGATAAGCATATATTGGACAGTAATTTAAACCACTTAATATTTTCTCTACTACAAATTTACTTCTTACCTTAACTCCCTTGTCTCCTTGGTCTCCCTATAGATAAATTAGGACCAGATGGAGCAATAAGTTGTAGTTTCAGTGAGAGGACACTGTTAAATCTTAACAGAGAGGAAATGTAAGTTATTTCACACTCCAAACACTAACCTTCATTCCTTGATAACCGACCGGACCACGATCACCATCGTTTCCCTATTATTGGAGAAAAATAGTAAAGGGTTGAATATGCATGTGCAAATACAGATAACACTGACAAAGTGACTGATATAATGATTATCACTCCCCTACAGGTATTCACTAAAATTACCTCAGAATTGGACTTTAGTAGACACTAATAGAAATGCTCTGAGACTAATAATTCACTTTTAGAACTGGCTTAAAAGTAGTTAAACTACATTATCCAGCAGTGAGGTACAGCGGGGAAAATAAGTATTTGATACACTGCCGATTTTGCAAATTTTTCCACCTTTTTTTTGTAATTTTTTTTTTTTTACAATTTTTATCATAGGTACACTTCAACTATGAGAGACAAAATAAATAAATAATCAATAAATTAAATTAATTTAATAAATTAAATAAAATTAAATAAATTAAATAATCAATTTGCATTTTATTGCATGACATAAGTATTTGATACAACAGAAAAACAAAACTTAATATTTGGTACAGAAACCTTTGTTTGCAATTACAGAGGTCAGACGTTTCCTGTAGTTCTGGACCAAGTTAGCACACACTGCAGCAGGGATTTTGGCCCATTCCTCCATACAGATCTTCTCCAGATTTTTCAAGTTTTGGGGCTGTCGCTGGGCAACATTGAGTTTCAGCTCCCTCCAAAGATGTTCTATTGGGTTCAGGTCTGGAGACTGACTAGGCCACTCCAGGACCTTGATATGCTTCTTACGGAGCCACTCCTTAGTTGCCCTGGCTGTGTGTTTCGGGTCATTGTCATTGTCAACATCCAGCCACGACCCATCTTCAATGCTCTTACTGAGGAAAGGAGGTTGTTGGCCAAAATCTCGCGATACATGACCCCATCCATCCTCCCTTCAATGCAGTCGTCCTGTTCCCTTTGCAGAAAAGCACCCCCAAAGTATGATGCTTCCACCCCCATGCTTCACGGTTGGGACAGTTGTTCTTGGGGTTGTACTCATCCTTCCTCTTCCTCCAAACACAACGAGTGGAGTTGCTACCAAAAAGCTCATCTGACCACATGACCTTCTCCCATGCCTCCCATGCCTCCTCTGGATCATTCAGATGGTCATTGGCGAACTGGACATGTATTGGGCGTGAGCAGGGGGACTTTGCATGCCCTGCAGGATTTTAATCCATGACGGTGTAGTGTGTTACTAATGGTAATCTTTGAGACTGTGGTCCCAGCTCTCTTCAGGTCATTGACCATGTCCTCCCGTGTAGTTCTGGGCTGATTCCTGACCTTTCTCAGAATCATCCTTACCCCAAGAGGTGAGATTTTGCATGGAGCCCCAGACCAAGGAAGATTAACAGTCATCTTGTGTCTCTTCCATTTTCTAATAAGTGCACCAACAGTTGTTGCCTTCTCACCAAGTTGCTTGAATATCGTCCTGTGGCCCATCCCAGCCTTGTGCAGATCTACAGTTTTGTCCCTGGTGTCCTTAGACAGCTCTTTGGTCTTGGCCATGGTGGAGAGTTTGGGGTGTGATTGACTGAGTGTGTGGACAGGTGTCTTTTATATAGGTAACGAGTTCAAACAGGTACAATGAGTGCGGAATAGGAGGGCTTCTTAAAGAAAAACTAACAGGTCTGTGAAAGCCAGAATTATTGCTGGTTGGTAGGTGATCAAATACTTATTTCATGCAATAAAATGCAAATTAATTACTTAAAAATCACGCAATCTGATTATCTGGATTTTTTTTTAGATTCTGTCTCTCACAATTGAAGTGTATCTACAATAAAAATTACACATCTCTACATTCTTTGTAGGTGGGAAAACCTGCAAAGTCGACAGTGTATCAAATACCTTATTTTCCCCACTGTACTATGAAATTAACAAGCTAAATTTAAAAACAAAACAAAACATAAAACAAGAAGCAAGCTGCAGTGATCAATTTTGAGATACCACATACAATTTAGTAGTTAATTACAATATTAAAAGTAGCCAATATTAAGGAGTAATATTAGCTTTATTTAGTGCGGCCATATCCTTACCTAATAATATAGGTACTACTTTTTACATACCTGTGCTACCTCATTTTCTAGTTCTGAAAATATTCAGTAAATTATTATGTAAATAATTAATTATGCATTAAATTTTGTACAACAACCTAAAGTCTAACTAATGTCTAACCCATGCAGACATCCTTTACTCTTTTGTCCCTTGTCTTTCTCCATAGTCCATTTTATGTCCCTTTTTGGTGACCACAGGCCAATTATGCTATTGTTTATCAGCATGTATACAATATATACTCCTCTGTACTGTTACTCTGTCTTGTTACTTGTTACCAGTGTTGTTGCTCTGTGTGGCTTATGTTCTTGCTTCCTGGTATGTTTGTCGTACGATGCCTGTCTTGTATCTGGTACTGCTTTTGTCAGCCTCCTTGGTAAGTGCTGTCATACTGGACTTTAGTCAGCAAAATTTTCCAAATCTTCATATAAAGGAATTTGCTCCAGTGACTGATTTCACACCAAAGACTTTGCTCTGAGTTTGAAGTTTGAGATGTGAATTTGCATCCTCGGGCAAGAGGCACTAATGCTGTGGTCGTGGTAATCTGAAGGGGTGGAGCTTTGTTTAGCAGAACAATGGAGGAAATGCTAACCCTTCTATAAGCACTACATTTTATATAATACATTCCATTCCAAGAAACGACAGGCGGCATGGTATAAAGTCAGTCGAGAGAGGTTGGCATATGTCTATTGTGTGTGCGTTTTTATTTTACTATTTATAGTTGAGAAGTTAGCCAGTTTGTTAGCAACTGAACTGGGAAGCTACAAAAGTGGATTCCATCTCATGCCCAACTGTATCTCATCTTCTATCCAGGCCAGAGGAGACCCAACAGGGTATTAGAGCCTCCTTTCAGTTGTACGGTTTTCCCCAATAAATGCATTCTTTCGCTCTAATATTGTAATCACTCACATATATCATCATTACATTCATAAATATACATTTTCATTAGATTACAACAAGTCCTTGTTTTTTTGTCAGTCACTGTACTTCCAGGCAAGTGCTTCTGGGAGTGTTCACAGATTATGTGAACAGTAGGAGGATTTTTAGGTGTCTATCAAACAATGGGGCAGACAGTTAACAGGCAGTAGCAAAAGCACAAATCTCATGTTTTGTGAGATATTGTAAAATATTTCAACAACCTAACGCGGCTTAACGTAAGGTAACAATGACAACATGACAAAGAAATAGCTTTTCCAAATTTGTCTTAATGTGAAACTCTGAGATACGTTTGCACTTTGTCCCATTACGGTTGGACTGTATACTTAAAAATGCATATTCCGACATAATTGTTGATAATCATGATATTTTTAATGTTGCTGATGTTACTAAACAAAAACGATCTATAACACTACAGACAGCCCCTTGTGAAAGGTGCTTACAATGTTCTTAAAGTAAGCCCAGTTTGGTATGATTTTCCCAGCAGTCCCTCATGACAAGCTATCAAAGGAAAAATCCAGTGGGTGAAAATCTATGCCTTCAAGCTACCATTATATTTCATTCATTAAAATGGCAATGGTAGCAGCACTGTTTTTCCCAAATATTCAATCCCAGCATTTTTCTAAACTGTCAGAGTCTTTCAGATTTTCTCATGCAGTCTGTTCTCTTTCTACTGAAAATGAAATTAGGACTACGTAGTTATGAACAGCTGGACTGAAATAATGGAATTGCTGGTTGGCTGAACATATACAGCCTAATGGGGTGGCTGGTCCCATTCCAGACCAGTGTGCAAACCATTTGAGGGCCTACACAAGGAAAATTACAGCTTTGTAACAAAAACTGCAACTTTCTCGAGGTTAATGAAGTTAAGCCTAGAGGTTATAATTAAGTAGAGTGATACATAAATTACAGTAATATTATGATGATAGACAGTCCTCAAAATTAGCTACAGTAATCTTTATAAATGATAGACCGATTAATTAGCCAGACACTTAATCAGGCTGATTAGTGTCATTTTGAGATACTTAGCATCAGGCGATACCTGCGCTCACAAGGCCGATATTCCACAGCAATTTACTGCTTTTAACTGGAACTGGAATAAAAAAAAAAAATGCTGCTAGCATTTGCACTACTCTGACATTGTTCATTTTTTGGAAGTATTTATGCATTTAATTTTTCCCATAGAAACAAGAAGATGGTAATAAATTTTAATAAATGTTGTTGTTAATGCAATAAAACTTTAATTTTTTTTAGGTATAAAAAGGACAGAGGGCAAACATATTCACTTAAGTTCAGCAAATTTGTGTCTCATTTATTATTAGTTTTATCATTTGCAAAAAAAAAAAAAAATTATATTTCCTTCTTTATTGGCCATTGGTTGCCCTGCTCTCTAAATGTCGGCATTGGCCATTAAAAACCCATATTGGTCGACCACTAATCATTATGTTGATGGAAAGTTCTCACAAGTCTAGTGAGATGTGTGGGTGTGTGTGTGTGTGTGTGTGTGCGAGAATGAATGCTTCAAACACACCTTACCGGGTGAGTCAGGACAGTGAAGCATATTTTAACAACTACTGATACTATGATGGCTGAAACTACAGAGCAGTAAGACGCCAAATCACACCACAACTTGAGCAGTGCCAGTGAGCTACTCAATTATGCTCTGCAGATTGCTGTAATTGCTATTATACAATGTGTGAGATCTTCTGAATAGGTCTGTATAGTGTAGCTACAGGAGGTACTTGTTTGAAATAGGTGTATAGCAATCTGACGGGTTTTTATATTTTTATATGTTTACTAACCGCAGGTCCTGGGTCTCCTTTCTCTCCAGGCAACCCTTGTCTTCCAGGCTCCCCCTGTAAAAATATTTTCACTGTCAGTATCTGACCACAACGATGAACAAGTGTAGGTGTGACCAAGTCATGCATTTGCAGTATCAGTAACCATTTCTGTAAGACTACAGACCAATATTAACATAAAAACTGATTTAGAAATATTTACTTTGGAATTTTCATTTATGGGAAGAATCTGTTGTTACTGATGAGAATTTGTGAGATTATATATGTATACATAATATATAATGTGAGATTTTCACATTATAAAATTACTCAAAGTCTAGAATGATATGGCTGATTAATTATTGCATGGAAATAGTAAATAAACAATGAAAAAAAGATATACAGTAAACTTTTTCAATTTCAAATGGTTTTACTTTCAATGTTAGTACTGAGCACTGCATTGTGACTGCAATGATGGATACGTAAAGAATGCTGGGTTACATAAAAGAAAATAGGATGACTGAACAAAAAGACAACAAGCTCAGCTGTGCTATATTAAAATACTTACTCTGTTTCCTGGGTCTCCTTTAAAGCCAAGAGGTCCAGGAGGAGCCTGTGAAAATATAAAACAAAATAGTTATCATATCATCAATCCTATAGACTCTGCAGTAATCTTAGTGTAGACAGTAGACTGAACAGTGAGGATACTCACAATACAGTCAATTGAGCAGCACTGTAGAAAAAGGTGAGAAAATTACATAAGGAGTTACATCTTTAAATAATAATCAAACACAAAATACTAGCATGTTAAATATATTAGAAAAAAGTAAGACAAACAAGCATACCACATCTACGGTTTCATTGGTCTGGAAAAGAGAACACAGAGAACAACAGATATAGAGTTAACAAAATGAAAACTGAGATGAAAACCATGATATCAGCAACAAAAGCTCTAAAGCTACCATCGCAGAATTTATTCATATTCAATATTAAACCATCCTATGGCACTGTTAGGAGTAGAAATCGTAAATGTTCAACTGGCTTCATACTGGCAGTGAAATCATGCAACCACTCACTTTCAATTAATGGCATTATGCATAAAGTGAACAGAGCTCGCTAAAGTTGATGGGCCGATGGTAGATGAGGATGGAGGGCCTCAGGAATTGTTCCCCACTGTGTAACATTATCAGTCTTTACACTTGGTCCTAGTTGAGAATACCCACTGCTATAAGTTACTACTTATTCATATTTAATTTAGCTGACAAATTGTTGTTTGTATCTTATAGGAATCAAAATAGTCTTTAGTGTGCCATGTAACAGACTGTATCTCAGTCAATGATTTTGGGTTGTGTAATGTCAACCCATCTCACGAAAACAGGTATATAAAGTTCTGTTCAGGGATGCAGTGAAGATTACGCAGCTTTAAACGAATGTCTTGACAGTGTGAATGAAAACTTGGAGGTTTTAGCTGCGTCCCATTTCAGGAGCTGCATCCTTCGAAGAACGCAGTCTATGCAGTATGTGAAGGCATGTCCTTCGTAGGCTGTGTAGACCGTGGCGATGTCCAAACCAAAATAAGACGGTCTGCCATATAGAAGATTTCCAATTTGTGTCACAGAATGCAATTAATCTCTGGATATGTTGGGTAGCGAAGGATACATACGTTGGGTCCTTTGTTACCATGAAAAAGAAGGGGAAATACGAAGGAGCCTTCGAAATGGGACAGCTATGGCGCAATCAGTTTTCAAATGCAGTCTTGAAGGGTGCAGTCCCTGAAATGGGACGCAGCTAGGGTCTCTCAGTTACTATAATCAGGATCTTATGTCAGCCACATCTTATTTTTCAGATCTGATATAAATCAGAAGATATTTTTCCAGTTTTAACCCTGCCTATCCTAATCAGGGTTACTGGAGGTCTGGAGTCTATCCTGGAACTCGCTGGATGCAGATGGTGTTTCAGTACATTGCAGGGCCTGACAGCGATCTGACTGTTGAAGGGATGGTGAATGGTCCCCCCGCCTGACATCCCTCCTTAAAAGCACACCCAGTCATGCATGTGTGATGCCTAGTTTCTGCTACACCGTTCTAGCACCCAATATTGATATTAACATATTATGTAATACAATATCTAAATCTAAACTAACAAAAGATCGAGCCATGTGTAATTCTTAAATTCCTCCAGAGCTAAGTTCATTAACAATAATTTCTCTGACTTTTTCATGCACACATAAAACTTGGATTATAATGGATTATAATATTGGAAACTATGGATTATATTGGCTCTGTAATATTGGTACTAGTACTCTGCACAATGGCAATAAAGTAGAATCTAATCTAGCATTAGGCTACAAACATCATATGCTACCACAGTGCAGTTAACTACTGATCTTCTAAAGCAGTATAACGCTTCATGGTAATACTGGGAATGGCACAAATTTTATAAATCCTTTAAAATGCAGATTAAAAACCTTCTTATTGAAGCTCATCCAATTTTGTCAGTGACCCTACCAATATGGCTTGTAGTAATTATCATGGATTAATAATTATTAGCTTAATTAACACAGATTGTTTTTACTACTTTGCTTTAAAACAAAAGTCAGTGGCAACCCTAATAAGAAACACCATATGTTGTGTTTTGGATGCTGGTTTGCTGGTCAAAAGGCAGCCCCGTGTAAATTCCATGTTGGTCCAAGTTCATTTATACTGGTTAGTGTTTGCCTGGTGATGGTTTAGCTGATGAACTCACATGATCTTCCTAGTAAAGCTGGTTTACCAACAAACCATTGGCAAGAAAACACAAAATACGCTGGTCCTTGCTATTTTATTTCTTTAAGCAGTGAAATTTTCTTTTTAATCTGCAATAGGTTGCAAAAGTTCTTTGTGATTTTGCCCAAAAACATAAATAAAGATCAGATCATAGTGACATGGTGAAAAATGTCTGTAGCTAAACTCACGATCATGTTGACGATGGTGCGAATGGTTCTCATCTTGTTGGACTGCAGGTCATCTGCAGCAGTGAAGTTCTGCCTGTACCTCATATCTGTTGCAATAACAGACAACCTTGTGTTCTAACAGAGAAATAGCAGGCGTGAGAGTATTATCACTCCTCTGTGCCATCTGTCTTTAAACAGGGTACAATGAAATCATCACAGAAAGAGGAAGAGCAGTAACACGAATTGCTTATAGAACCCCTTAATTATTTAAATATTCTTACAAAAGCAGTGATTTTTTAGCAAAAGTTTAAACCAACTTCTGCATGGATTTGTGAGTTTGGTGTAAAATTATACATTTTCTTAAACTGTGAAAACTGAACGGTAACTAGTAGCTGCACACCAAAGAAGCAGACAGGATGAGGGTAGAGACACGGATGAAGTTCAATTACAAAATAAATGCCAACCAAGG
The DNA here is from genome assembly GCA_025084515.1 of Ancistrus triradiatus. NCBI lineage: Eukaryota > Metazoa > Chordata > Actinopteri > Siluriformes > Loricariidae > Ancistrus > Ancistrus triradiatus. The sequence goes on from JAJAGP010001374.1 coordinate 16,522, forward strand.
TACAAAACGAATAGAAAATGCAAATGCACAAAAAACACTGCCAACAAGGACTAAATACCACACACCATGCATAGGATCATGCCACCTTTTGTATTATTTACAGTAATTAGAGATGTTTCTACAGGCACATACAAGCATGCACAAGTGTGTGGGGCAGGTAGCCATGAACATACACAAAGAGCCGAAGCAGCTGTGGCGTATCATGAAGAGATCACATAAGCTATTAATGAAAAGTGAAAAACATCTGAAAGAAAGAAAGAAAAATACTTGAGCACCTTATCAAATAATTAAATGTTAAAATTAAGAGGTTCTGTTTCAAAATTTAGAGTTCAAAAAATATGATTATAGAGTTTTCAACAGTTTAAACAGACATTATTTCAGTTTGTTAAGCAAAATCATTCAACTTGTGGTGTAGTACCTCCTGGTCGGGGCTGATGGCAACAGAAAACACTTTGATACCATGTTGCTGGGCCTCATTTGCTGCATCCTGTATCCCTCCGCAGGGCTCTTTATAACCACTTATAGGGTGACCATCCGTCACAACCACGATGTACTTATTTTCTTTATAGTAAGAGCCTCTGGTGACAGACAAAATATTTTGATTTGAGTAACTAGTATTAGCAACTCATAATAGCTCATTTTAATGCAATATCAATCAAATAATTCTAATAATAAAAACAAATATAATTCGTAACACATGACATCATGATACAGGTATGTGTTACTTAACATCCATATGTTCTGTGAAACTGCATGTTATGGTATGTGAGTGTTGTCTGAACACAATATTATATACTTTACTTATCACCTGAGTGGTAACACCTCCACCTTATCACCATCTTGGTGCTCGTGAGGAGCACAGTGCCAGCTAAATGTTGCATAGCATTTAGTCTGCTCACACTGTTAAATAAAACTTTGTGTTTAAAAAAAATTCTGAACCAGAGGCTGATACCTGTGTCATTACATAAGCTGTACTACAACAGCTAATGTATTTGGCAAGGTAATACAAGTTAAGTAGTTTAACTACCTTAATAATAAGGATAATCTGACCACAGACGTATACGCAATTGGACACTGAACAGACGTTACCGCCAGCTACACAACTTTCCTAAGAAAACCGCGTGAAAGAAGGCATGATTTAAGTACGTGGTATTAGCGAGGGTACGGCACCTGACTGGGCTCGCGTGTGCTCTTAAATACACTGGCCCGCAGTAACGTGCTTACAAGATGATTGTCCTATGTGTTTCTTTGGCCCTTTAGCAAAACTCACACTAACAGCTAATGATAACCCCGGAGATTCCACAAAAAAGTAAGCTCTCTCCAGAGTGTATGTCACTGCTGATTTTATTCACAAGATTTTGAATTGCTCTCCATCAGCGTGTGGGGTGAGTGAGCAGCGGACAATTATGTTTTAAAGAAACAGGCACTCAAAACAGACGTTCTGAAACAACTTTTTAAACAGGCTGAGAAGAGTGCTCTGGTGCTGGATCCTTGGGCTATTTTTGATCAAACATGTCACAGAGATTTCATCTGGGGATATAATATGTCAAAACCTTTCCAACTTGCTCTTAAGTTGGTTCCTTTCTTGCAGAACTCACACTCTTCCTCCCAGGAATCTTTTTCTCCTTCCCTGAATAACTTTTCTTTATTTCTTTCGGATGCAGCTCGTACTCCTCTGGCTGCAATTTCTCATTATGAATATCATTCCTATGCCGTCAGGACAAGTTTCCAAACATTTTCACAACAGTCAAATCCAACAGCTGCACTTTGACATCTCATTATGTTTTGTCATTGTATTGTGATTATTACATTTTGTGATAATCATTTTATAGCTATTTAGTACCTAGTGCTTTCTTCTTATGCATCATATAGAATCACCATTATCACTAATAATCACATTATTACTGCAGAACACTCAAACAGATTGATGCTGAATGATGGCTTTCCTTCATTAAGTGAACACAAAGGATCAAACAATACAGATGCAGGATATCACAATATTACATATATGCAACTGAGCAACTCTTTCCGGTGTAAAAATCACAGTGTGTTGCATCACTCACTACGCATCTGTAGAGAGTAAAGAAAGCTGTTCGAAGACTCTGAAATGTATGTGTGTTGTACATACCCTCTGAGAACCTCGGCGATACCTTCCTTGATGGCACAATCAGTGTATGTGCCCTTGCCAATGTATGAAATACCATCTATCTGCTGTTTAAGCGTGTCTCTATTCGTGTTCAAATCCACCAGGGCGCTAATCAGAATGTTATCATCACTGTAGTGCAAAGCACCCGAGTTCCAGGTCACAACGCGGTCGCAGGGCTGTCTCCTAGCCACAAGGAGAAGCACAAATTGAACAGTCCACAGTGAAACCAGTATCAAGAGAATAAAATGTCACATTTAGACAATATATTCAGAAGTTACATTTATGAGCATCACAACTCGAGTTTAACTAAATAAAAAATTCACACTGTATCAAGTGATATGAACTTAAGAAAGTTAAGACAGCTACAATATGTATCATTACAAAACATTCTGACTTGAGTGCTATTAATGGCAATAAATCTGTCACATACTTCTCCTTCAGTTCATCGATGAACTGCTTAGTGAAGTCCTTGATCTGTTCGATGTAAAAATCTGTAGGTGTTTTTCTTAAGGCAACACTCTCAGATGTGTCCAGCACAAAGAACAAATCCACAGGGCACTCTACATAGGGAGGAAAATTCAACCAGAGTTAACATGCACTTAAGATCAAGTCAAATTGCTTATCAGCTGTTTACACAAACTCTCAAATGAGTACAGTCTGACTAATACAGGAATGGACAAAATAATACAATACACCTACAACCCCAAATCAGAAAAACGTTGAGACAATATGGAAAATGCAAACAAAAAACAACTGCAGTGTGTCTAACATTCATTTTTATTTCATCGCAGACAGTACAAACCCAAGATTTTTCATGTTTTGTCTGGTCATCTCCATTTAATTTGTTAATATGCATTCTTTCCTGCATTTTAGGCTTGCAACACATTCCAAAAGAAGCTGGGACGGGGCAATTTAGGACTGGTAATGAGGTACAAAATACTTAATAATGATGTGATTTCAACAGGTGATTATAATCATGATTTGGTACAAAAGCAATATCCATGAAAGGCTTTGAGGAGCAAATCTCCTGGTTGTCAACAAATGCGTGCAAAAATTAAAGAAATGTTTAAAAACAATGTTCTTGAAAGAAAGATTGGAAGGGGTTTACATATTTCCTCCTCTACAGTGCATAATATTGAACAAGTCAAGGAATCTGGAGGAATTTCAGTGCATTAAGGGCAAGGGTGCAAATCAAAACTGAAGACCTCCGATCCCTTAGGTGGCACTCCATCATGAACCATCATTCCTCAATAACTGATAGAACCACATGGGCAAGGAATTACTTCCTCAAACCTTTATCAGGTACTACAATGCAGAGTTACGTTTACAAATTCCACTTCAAATATTTTCACTGTGCAAAAAATAAGTCATGTTAACCATGTTCAGAACTGGCGTCGACTTCTCTGGGCTCGGGGGGGATCTGGGATGGACCAATACACAGTGTCCAATCAGTATTCCAGATTTTTTTGGAAGAAATGGATGCCATATATTCCTGACCAAAGACCGAAAGACCATTCAGACTAAGAAATAAAGTTGATCAGACAGAATATGAAAAATCTTGGGTTCACACTGTCATACAAATGTAAGAGCACTGCATTTATGCATTTTCCATACTGTCCCAACTTTTTCTAATTTGGGATTGTGACAATATATTATAACCTATACACCAAAAAGATGTAGTGCCACCTTCTAGAATGTAATAGTTGTTTGAGAGAAATTAAGATGGTAGAGAGCAGTTTCACAGTATGTGCTCCAGAACATACCATAAAGGTTCAATGATACTTAAACTTACTTAAACTCGGCACGCCATAGAAGGCACCTGATTTCCCATCCTAAACGTCTTTTGAAAACATCTTTAATAAATTTATCAGCACATGTAGGGGCATTATCATTCTGGAACATGGGAACATCATCAAGAAGGAGTGTTTAGGGTGAGCTCTAAAGACAGTGGTGGCTAAGTGTTTTAGGTACTGAACTATTAACTGAAAGGATGAGGGTTCAGGTCCCAACATTGCCAAGCCATCACTGTTGAGCTCTTATGCAATGTAACTTTTGTTGCCGCTCTGCATAAGGGTGTCTGCTATGTGTTGCAAGTGTAAAACTGCCTGATTTGTCTGGCTGTTGTCAGCAGACATTATGGGCTGATAATTACATGCTAAGCTCCATATTTAATGGTCACCACTGGTAAAGACTAATAAAAAGTTAATAGAAATGTCTTTACGATTAACTAGATTGATCTAACACAAAATGCACGTGGATCAAAGTTTTTAACAAAATGTTTCACATTTATTGCCATTCCTGCATGTGGCAACTTGGTGCAACCTCACATGCCAGCATAACAATATATTAATGAGAGAACACAGTCAAGAATACATTGCAAGAAGTCTGAAACACTCCTTAATACAGAATCTGTTCATATTCTTGAGGGTCGTTAGTCCACTCTTGTGATCTCTATTCTTCAGCTCCTTCCAACAGTTCTTTAGGTCAACAGTTTTTTGGTGATGGCCATGTCAAAAGCTTTAGTCTGTCTATGTATGTTTTGGATCATGCTAGAAGATCCAACCATAATACAGTTGTAGTCCATCATAACAGAACCCCAGGACCTTTGGAGGTAACACAGCCTTACCTCACATATTCCTACATTATATTTAACATTTGGGAATGTTGACTTTTCTGTTATCTAACTGTCCTTTTTTCTCCAAAAACACCTTAAGTTGCCAAAGGCATACACATCTGACAACTGATACTGGTTGAAAACACACTTCTGGTAAGATTGAGCAAACTATACAGTGGTGCTTGAAAGTTTGTGAACCCTTTAGAATTTTCTAGATTTCTTCATAAATATGACCTAAAACATCATCAGATTTTCACACAAGTCCGAAAAGTAGATAAAGAGAACCCAGTTAAACAAATGAGACAAACATATTATACTTGGTCATTCATTTATTGAAGAAAATTAACCAATATTACATATTAGTGAGTGTCAAAAGTATGTGAACCTCTAGTATTAGCAGCTAATTTGAAGGTAAAATTTAGAGTCAGGTGTTTTCAATCAATGGGATGGCAATCATGTCTAAGTGGGAACCCTGTATTATTTAAAGAACAGGGATCTATCAAAGTCTGATCTTCAAAACACATGTTTGCGGAAGTGTATCATGGCACAAACAAAGGAGATTTCTGAGGACCTTAAAAAAAAAAAAGAGTTGTTGATGCCCATCAGGCTGGAAAAGGTTACAAAACCATCTCTAAAGAGTTTGGACTCCACCAGTCCACGGTCAGACAGGTTGTGTACAAATGGAGGAAATTCAAGACCATTGTTGTCCTCCACAGGAGTGGTCAACCAACAAAGATCACTCCAAGAGTAAGGAGTGTAATAGTTGGCGAGGTCACAAAGGACCCCAGGGTAACTTCTAAGCAACCGAAGGTCTCTCTCACATTGGCTGAACACTGAACAACAATGATGTGCATGGCAGGGTTGCAAGGAGAAAGCCACTGCTCTCCAAAAAGACCATTTCTGCTCTTCTGCAGTTTGCTAAGTATCACGTGGACAAGCCAGAAGGCTATTGGAAGAATGTTTTGTGGACGGATGAGATCAAAATAGAACTTTTTGATTTAAAAGAAAAGCGCTATATTTGGAGATAGAAAAACACTGCATTCCAGCATAAGAACCTTATCCCATCTGTGAAACATGGTGGTGGTAGTATCATGGTTTGGGCCTGTTTTGCTGCATCTGGGCCAGGACGGCTTGCCATCATTGATGGAACAATGAATTCTGAATTATATGAGAGAGTTCTAAAGGAAAATGTCAGGACATCTGTCCATGAACTGAATCTCAAGAGAAGGTGGGTCATGCAGCAAGACAACGACCCTAAGCACACAAGTCGTTTTACCGAAGAATGGTTAAAGAAGAATAATGGTAATGTTTTGGAATGACCAAGTCAAAGTCCTGACCTTAATCCAATCGAAATGTTGTGGAAGGAGTTGGGGGCAAAATACACTTGCAGGTTTCTTCAGACAGGTTTGTTAGAGCATTGTTTGTAAACTTCTTACCCATTGTCCTACCTGTCAATATAGCTTCAGGCATGTTTTACGGCCACTGATTTATACTACTTTGTCTCGTTTAATTAGTATCTTCTTTTTGCCATGTTTATTATGCACCTTCACTAGGTTACCTACTATATATACTATATGTTGTTTTCCTAAGAAGATTGCTGCCATGAATTCTAGGACTTGTTGAATTTGTGAAGCTCACAATATAGTATTTTCCCTGACAGGGTCACTGAGGTACAAAATCTGACTCTTCCTTACACACTTTGCTGATTACTATGCGACACCAGATTCAGTCACACGAACACACTAACACCCTCCATTGCATGGCACACATGATAACAGTTTGCACACACTGTTTCTTATAAATGGGTGGCATGGCGGCACAAGTGGTTAGCGCATCACAGCTCCCGTTCTGGGTTTCTATCCCAACCTCAGATTCTGCCTGTGTGAAGTTTGTCCTCCCCATGTCTGTATGGGTTTTCTCGGGCTACTCCAGGTTCTCCACACATTCCAAGGATATGCATTAGGTTAATTGGCTACTCTAAATTGGCCCCATTTGGATGTATCTGACCAGTATCTATGTAGCCTTGCTCCTGTCATAAAGTGCAATTGATGCTAACAATCATGTGTTATAAACACATCTAACAAAATTAATACCTTGCATTAAACAGGCATCGTTCTGGCAATCATGATGCCTTGGCATCCCTCTGTCACAGAACTGACATCCCATTTTACATCCTATTTAATTTCATAATTTATAATTATAATAACAAAGACCTCGATGGTTAAAGTGAATGAATGCTGAATGGATGGTCATTAAACAGCACAAACCTCTAATGGATTATGCTGAAGTTTATACTGTTAACATATATGGCAGAGCACAATATTTTTTTAAGGGTCAGATAGGGACAAGCAAAAAACTGATTAAATGCCTAACCAGCAACACCGTGCACAAGACAGGAACCAACCCTAGTGAGGGCGCCAATCCATCACAGGGCACATACAGACACACACTCTCAAACTGGGACAATTTAGAGATACCAATTAACCTAATACATGGCTTTGGAATGGAAGAAACCAGAGTACCAGAGAAAACCAGACATACAGACATGGGAGAACATGCAAACTCCACACAAGCAGTGGTAGGGCAAGGACCTGAATCTGGGTCCCTTAAGCTGCGATGCAACAGTGCTAACCACTGCACCACAGTGTCTCCCTAAAGAGCATTTTGCCACTCCAAATTCAACAATCTTTTTTTATTTGGTGGTACTGTTACTTTGTATACCCAATTTGTATTGTGGTGCTCAAATTCTAGGACTAATGATCTTAGTTGGACAGAGACACTCAACTATTGATATACTTATATGTTATTCATTCATCAATAGAAAATGTTTACTGGACCTCGGCAAACAACCTTTAACCAAGAATGACCTGAGACTGAGGGTTTCATGGCAACTGCATAAACAAGTGTTGTTTTGTGAAGACCATGTTTATCTTAACTGTTGCTCAGCTAATGATGTGTCTAAAAGGGATACGTTACAGAGTAAAGTAAGATACTTGGCATAAAGCAAAGCAAGCTCTCAGTACATGTCTGACACACCTAATGCAGCCATAAATAACAAACAAGTGCATTGAATCTGATCCAACAGAAGTTCCACATTTTAGGCAAAAGTTATTCTGGTACTATAGTCCTGTACATACTGGTCGCCATCATACCTTAATTGTGCATACATTCAGATATGTGTATGCGTACATGACTGTGTGTAGGTACAGGTGTTGTTTAATCAATCCTAGACAAACTTAAATCTCCAGACAAACTTAAAGCCACCATCTTGTCCATCTAGTGATGGGTGCAGATCATGTGATTTGGTCACATGACCCCAAGTCCAAGGAAAGCATCTGCGCAATGCTTTCATCTACACCTGCAGAATATCCCATTATATTACAAATGTATGTTTTTAAGTGGTCTGTCATATTGTTGCCCATATATGAAATAAATACCAAACAAACCAAGCAGTGACTTCAAGCAACACGTGCAGAAACACTGAGCTTGCCTTGAATACTAAATATAACTTATTAATATCAAACATTTCGTTCTCAAGCAAAGACTCGAGATCCTATAATGCGTTTAAGCTCGTTAAATAGAACGTGCAGCTTGATTTGGATCATCCATTACGCACACTGTACTGTTCCATCCCGGTGCTGCTAAAGCGCTAAATCTAACGGTATTAATCAGATAATCGTTTCAGGAAAACAAATCTGCAATCCTGTATTAGATTCAAGTAAGCATACAACAGCATGGGCCGCAGCATTCTATAAGTAACAGTTTTATATTATTTCAAGAGGAACGTAATGAGCTTTCCACTCCATTACGCGCAGGACTGGCTCAGATTTCTCCAATAAGCTGCACACTTCGAAACGAATCCAAACGTTGAACTCACAATAACAAACCCAATCAAAGGAGAAGTGGGAAAGGTTTACCTGTAAACCTGTTTCCTAGCGCGTTCTGAGTCAGCAGTCCTGTCCATGCCGAGCAAAGTAGAAGAGCCGTTAAATAGAGCGCCATGGTGCTTACGGCAAAAATCCTTGCACGTTAACCGTGCAAAGTGATGACTGTAAAGGACTCGGATGTCTGGACAATTTAATGTAGAGAACAAAGAAATGACTTTAGCTTGGACTGAATGCAGAGATGGTGCCTGAGAGCGGCGGGAACGCGCCGTCCGCTCAGAGCGCAGGTCAACACGGAGCGCTTCGTAGCCCAGTACAGCTCTGAGGAGGAGGGGCAGGATGAAACGCCAACCTCACCCTGTTTAATGCTCTCTGCACTCACTATATAATATGTGCAGCAAGTTTGTTAGTTTCCATTTTGGTTCTGGAGACGCAGAAAGAGTAGCCTAGAGCATCATTCAAAACTCAACGCAAGCCATTGGACAGCTTCATCAACAGGCCTTTCTTTCTACATCTTATACTCCTCAACATAGCACGGAAGGTTTAAAGACTATACAAATACAAGAAGGATTTGTGGATAAATTCAGGCACTAAAAGAGACCCTTAACTGGCCATGCCTTACTCATACATTTCCAAGGATTAGTATGAAACAATTAATAACAAAGAACGCAAACTATTTCTTAATTCATGGAAAATTAAGGATAATTTAAGCAGATTTGAAAGAGTTTGTGTTTCACAGTGGATGTTAAAATCCTATCAAGTTCATAACGTGTAAACACTGTTGATTGCACATGGTTGTGCATGGAATTGCACATAAAGTGAAACCATAGACCTGAGCAATAGGATAAATGTAATTCTCTTATAGACAGTTCTTGTAGACTCCTCTCAGGGCCCTTGGATTCATCACACTTTACTCTGCACAGAAAATCAAAAGATGATCAGTCTCTTTCTCGGTTCCTTAATCCAACAATGCCACCTGAAAGTACGATCGACCTCCTCTAGTGTCTACCCATGTTTGATATGGTACTAAATGATTTGTAACTGGAGCACATTATTTCCCCTGCATGCTGGTGCAATTCAGTGACAAATCATATTGCACAAGCCTTAGAATTCCAAGTGAAATTGATTCAGATCTGGTGGTGGACTGCCTTGTGCCACATGCAATACAATGGAATTGTGCACAACAACGTGATGCATCCAGAAACATGGGGATCCAAGGAGCCGAGACACTGAGAAAGAATCTGGAAGATCTCAAATGTCGAGAAGGAGAAATAAGCTAGACGGACAAAGAGAGAGAGAGAGAGAGAGAGAGAGAGAGAAAGAGAGGAAGGACTGTTTGAAGAAAAATGTTGCTGCATTCCCAGTAGAGGATGGAAGAGCTTTACAAACATCTGCTTCTCTTCAGCATCAGATCGACCTCACTGTCAGCCAACATGGGGGTGGCTGTGTGAGAGACAAACGAAGCCTCCCTGACCCTTTATGAAAGAGAAACAGCGCCATCTATGTGCACTTACTCGTGACTCACCCGTTATGTTAAACTGCCAACCGTTTTCGAATTCGGATCCACATCACATGTAACAAATTGTAAAACCAAACTGGACGGAATCCAACAGACGTGGTTAGTTGAGTTCACTCTGAAACCTTCCACTATTTGAATCCCATATATAACATTTCCTAAATCCCCACTCTGCAACTAATTTCTGTTACTTGGATGTGGGCTGCATGAATGAAGGCTAGTGAACCAGACCATAAATTGATCGTAAAAATCAAGAGAATATTCTGTATAGTCAGCCCAGTCCGACACAGTGGACCCATTGTAAATACTGAATTTATTAGTTAGAGAAAGCAGAAGGAAAAAGTGAGCAGGATAGTCCTGCACGACAGGGAACATTTTCCCTGACTATTGACATGGAGCTGTGGAGTTAAGTAGGAATATATGAGTTGGCATGAAGATAGATGAGGTGGATGAGAAACTTGCAGGCAATGGTGACGCCCAAGGAAACAGGAAAAAAACAAAAACATAGGTAGGTTGCAGTGGGAGTACGTGAAATACATCAGTGTTATTGCATCGTTGTGTATAGTTCAGTCATTTTTAAGTATAGATGCATGTCCAATTTGTTGTGAGTGCATTCAGTTTTTGAAGAAAAACAACTGAAAATGATGAATGAGGGGATTGAACTGAGCATTTCTCTTCCAAAGCAAGGGTTCTTTTCTGTCCTAAAATTCTATTATAGGATAGCAATATCTGGCCCTAAACTCAGCAGGATTTTTCCACTGATGTCATGCCTCTACTGTTTTTTTCTTTTCTTTTTTGTTTCATGAAAGCATTTTGTACTGAGAGAAGAACAGGAGAAGGAAAGTCATCTGGTACTAATCAGCATTTCAGAGTGAAGGTGCACTGTAAACTATCTGGAGATTTTGGCAGCTGCAGACCTTCATTCATTAGGGCGCCCCAGCATTGCATGTACAGTATGTGCATGTTTGGGGTAGTAGGATACGAGAAAGTCAATCAATAGTATTAAAACATTTTACATTTATTCATCTGCATTTATCAATTCAACTTGCTGGAATCTTTCCAAGGATGCAGTCTTTTCATGCATGTCAGGTCTTGATTGACATAAGCAGATGCAGGAAGGCTAACTTTTCTACATTACTTCAGCGTCAGTCATTTCAGCACCAATGTACAAGGTCAGAACTTTAGACCCACTATAATGACCATGCTGATTAACAGTATACTGTGGATAGTGTTCTGGAGTCTCTGCCTGTTTTCCTTAAATTTTCTTATAGGATAGTGGATAATGTAAATTGTTAGAAAAGGACTTCCAGAGAAGGGTGAAACAAACCATAAATTGTTTACTCACCAATAGTATAAACCATTTGACATTTTATTATCCAGGGTCCAGGACTGTATATGTCAGCTGCACATGTACAGCATGTACAAATATGTGAAAATTATACAACGTTTTGGCATGTGTACATGGTATAATATATATAAGAACTTTTTGGAATTACGTGTTTTTAATATGAGTAAGAAAACAATGAGTAAAAACACTGCACACTCAGTATGACAGGTTTAAAAAGGGTCTAAATGACTTTTGTTCCACAAGGAATAAGGAACAAACTTTTCCATACTTTTGATACAATATGATGGCATCTGAAATTCTGCACAGTTATTTGATAGAAAAAAGATGTTGTTAGAGCAATATGGACAAAAATAGACTCACAGATGGACTCTACACAAGCAGCGATTGTCTTCTTCTGAGCCATATATGAATTATTCAGGAGACGTTCCAGGATTTAGGAAAGTCATGAGATTTGAGCACAATAAACATACTGAGCTCGCATTATTTAGCCAGTAGATGCTAGTTAGAGAACCAGAGTTCTTTAATATATCCTATTTAATTTGAACCTCTGGATCTATGAGTAATGATTTATTAAGATTATTGAGTATTAAATTATTTAAGTGCTGTGAGCATTTTAGAATTTTCTGTACGTCCATCTAAATGACTTGAAACATCAACAGATTTTCCCACATCTCCAAAAGTAGTAAAAGAGAACACAAACAAATGAGGCAGAAATATTATTCATGGTCATTTGTTTATTGAGGAAAATGATCCAATATTATATCTCTCTGAGTGGCAAAAGTATATGAACCTTTCCTTTTAGCATCAGCAATAACTGCAACTAATCATTTCTGGTCATTGTTGCTCAGTCATACAATTAGCTTGGAAGAATATTGGCCCATTCCTCCATGCAGAACAGCTTCAACTCTGGGATGTTTACATTTACATTACATTTACAGCATTTAGCAGATGCCCTTATCCAGAGCGACTTACAATTGACACAATCTTACAATCCAAGCAATTGTGGGTTAAGGGGCCTTGCTCAAGGACCCAACAGTGACAGCTTGGCAGAGGTGGGATTTGAACCCTGGAACCATGTTCGTCTTGAACCCTGGACCTTCTGGTCCATAGTCCAGTACCTTACCCGCTAGGCTACCACAGTCCCGTGTTGGTGGGTTTCCTCACATGAACTGATCCTACAACATGTCTATTAGATAAAGGTCAAGATATTGACTTGACCATTACAAAACGTAGTAGTCTTCATTAACCAATTTTTATAGAATGACTTGTGTGCTTAGGGTTGCTGTCTTGCTGTATGACCTACATTCTCTTCAGATTCAGTTCATGGACAGATGTCTTAACATTTTCCTTTAGAATTTGCTGTTATAATTCAGAGTTAATTTTTCCATCAATGTTGGCAAGTCAACCTGGCACAGATGCAGAAAAATAGGTCCAAACCATTATACTACCACCACCATGTTTCACAGATGGAATAAGGTTCTTGTACTGGAATATTTTTTTCTCCAGACATAGCTCTTCTCATTTAAACCATAAGTTCTATTTTGGTGACATCTGTCCACAAAATGCTTTTTTTTTTTCCAATAGCCTTCTGACTTGCCCATGTATCATGTTCTTTTTGGAGAGCTAAGGCTTTATCCTTGCATCCCTGCCAAGCACAGTGTTGTCTCGTGGTAGACTAATAAAAATTAACAGTAGCCAATGTGATAGATTGATAGATTTGCTTGGTAGTTACCCCATGTTACTATGTGACCTCGCGGACTATTACCTGCTTTGGTCTTGGAGTGGTTCTTGTTGGTCAACCACTCAACAGGAGTAACAATGGTCTTGAACTTGCTGCCTGTTTGTTTGTTTGTTTAGTTTTTAACGCCATGAATTACCTTTCAGCCTTGCTCATATCAGGAGGGTGGGCATGATATGTTTACAAGTGAGTCACAGTTGGAGTTTAATTCCTATTGCATCCAAGAATTTCAGGGTTTTATTTAGCGCATGGTTTATGTCTTCAGATATTTTTAGTTTGTGTCTGGCCTCTTTGTGGCCTCTTACATTCTGAGATAACATGTTTTATTGTTAAGAGGTGAGAGTGGGTCAATTTTGTATGTCCTATTCCGCATCTTGCCCAGGTTGTTTGATCAGTCCTGTTGCAGAAGCATGCTATTATGTTGGTGTTTGTATTAGGGTTTATCTTTTGGAGTTTGTTATTTCCTTGGCTTTCCCACTCTCGTCCAAACTGTTGATAGATCATTTTGTAACCTTTACAGACTCAACTCTTTTTCTGAGGTCCTCAAAAATCTCCTTTGTCTATGCCATGATACACTTCCCCAAACATGTTGTGAAAATCAGACTTGGATAGATCAATGTTCCGTAAATATAACAGTTTACCATTTCCCACCCAGTTGTCATCCCATTGATTGAAAACACCTGCCTTGAATTTCAACTTCAAATGAACTTCCATTTGCCTGTGCTGACACACTACGTAAAATGTACGTAATTAATTTGCATTAAAGATTATGTATTTGTTAATTTGCAGTATGGTTCAAGAAGTCTTATCATGTTAAAATTTTATATTCAAAATCTTTTCTGCTTCTAGTACCGAAATAAGTAACTGATAACCAATGCATAGTTGTGTTATACATAGTAAGACTACAGAATGTGAGTACATTATAGCTTGTCCTCTAGCACCACCATTCAGCTTAAGCGTGCACACTCATGATTATATTCTAACTGGAACATCCCATCAATGTCAATAGTTATATTATTCCTGAACCATTCTGTATATACATACATGTACAATTGTAAAGCATTTATTTACCCTTAGTCGAGCATCACACATTTTCTATGAAAGTCATGATAAACATGTAATGTATGTGTGAAAAAGTGATTTCCCCCCCTTGTTTAATCATAACTTAACTATAGTTTATCACACCCGAGTTCACTGTCTCTAGCCACACCCAGGCCTGATTATTACCACAGATGTTCTCAAACAGGACATCACTTAAATAGGACCTGTCTGACAAAGTGAATTACACCAAAAGATCCTTAAAAGCTACACACCATGCCGAGATCCAAAGAAATTCAGCAACAGTTGAGAAAGTAAGTAATTGAGATCTATCAGTCTGGAAAGGGTTATAAAGCCATTTCTAAAGCTTTGGGACTCCAGCGAACCACAGTGAGAGCCATTATCCAAAAATGGTGAAGACATGGAGCAGTGGTGAACCTTCCCAGGAGTGGCCGGTCGACCAAAATTACCCCAAGAGCACAGCGACGACTCATCCAAGAGGTCACAAAAGACCCCACAACAACATCCAAAGAACTGCAGGCCTCACTTGCTTCAGTTAAGGTCAGTGTTCATGCCTCCACCATAAGAAAGAAACTGGGCAAAAATGGCCTGTATGGCAGAGTTCCAAGACGAAAACCACCGCTGAGAAAAAGAACATTAAAGGTCGTCTCAATTTTTCCAGAACACATCTTGATGATCTCCAAGCCTTTTGGGAAAACATTTTGTGGACTGACGAGACAAAAGTTGAACTCTGTGGAAGGCGTGTCCCCCAATACAGCAGGCATAAAAGTAACACAGCATTTCAGAAAAAGAACATTATACCAACAGTAAAATATGGTGGTGGTAGTGTGATGGTCTGGGGCTGTGTTGCTGCTTCAGGACCTGGACGACTTGCTGTGATAAATGGATCTATGAATTCTGCTGTCTACCAATAAAATCCTGAAGGAGAATGTCCGGCCATCTGTTCGTGACCTCAAGCTGAAACGAACTTGGGTTCTGCAGCAGGACAATGATCCAAAACACACCAGCAAGTCCACCTCTGAATGGCTGAAGAAAAACAAAATGAAGACTTGGGAGTGGCCTAGTCAAAGTCCTGACCTGAATCCTATTGAGATGCTGTGGCATGACCTCAAAAAGGCCGTTCATGCCTGAAAACCCTCCAGTGTGGCTGAATTACAACAATTCTGCAAAGATGAGTGACCAAAATTCCTCCACAATGCTGTAAAGGACTCATCGCAAATTATTGCAAACGCTTAGTTGCAGTTGTTGCTGCTAAATTATTAAGTTTAAAGGGCAATAACGTTTTCACACAGGGCCATGTAGGTTTGGATTTCTTTCTCCCTTAATAATAAACACTGTCATTTAAAAACTGCATTTTCTGTTTACATGTGTTGTCGAATAATATTTGAATTGGTTTGATTTTCCGTGACACTTAGGTGTGACAAACATCCAAAAAATAAGAAATCAGGAAGGGGGCAAACACTTTTTCACATCACTGTACATCCTACATACTGTGGATGTATACACTTTTGTTTCTTCCCTTCATATCATGTTTTCAAAGGGTTTCATGGCTAACCTGCTGATAAAAGTTGCTGTTATTTTGGAAATTGTTGGAAATTGTTGTTATGTAAAAACAGCATTTCATAATTGGTTGCAGATATTTCGGCAGACATCTAACCACCTCCTGTTATGTCCACTTTGTTACTCTTTTAATTCAGTCAGGTGTTTATGAGAAAGGAGTTAAGTTGAGAAAGTTAATTTAAAAGTGTGCTTGAGAAAAGAGTTTAAGTCAAGTTGTGAAATGAGTAAAGCCAAATGTGAAACTTAAAGGGTCAATTTGGGAAATGTAAAAGTAGTTTAAATCAAGCTGGAGAGGTACAAAATCAAGAGTGCTGCATTTTAAGTCAAAGCAAACTAAGATAGATATATTTAAGCTGTGAATCGAATGTTTTAACCTAAGTTTGGGATGTCTAAGCTAAGCCTCAGTTTGTTAGTTTATCCCCTTTATTTCCCATTTTAGGCATCCCATTGTTTGTAGATGCCATTGTAGGTCTCTCATTGTTTGCAAACACCATTTTGAAAACCAGCCCTCAGTTTTTATTGTACCACCTTATAGGTGTCATTGCTCAGGTAGTCACTGTAATCGCTCGGTGGTGCAATGGTTGAGCACACATCCTGTATGCTTGACATCATACAATGCATTCAGAAAGTCTTCAGCCCCTTTCACTTTTTTCGCCTTTTATGTTACTATGGTAAAAAAAAAAAAAAAAAAAACATTCTGCACTCGATACCCCATAATGACAAACTGAAAACGGAATTTTTGCAATTTTATTGAAAAGGAAAAACAAAAATTTTGCATTGACAGAAGTATTCAGACCATTTACTTAGTACTTAGGTGAAGCATCTTTGGCAGCGGTTATAGCCTCCAGTCTTCTTGGGTATGATGCCACAAGGTTTGCACATTTTTGGATTTTCTGAAAATTCTTCTCTGCAGATCTGCTCAAGCTGTCAAGTTGGATGGGGGCCATCAGTGGACAGCCATTTTCAGGTCTCTCCAGAGATGTTCGATTGGGTTCAAGTCAGGGCTCTGGCTGGGCCAGTCGAGGACATTCACATTTACATTACATTTACAGCATTTAGCAGACGCCCTTATCCAGAGCGACTTACAATTGATAGAGAATTACAATCCAAGCAATTGTGGGTTAAGGACCTTGCTCAAGGACCCAACAGCTTGGCAGAGGTGGGATTTGAACCCTGGACCTTCTGGTCCATAGTCCAGTACCTTACCCACTAGGCTACCACAGTCCCACAGTACCACAGAATTGTCCCCATGTCACTCCTGTGTCATCTTGGCTGTGTGCTCCAATCAGCTGCCCCTCAACCCTGACCAGTCTCCCTGTCCCAGCCTCTGAATAACACCCCCACAGCATGATGCTGCCACCTCCATGTTTCATTGTAGGGACGGTATTGGATAGATGATGAGCAGTGCCTGGTTACCTCACTTTGTTTCTCACAGTCTAAGAGTGCTTTAGTGCAAACTCCAGATGGGCTTTCATGTGTCTTTTACTGAGAAGAGGCTTCTGTCTAGCCACTCTGCCATAAAACCCATATTGGGTTTAATAACTGCACTTATTGTTGACATTTTGGAAGTTTCTCCCATCTGCACACAGGATCTTTGGAGCTCAGCCAGAGTGACCATTGGGTTCTTGGTTACCTCTCTTACCAAGGCCCTTGTTTCCCAGTTACTTAGTTTGGTGGGGCGGTCAGCTCTAGGATGAGTCCTGGATGTTCCAACTTCTTTCATTTAAGAATTATGAAGGCCACTGTGCTCTTATGAACTTTCAGTACAGCAGAAAAGTTTTGTAGCCTTCACCAGTTCTGTGCCTCCACAAAGTCCTGTCTCTGAGCTCTACAGGCAGTTCTTTCCTCCTCGTGGCTTTATTTTTGCTCTGACATGTATTATTAGCAATATAGACAGCTGTGTGTCTTACCAAATCATGTAAAATCAACTGTATTTACCACAGCTGGACTCCAAACAAGGTGTAGAAACATCTCAAAGATGATCAAGAGAAATGACAGGCCCTCAGAGCTAAATTTTAAGTGTCATAGCAAATGGTCAGAATACTTATGTCCATGCAAAATGTTAGTTTTTCCTTTTTGATTCATTTCAAACATTTAAAAAAATTCTGTTGTCACTTTATAATTATGGGGTATTGAGTGCAGATTGATGGGGAAAAACACTTTTTTAAAATTTCAGCACAGGTCTGAAGGCTTTCCGAATGTATTGTATGTACATACACACACAAACAGCCAGCCCTCCACTACTGGAAGGAAAATAGTGACGCACATTCTATACAAATAGGATTCAGCAACGTGTATAAAGAAGTGTCCAAATTTGTTTCTTCTTTAAAATAATTTCGAGCCAATTCAGTTTGTGCCTAACACTAGAGGTCAGTGGGAAGTAGACTATCACAAAGGTGCATACATTTAAAAGAGCTTGTTTTGTCTGGTGTATGATTTGCTTTACCTGAGTGTAATGGAAAAATGTAGCCTAATGAATGTCAAAGAATTATGACTCCTCTTGAAGCTGTTCATGGGAAAATAAGAGGAATACAGGTATGACAAAGGAAGAAGGTGATGGAGTCAAAGAGAAGGGTGTAGAGTCTAAAGAAGAGCATTTGACAATACAATGAGAACATTATAAAAAGGCAAGAAAGCACATACACTGCAGTACTAGTCACTATGTAATCTGTATAAAATATAAAACCTACTTTCACAGGAACTTATTTGAAGAAAAAAAGCTGTAAAGAATGATGAAGCTGCAGTAGTTTAAAAAGGAATAAACTAGACAAAAAGAAACAAAGCATTGTAGGGCTAAGGGTAAAACTGGTTACAGTGAAAATAACACTGGCTTTGTGATGTGTGATTTTCCAGAGAAAGTTTCACAGCACTGCCAACATCTGTACAAATGAAACGATTACAGTAGAACTTGCTGTATTTAAAATCAACACGCACAAGTGTTCTTCCACAGAAAGGTGCAGGTTTTTGGAAGAAACCAGAGTAAAGGTTCACAGCTGTAATCCTCTTGGAAATGAACATTCATTCCTGTGGTATGGTTTATTTCCTTTCATGCAGTGTAAGTGAGATGTTTCTTAGAATGGCAACAAGTACATTTCTCTGTAAACTGAAATTCAGATGAAGTTCAGATCAAAACCAGGTCCAGGCCTCAAACAAGTAGAAGTAGAAATGAAGTACAGGCAAACCATAATGAAACTCACCAGGGAAAAAATGTGATTTTTTTCCCCCATGATTGCTTTCCGGTCAGGTTCATGGGGGAGTCTGGCACCTATCCCAGAAAACACAGGGAGCAGGTGTAAGGAACTGGAGGGGCTAACATAAATCCTGACAGATAAGTATTGCATAAGAATCTTGAAATACTGTTGAATACAGCCCACTTTCTTGCTAAGTGGTTGGACATCTGTGCTAAAGTTTTTTAAAATGAACTTTTACCGCTAGTTCAAAAGAATAACAGCAGTTTTCAATGGGATTGAGCTCCAGTGAATTTGCTGACCAAAGTGTTCCAAATTCAGGCATTTCCTTCAGTTGTGTCCCTCTGGTATAACAAATGCCATACCATACTTTAGACACTGTGGCACCTTTCTAATAACACACACTCACACTTTTTTGATATTGCTCTTTTCTTGTTCTTCACACATCTCATAGTCTGGCCCACATCTGTTCATCTGCTTTCATGCTACATTACCCAGATGTTTACCCTCAAATGGTGCTGTAAACACACCACAACAGTAGATAAAGTGATCTTAGTTATATTTATCTCCTTTAAGGAAACAGCAGGAATAGATGCCTTCAAAGAAGTGACCAAGTGTTATTTGACAGCTTGTGTTATTAATATTCTGTTTGGGGGACACGAAACTCTGGAGTCTCTTTGACAATCACAAAATGTTATATTCTGACTTCATGAAGCATACTTCAAACAAAATGACAGACCATCTCAAATAATAATTGACAGACCAGCACTGCAGGATCGAGCCTGGTCATAGATCAATTTCTTAAATGTCCACAACAAATTTTCAGTCAGACTGAGATCTGGACTGTTTGCTACCTAAGCTTTAACACTATTTGCTCTGTTTTAAAATGCATTTTCATCCTGAAAAATGACTTCATCATCAGTAAGCCTATTTCTATCAACTGAATGGGAAGTGTCCATTGACTGATGAGATAATGACTGCCATCTCTGCTGTTCCGTTACCTGATATGCAAATCCTTGTGATAAATGTGTTGAAAATATTTTATTGTTCTCTTTATGCAGTCATCTTTATATCCAAGAAGTTGAATCTGTTCATCTGGACATAGATTTTGTTGGAGAAACATTTCGTCACTCATCTAAGTGACGACTTCAGTCTCAGCAGTTGGAAAACTTCCCCAATCTTATACACAGCACCTTTGCATAACCACTGGTACCAGCACCATTGCATAACAATGGGACCGGTGATCAGTTTAATATGCAGATTGACATAGTCATTAACGACAATGACCACGTGTGCCATTCACACAGGATTGGGGAAGGGCTGCGTTGTAAGATGGTGAGTGTACGCTGTTAAGTGCCGGGAGGATTGCCAGGAATTGTAAATCGGGGAAACCAAACAGCCACTGGCGAAACGAATGGCACAACATAGAAGAGCTACCTCATCAGGTCAGGACTCTGCGGTTTACACCCACCTACAGGCCAGTGGACACTCTTTCAAGGATGAAGACGTGCAGATCCTTGATAGGGAGGAACGATGGTTTGAACGCGGAGTAAAAGAAGCCATTTTTGTAAAAAGGGAACGTCCATCCCTGAACCGAGGAGGGGGCCTCAGAGTACACCTCTCACCATCTTACAACGGAGCCATCGCAGGAGCCCTTCCCCAATCCTGTGTGAATGGCACACGGGGCCATTGTCGCTAATGGCTATGTCAATCTGCATATTAAACTGATCACCGTCCCCATTTGTTATGCAGTGGTGCTGGTACCAGTCCGTTATGCAAAGGTGCTGTATATAAGATTGAGGAAGTTTTCCAACTGCTGAGACTGAAGAAGTCACTTTGACGAGTGACGAAACGTTTCTCCAACAAAATCTATGTCCAGATGAACAGATTCAACTTCTGGGATTTTCTTACCTGGATCATTGAGCATGCATCAAGACATCTTTATATGTTTCATTACAGTGGCACCAGACAAAAGTTCCAGCATCATCTCCTTGAATATTACTTGCACGCACTCATTCACACCCCACGATTTATTCTCTTTAACCCATTGTAACCTTTATTTTCCTGTTTAGGAGCTGGTTTTCAATATAATTTAATTCAGCCCATTTTTTAGTCCTGTCACAAACATTTACAGTTGTTTCTACCCATTTGCTTTTGTTGTGCATTCTCTATTTTAAAAGCATACTGTTTTGAGTTTCGTTTCTTGACAATATGATGTCTTAGCAGGACTTCCTTAACCCTGTATCTCCTTAATTCCTTAAAAACAATGCTATTTTAATATCTTAAGGTGTAAACGTAAGGGACTGTTGCTAACTGTTGAAAGGAGGAACACAATAACTAGTATTAACTAACAGCAAGAGCCAAGACCTCTTTCTCTAACATCACAAACTGTCCACTCATGTTTTAGAACTTTTTCCCAAATCATGCAAAAGCCAAAAGTCCTTCAATTTGTGGGTTTTCCACAGAAGTGTCACTTCATTGCCAACATTAACAAAAGCAACATGAATGCAGTAAATGTGCTGTTTCTCAACGTACATGCCTTTAGCTAAACTCCTGGAAAGTACTTGAGTCTGATTAAGATAGTTTTGGCGGTGAAAATGTACTCCTGTGGTAGATTATCAGTTTTGGCTGCTCTGCTTTGACTTGGAGACAATAACAAGAAAAAGAAAATACTAGGGGGTCAATCAGCATTTGAATGTGGATTAAAGCGATAACCAGGCCAGTCTGGGGAGACAGATTTCCTCTAGATAGAAGCCCCACCCTGAGCAAGCATGTCCTACACTCCCATTGCTTATCAGTGCTGTACTTTAATTTGGTTGACATTCTCACATGACATACGTATACACCCTGAGTACTAATACACACGCAGTGCCTCCTTGTGGGGAAACATTAAAATTGCAAGTGGGTTGAACGAAGGAGAAACAAAAAACGGTATCATATTTCTTTAATGTCTATAGGACAGCCCTCTGCCATTTGCCATTTTTTCCTATTTTGATTCCAGCTTTCTGTCTTTCTTACTCTTTCTTTCATAGTACAGTGGTTAGGAGTTCAAACCACAGCACAGCCAAGCTGCAATAATACTTTAAATGTAAAGTATACACCTATGTAGAGCACCTGTTCAATGACAGATGAGTTTCAGCCTGTGTGCTTACAACCACAAGCAGATGTAGGACTTTGGTTGTTAAACAAATAGAATCTGTCAAAAACATAATCTATAATAAATGTATGTGTTTTGTGAAAGGTCTTGCCTTCCGTGTTTCTGGTGATGTGAATAAGTGAAATTTGACAGCCCTTGACAATGTCTTTTGTCACCTAGGAAACAAACAGGAGACGCTTTACAGATAACAGTATCATGAATGTGGGTATACATGTAATATGCAATACACATTTATTAACAAGTTCCTATATATTTGTCTCTATTAATTTTCAGTGATTTTTAGCTCAACGAGTAACATGCTAATCAAACACTTTTTTTCACTAGATAAATTCAGAGAAGCTAGAGAGACCGTCTATAAAACCAGCCTTTCCATAGGGAGTACACTGACAATCCTATGTTCCATTGCAAAAAAAAAAAAAAAAAAAAAAAAACTTTTTTCCTCCAGAGCAAGGATTTCTCAGAAGAAGGTACTACTGCAAAGTGATCTTTTCAGTCTTTCAAAGTGGAAGCATTAAATGAAAATTAAATTTTGCCATGCCATTATTTTAACATGGCATGAAGGGAATAAACACAGGTTTACTTAAAGTGCAACTGTTTAGAGGTTTTGGGGCAGTTCCTGGGTTATGAGAGTCTTTTGGGTGTCCAGGTAGTGCAGATATCGCCAGATGAAGCAAGGTAGTAAATCAGGGTCTTACCTATGTTCAGTGTGGGTCTGGGGCTTGTAAGACTGCAAAGGCCTCCACCAGGATCAGTAGTCTCATGTACAGCTCACCAGCTTGGTGTGTCCATGTGATACTGAATAAGCAAGATCATGAGAAAGGAACAGGCATTAGATGTTATCTTTATGATTACAGTTGCATTAATCCTTGTAAAGACACAAATGAGTGAGTCCTATTCTAATTCTAGCTTTTATTTGAATATTCTGTGAACTGGACCTTATGAAAACATACAGAAGCACATAACATCCTGCAGGGCATGACTGCCTGGAAGCAGTGTATGTCAGTGAAAACTGTCAGCTTATGTAAATTTAGGCATATTTGTTATTTCGACAAGGAAATTAATCCATCATAAAACTGATGTCAACTCAACAACCAGTGATGAAAACTGAACCATTCAGAGCTTGTGTTTGCATTATTTGTATGGCTTCTGGTCAGTTAGATCTTCTCTCTGTTGCTTAGGTCTATAGTTCTTGACTGACAATTAAATTCCCTTTCTAATAAGACATTCTTTGTATGTACACAAGAGTGCATTTTATGTGACAGACAGCAAAGTTGAATGTCAGCAGCAGCTTTAATCAATATAATTTCTGCTTCCAAACCATCTCTGCCCAGGGTCATGGTCATGTTGTTTGTGCCACAAAACTAGTGTTTTTGGATTGTGGCGATATGAGAACCTTGTCGTTGGTTTGATGGCTTCAGTAACCAACAGACATTCATAAACAATGACAAACATGATCAGGAATACAATCTGTTATACGATTTGTACATTCTTCATGCAAATAACAATTTAGAAATTAAATGACACTGAATCACTGACGAAAGCAGTACCCAATCCCTTAATTACAAATACACATTCAAATACTTCAGTAACAGCAGAAATAATATTTCAAATATTTTAAGTCTGCTCATATGTTATGTATGCTTGTCAAAAGGTCAAGTAGTCCCTAGAATACAACATCGATCATTTCTTGGGTCTTTGGTGAGTACTGATTCAGAGAAACAAGACTCAAACTCAGATCATGTTGTGATTGAGTAATACTGAACTGAGTTTTACAAAGGTCAAATAAACAAAGATTTTGTAACCTTAGTACTCTGCTAGATATTTTGGTTCAGCAAGGTACATCAGATCTGATGTTAGTTTGAAGTTCTTGTGGATCTTTTCCATGGTTTAGGAGTCTTGGATTCCATCCGCTTGTTCTGTGGAGGGTTGCATTTACAACAGTGCGTCACAGTGGGTTAAGAAAGTTGGCCCAGAATTCTCTATCCTCAGCCAGCTCAGGATTCCAACAGATTCATCAACAGATTCCAGCTCCTCATGAGGGATCCCCCAGATGTTCTCAATCAAGTTCTGGGTCTGTCCTGAGGTCTCTATCCTGTCCGATCGGAATCCAATCAGAGGGCATCCCTGTCAGATGCTCATACCACCTTGGCTAACCCTTCTTGGTCTGAAGGGAGCAGTGGATCTCATGTAAGGAAAACATATTTTTCCATCAGCTGAGATGCAACTAGGGACAGCACCATCACCTCATAGAGAAAAGGTCCTGGGCTTGATTTCCAAGTGGAGCTGTCTGGCTCCTTTCTGTGTGGAGTCTGCATGCCCTCCCCGGGGCCGTGGGTTCAATCCAGGTATTTTCGTTTCCTCTCAAAGACATGTGTGTTAGGTTAAATGGGGTCTCTAAAGTGCCCCTCATGTCTGAGAGTGTGTGTATGAGTGAATGTGCCCTGTGCACCCTATGCTGCCAGCTATGCACTGGCTCTCCTGAAACCCTGTCCAGGATTAAGCAGATAAGAAAATCAATGAATGAATGAATGAGCTCCAACTGCTCCTACACCATGCGTCCACATTTACTATAGCCAAAAAGTAACCAAGCTAATTTGTTCAATGAAATTTCATAGGCTACTAGAGCTTCATAATGAGAACTTGCTACCATTTTACAACCAAGCAGTAGGCTTGCTCAATTTGGTATTGGCCATAGATTTGAGAATTGTAAAAAGCGCTATATAAATAAATCTGACTTGACTTGTTACCTTAAACAATTCAGCTAGATGTTTGAATATGAAAATGAAAGGCTAGCTAGTTTGCTAACACACAGTAAACCAAGCCATAAAACATAAAAACACACTGTTCAAACTGTAAAATCCTTCTGCTTGACCCAACTGCTGCAATTAGATAAAAAGTATGGATTGTCTTTTTTTTCAAAAGCAGAAATTAGAAGCCAACAATAGCTAAGCTATTAACCTGACACGAAATAAGCATCATTCTACAGAAAGGAAGCTATAGGATGTAAAACATATATGTTTGAAACAACAGCAGGTGAATTGTGTAGAAATGAGCTACATATTTGCTAGCTTAACCTACCATTCTGATTGATGCTCATTATCTCCTATTTCATACACCCTTCACCTAATCACATCTCACCTACTTTAACTTGAAACAGGAATTGATGTCACAACATGAGTCCAAAGCCTAATGCTATGTTCAAATGTGCTCCCTCTTTATTATTCAGTACATTTAAAAATCTAGATCACTATATAGATAAATATATATTTAGGGGAACAGACTTCTTAAGGGTACTTGGTCATTTTGGACACAAATTACTGTGCGAGAGCAGATGCATGGTCTAAATTCACTTAACAGCCATGCATGGTTTAGCAGTACGCCTGGTGCATGAAAAAAAAACTGATTTAAAATACTGCTTCTAATAAAACTAACTAATAACATGAATACTTAACTATGGATGCATTATGAATGCATTAAAATTATTGTTCTTGTTACAGCAGCTGCTGTTCTAAATGGAACTTACCTGCACGAGCTTTTGGGGGAAATCGGCTCTTTTGAATTCGAAAAGTTGGGTGTGAATCTTTAAACTAAACACTATAGGGCATTATGAGTATTCATGATCTCCTGGGGTGCATCATTTGTGCATCACTACTTGTGTACATTGTGGGATTTTTAGAGTGCACTGGATATTCCGCACTATGTTTTCAGACACCAATACAAAATGGCAGAACCACAAACAAATGCATTATATAGTGAAGTGACTAAGAAACATGCCTCAAGAGTGGCAAAGTATTCAGGCAAATTATTATCCAATTACACATTCCAAAATATACTATATTCACTTCCCCTGGTGAAAAAGATTACAGCTAATTAGGCAAACCTTTTTCCATCACATTTACATTTACAGCATTTAGCATAACGCCCCCTATCCAGAGCCGACTTACACCCTTGATACAGTCTTACAGTCCAAGCCCCAATCGTGGGTTAAGGGGTCTTGCTCAAGGACCCAACAGTGGCAGCTTGGCAGAGGTGGATTTGAAACCCTGGAAGTTCTGGTCCAGGAGACTAGTTTACCTTTAAAAAAAACCCACTAGGCTTACCACAGTCCATTACAATTGTACGTGTAAAATGGATACATGGTTTTGCGTTCACTCACTGTTGGTTCCTTGTGCAAGAGCTATGCTTGGAATTGATTCTAATTCACTTATTACTTTGATGGGAAAAAAATCTGCTAAACATTTTAACTAGTATTTCAAATACAGGGCTCGCGCCTTCAAAGAGTTGGGAGAGACATGACATTGTACAACTCAAACGAGTACTTCGAACCATATCGGTTCTGATTGTCAGTACCATTTTTTGGATTAATAAACATAAAATTCAACAATCTCTGTTCTTTACTGATGGACTATCAATAAAAAGTGTGGAATGAATCGCTGTTGTTTGCACCTGAAACGCTACTGTTACCACGCTGGAGGAGCCTTTAAAACACCCCCAACCACCATCCTTGGACAGTTCATTACATACAGATTTCTCAAAGAATCCTAGAAATCGTCCATGTCCCCCCTCCTGTCTGTTATGGGGGTGTGTTTTTTATCATCAGCACCCAGTGAAACTGGACAGTCAAAGACAGTAAACTCGCCTATTAGCCTTGCCAATGTTGAATCATGGTTGTTTCAGGCCTTAGGCAGACCATTTTAAAAAGTGACAAACCTGGCGTGATAGTGGGAATAATCAATTTTATTTTTATAGTGTAAAATAGCATTTTTATAGTGGTTGAAAATGTTGTCCAAAATTAGCATTTCTACTAGAATATATACTTTAATATACATATGTACTCTAATGTACATGGCAGTGTATTTCATTACATGTTACAGTGACCTAAAATAAATATATATTTTTTCAAAATCATCTTGCAGAATAGTCATGCATTTCATTTGAATAGCAGCATGATTGTTATGAGTGGTCAATGCAATTCATTCTGAACTAATAAATAGTATGTACAACATTCAACTACTGTACCTCATTCATCTATAGAAGAAATCATTCAAGATTCTTTGAAGTTATATAAACGCTGCCAATTTGCTTGCCCTGGTGACACGTATAAAGCTTTCACATGTTGCAAGCACAGTCAGTAGTCATTCATTTTTACTTGTTGTGAAGGAAGTGTATCTGAATTAGCAGCTGTTCCAGGACTGAATGGTTTATTCTTCCTCACTGCTGAAAGAGTTTCTGGAGCTGTCCGAGCTGTACAAGCTGTCGCTGCACTCAGATATATATGGGAACTTGTAGATGGTGGGGTTCAGTTTGGGCACCCAGGCCCGTGGGACCAGAAAGGTAGCCAGGTTGAACAAGTCTACGAACACTTTGTATCGGTCACTAAACAAGTGAAGAAGAATAGTAAGTATGGATGAACATGCCTGCATTTGTCTTTATGAAATGTAGGAGTTAGGCCAATAATAAATTAATAATTAAAGCTGAAAGGCATAGAAAGCCTGGGCTATATGGCATGGGTTAAATCTACATGACAGCACTGATGTCTTACTCACCTGACAGTAGAGCGCAGGTAAAGATAGCCCGAGGAGCGCGCCTGTTGCCTACTTTTGGTGCCGGATCATTTCTGTGCAAACCAGACAGGCAATGGTTATCTGGTGGAAAAGGGTTAGTGTGTGTTATCTTTTAACTTCTAGAATTAATGTAGGAGAAAAAAATGTGTCCCTCATTTGAGTTTGACCGTAAAAAATTGTATAAGAGTCTGACTTACATCTCCATTTGGTCATAAGGGTATCAACCTCCATCAGATAAGTCAGAAGCTGAAAGGTGGCACTTGGAAAACGAGGGCTCCTCCCTGAAAAGTGTAATTAAAAAAAACTAACTTTCTTTATATTGCACAGCCCCCTAATTATCTACAAGCATTCACCAAACAGTAAGGTACACGTTTAAATACTTATGATATGATTTCTGACCTGGTAAAAAAAATCAGGCCCCAGGGGGCCCCCTGAAGGGCTCTGTAGGACAAAACCGGCGCTCGCCTGTGAAAGAAATGATCGATATGGCTGACATAAACAAGGTCTCCCCCCCTCAATATTCTCATATTGGCCATTTTATTTTCAATAAAAATAAAAAAAAAAAAATGGTTCAGACTAGTAACCCACAAAACCTTGACATTGGCCTTTACCTTTGCTTAAAAGATAGTCATGATTGTTTGGGGGTCAAACAAGCAAGGTGAACATATCAATCTGTTTGTTGAGATCTTCCAGCATTTCTTGCTTTCTTCTTTTTTTCAGGCCACGTAACATTTTCTGGCAAGTAATCACAACATCTTGAAAAAATGTTTTAAGTTAAAAGATGATACCAAGGTCGTACAAAAATTGATAGGATATCAACCATGGCTAATTCATGGTAAACAAACCTCAAGCTTCTGCTTCTCAAACTTGAAACCTTCCTCAATGCTGACTTTGCCGCTTCCTCCCCGAAGTTGAAGCAATCTCTTTCAAGGCCTGGTGTTCTCTCTCCAGCCATTTCACCCTAAGAAATATATACATATTTGCATAATTAAATGCATGTAAATCATTCGGTTATTTTTGTCATGGACTGATAAGAATACTCACTAAAAAAGAACCCAAATACTGGCCTGGCCCAAAAAAAAGGTCTCTCCACACACTAATATTTTTGTTTGGGACGGCCCATCCATGGTGGCCAATCCATGTGTGAAAATAATGACTCATGCTCCCTGAAAACCCACTCTTTCACAATTTGACCCCTTCTGTAACAGATTAACATCTTTTTCCACAACCACAGACAGAAGTCCCTTTTCGACATGGTTTTTTTAACAGTTTTTAGAAGCTACTCACTGCATCAGTTAGGGTTAAATAACTTGTTGGCCAGCCTGAAAAACATAATCACCAATGCAGTAATTTATCCGCAAGGGGAGGCTCTTTTTTAACTATTTGCCTTAGTTTTTAAATCCAGGTGGTGAAAACCTTTTTTTTTTGGCCAGGCAGTTGTGTACTCTCATTGTTCCCATGTTCCTCTTTTCTGTGCTATCATTATTTCGCATGTTATAACAGAATTAAAATTGAAGACATTTATACCTCCCACAAGCTGCAGCAAGGCAGGCTCCTGTGCTGATTCAACCAATGCCTCACTGTCCTGTCCTTGGAACTGGTCCATGTAGTGACGGCGATTGTAGGGAACTCTCAGCTTCTCTGAAACAACAAGCTTATTCTCAAGAAGACGGAACTGAAGGCTCTGGAACCCTGAAGCTGGTGATAAGTACTCTCCCTGGAATTGCAGTACAGAAATATGTAACAGTGTTACCACTGAGCATTTCAGATTTTTCATAGTACTTTGTTTATTGTTTTAAATTACTTTTTCACGCAGTTTAGTTGCCAGGTGGCTGACCCTTTAAACTTAGTCCTATGCTACTGCACAATGTTGGCAGCCAGCACCACCTTTTTTTTTGAACGGCTGGGTCTTCTTGCTGGTCATATTTTTTTTCTGTTGCAGCCACAAACAACCACCCTTTTACAACCCACCATTTTTCTGTTGCAACCACTCAAGAAATGATCAAATATCAATTTAACAGTTCCCTCTCCTTCATCAGCACATTGCCCTAGGATGTCGTCCACCTGTTTTTTCCTTTACCTACTGTATATCACTAAAGTCCCAATAAAAACTACATTGACTTACATACATATGGGCAACATATTCTCAAAACTATTAGAGGGGCTTCTTTTTGAAAAAGTGTTTTTATTTTATACTGAAAATCGAAGAAATCCAAGCTGTTCATTGGGACTCCAGCACAGCAAAAAACTGGTGTCATGGACTCCAGCACAGCAAACTGGTCCACCAAGAGTTTGAAGATTGTGGTGATCCTGTGGATCCGGCTGACCACTTTTAACATGTTCCTTTCGTCACGTACCTGACAGCAAACTTTCTTTGTTAGGGAATGACTGGTGCTTACATATGCAGAATGACGTTATACATTCTGAGTGTATACAGTCTAATTCGTTACATTGTTTCACTCACATGGTTGTGAATGAACAGTTCTCGAACTGAATCAAGCTCCCACATAATCTGCTTAAACCACAGCTCATAAGCTGCGAAAAGAAGGGAAAAGGATGAGGAGTATTATTAAGAGTAACACTGGAAAATGAAATGGATATTGGTTATATACACAAAGGAAGTAGAGTTGAATTACTTTGGTGGGTGATGATAAACAGGTGCTCATCATGGATTCTGTTGCCTCTCAGTTCACTCTGCAGTGTCTGAGCGTTAATAATCTTATCCAGCTAAATAAGACAAAATCAGGTCATTAACTTGCTTGATTTGTCTAAAATCAATCTTAAATAATACTAATTTATCCATCAATATAGACCCTGTTCAATACAAAAGGTTTCCAAAGATGATTTACCTGGAGGTAGTCTCCATAGACCGTTCCTCCTTTGCTGGCTTCATTAGTGCCTTGTTGTGAATCATCATTCTCTTCATCTAGCACACTTGAAGGAGTTAAAAAGCTAAATTGGAGAAAACCACAGAACCAAACAGGTGAGAATACAATATCACAATATACTGTGTGTATATATAAATAAATAAATGTATACACACTGGTGCTGTTTTGCCAGAAATGGACATCCACTCATGATGTTACATAAAATGTTCCAATCTTTCACAGAGCTTGTCTTGTTCTTTTTAAAGTGCAGGAGGGAGGACTACAGGTTTGGCATAACCAATCAAAGGCATGCTATCAATGTCTGCCCCTCACCATGTTGACAAAACCTCTCTGTCTGGAAGTATATATTTATATAAATATACACTAAGTTCAACTGAATTGTCCTTATCTAGGGAAAAAGGAATTCTGTTTCATTCTGTTTGGTTGATTACCTTCAGTGCACTTGATTTTGAGACCTTGCTCACCTGTGGCATTCCTTTCAGTCACGGCCACAAATGTGTTTTATATGCATGTAAATGCACTTGTCTTCACAGCTTGTGTAGCATGTCAAGAGATTTATGTTTAAAAAAATCAGTTATATCCACCTCTAACAGGTCAAAGTGCTGAATGATTTGTGATAGATAAATATTTACCAGCTAATTTAAACAGTACTATCCAATAGCACAGATTGGTCAATGAACTTGTCATGCAGTAAGGTTTGCTGCTTCATTCTTCATTTTTCCATTCATTTGACAGACATATGGTATAGTTTGTATATATTCTCTATATACAGATATATTTCTGTATATATTTTTGTACAATAACCAGTGTATAAATAACTATATTTAAGAACATTAAACATTAAATTAAAAATATAAAAATGAAATTTCCCAAACTGGCAAATACCACATGGCATTCTATTGCGGTCTTTGCATAAGTGTTTCACTCTTGTCAGAAATTTCTGACCCCAGTGTAACTGAAGTTGAATCGATATCTTGGCATTCCCATCGGAGCCCCAGATCAAAGGTAACTAAAAGCTGGAATGTTTTAGTGATTGGAACATTGGTTAACCTGTACAGTGTGTAACTTTAGGAGCAACTCATTTTTGTTTTTATTAATATGAGAGGTTGTTATTTATTTCTTTATTATTTTAAAAACATAACTTTTAATAACGTGCTTTGTATTTCTGTCTTTGGTTCTTTCTCTGCTTGGTAGAGGCTGCTGCTTAATCTACTTAGTTCTGCTAGTTTCACTGGGCTCGTGTACACATGTGTGTCTGTGCTGTACACATAAGTGTCTGGAGCAATTAGACTGAAATGTAATCGTGCAAACGATTCTGTGCTTTATTCCATTCTGTCAAGGCTTCAAGACTGTCAGTTCAGTTTTCCATTAGATAAGCACCAGTCTTCCTGTCTCTTTCCTCTCTTGTCATCTTTCAACCCTTCCTTTAATGACTTACCTTCAACACACAAGGGAGGAAACACATTCTCGACCTTGTTTTCACCCGACCTTCTCCATCAATCGAAATCAGTGTAATATCACTCCACCTCACCGACCACAACTTTGTTTCCTTTTCTATAGCTCTCCCTCTACGTGATTTAACCTACCCTTTATTTGCTTTATCAACCCATCACAACATTCACCAAGTCTCCCCTGCCTCACTGTTTTCCAGTGTCCTAAACAGCTTTACCACATCTACCACATTTTCTGCCACCATCGACCTGCTATACCCGGTCTCCTTCAGACCAAGAATATCTTCTCACCCTGCCCCCTGACTGTCAGATGTGCCGCAGAGAGAAAATGGAAGTAGTCCAAGCTTGATGCAGATCTTCATTTACTATCGCTCTCTCCTTTCCATGTTCTCATCTGATGTGACTGCTGCCAAGACACCATTCTGCAGAGGAAAATGTTAGGGTTAATCTCTGGTCCACACAAATTCCCTTCAGTCTTTTCATCACTCCTCAACCCTCCTCCTCGATCATTCTACTTAACTGCTGAAGGCTTTGCCACCTTCTTTGAAGAGAAGATTAACAAGAGCTGCCATTCTTCTCGCACCTGTCACTATCCCCCACTACACAGATACACAAACCCTCAACACCTTCACCTGCTTTTCTCTTCTTTCCATGGATGATTCTCTCATCCAGCAATTCTATCACAAGACAACTAGATCCCATCCCATCAAAAGATCGATCAAGACCTTCTTCCCTCCATCATAAAGAACTCCTTGATGAGTGGTCATGTTTCTTCTACCTCATCAACAACTACTGGGGATAGCATGGTGGCTCGGTGGATAGCACCGCCTCCTCACAGCAAGAAGGTCCTGGGTTCAATCCCAGGGTGGAGTGGCCTGGGTCCTGTGTGTGCGGAGTCTGCACGTCCTCCCCATGTTCACGTGGGTTTACTCTGGTTTCCTCCCACAGTGCAAAGACATGCGTGTTAGGTTAATTGATCATTCCAAATTGGCATGGAGTTGAGTGTATATATATATATATATATATATATATATTTGACTACTCATGATGTAAGCTTGTGTGTGTTGTTGAAATAGCTACTGATGCCGATAGCGATGTTAAATAAACCAAACAAACAGACAAACATCAACAACTACTGACTGGTATCACTCCTCTATTTCCAGTCAAACATATCTGATCCTTCTTGACCTTTCAGCAGCCGTCGACAAGTCAACCACAAGATTCTCCTTTCTGATCTCTCCAGTCTTGGAATCACAGGCTCAGCCTGGCAGTGGCTAGCTTCCTACCAGGAGGGATGATCTTATCAAGTATCATGGAGAGGTTCCGTATCTGCATCACATGCTCTTACATCTGGAGTTCCACAAGGCTCAGTTCTGGCACACCTGTTCTCTTGGTGAAGTCTTAGCCGTACATGGCTTCATCTATATCTGTAGTTCTGATGACACTAAATTCATCCTCACCTTTTCTCCAACAGGTTTCCACATGCATCTCAGCATATCTGGAGAATACCTCTTGGACATCAGCTAGTTTGAGGCTAGCAAACCTGAGCTGCTTTACATTTGCAGGGGAGATGGATCCCCTTTTCAAGATCTCCCAGGTAAACTCACCCATCAGACACTCTGAGAATGCAAGAGAAACATTGGAGTAATCTATGAAACCCAGCTAAGTTTGATAACCAGCTCTGCTCAGATTGCCAAACTAACCCAGTCATGCATGGTTGAGTACACAAAAGAATAACTACAGTAAGTTTATATCTAAATCCTCCTAACACTTTAACATATCAGTTACAAATTTACATCAGAATATGGTCAAAACCTGATCCAGATTCAACACAAATTACAATATCACATGAGAATATGATCAAAACCTGATCCAGAGGGTTTATGACGGCTGCAATCTCTCTCATCTGTCCTTTCCTCCTGAGGACATGGCTAGTTGTGCATGTGTTACCCAAACCATAGCATGTAAAACTAGCAAACTGCAATCAGTGGGTGAGAGCGGAGGGAAGACGCGAAAGGATCAGAAGGTAAAAACACCCAACCATAGGAGAATTTAGGCGACTAGCAACTGCAATCAAAAAAAGGTTGTATATGTTATGGAAGCAGTCCTGAAGCATGAAAAATGCATCAGCCGTATTAAATCACCATATTTCAACTTAAACAGATCCATGTTCACCAACTAAATGATAACTTGAGGAGCACCTCACCAGCCCCTTAAACACAACCACCCATACCAGCAGGATCATTATAATCACTTATACTGTGTGACAAACATGTCAGTGTTACTGTTGTGTTGTACATGATCTGTCACCTAAATAGTATGTGGTCAGTGACATCATGTCATTGGGTAGATGAGGGTGGGCAACTGTGCACAACATGGACTATGGTTAGTAATTATAAACTGGTTATATAACTGTTATATGTGGTTATTTTAAGGTTCAAAATCTGTCATATAATATCAGTGCTGGATTACCTGTTTCAACCAAGGGTACCAATCATTCTGGAGTTATGTTGACAATTAACACAGTAGTACAAAGCTTTAAGTACATTGTAAAAAAAAAGAAAAGACTGAATTCACTGTTGTGTAAATACACACAAACCCTAAGCATTTTTACTGCTTTTTTCTTTTTGGAGACGCCTACTTTGACTCTTTCTGTAGGCGTGTGTGTCGAAAGTACAGAGTGGCCCTGAACATGGAGTCCCCATGTATAGCAAACAACAGTTAAACAGTAATTTCTAAAAAATAAACAGTAAATTAACCCCTCTTGCCAAGGGCATTTCTAGACTACTTGTCATACGGGGGCGCACACAGAATTGAGGGGCTGCTTGCCAATCAATCCAAAGGGCATGAAAAGCTGTGCATAAATAAATAAGCCTGTTAAATACTAAATAGATTAATGGTTTATCAGTACAATGGGTGCTACTCTGTCATGGAAGACAAATGAAGAACAAATTAACACTAAATAATTGTAATAAATTATTAAATGGAAATGTAGTGAATTAGTGTGGCGTGTCCTGTAGTTCTGCTCAGCAATCCAGGATAAAATTGACTTTTTACCTCCATAATTTTTAGTGGGGCACAGCAACATCTTACTGAAGCACGTGTTCCCCTGACTCTAGTGGAATGAAAAATGGATCTGGGGGGAACACGGCTAGTGTGTGGAGACCCCAAGGACGGTGGTTGGGTCCCTGGTTTGTTGAGTCTTGGTCCCTCCCAAGGACCAAGGGGGGGTTTTCCTTGCCACTGTCGCCCTAGGCTTGCTCAATTTGGGATTGGACGTAGTTATTATAGAGATAGGGGTGAAGGGGGTCTAAACTTGTAAAGATGCTTTGAGACAATGCTTCCATTGTAAAAAGCGCTATATAAATAAATCTGACTTGACTTGACTATGTACTTAACAGGAGGCAAAAAAAATGTACCAAGCTCAAAGCGCAAATATGTAAGCTCTCATTGGTCTTAACAATGAATCAGAGCGAAGAACGTAGTGAGGGATAGCTCTTTCCTTGATTTATGTTTTGAAGCCCGTGTGGTAGCAAGTTTGTTTGATGGTGTTTGTGTTTTTACTTTTAACATGGCTTTCAGCAACCATGGCTATTTAACCGACAGACACAAGGTTACACAGCAAAACTAGTTCATATATACTGACATCGGCCCAATTTAGTAATAATTCAATTTAACGGGGGACATGCAAGCTCCCCACACAGTCAGATTCCGAGGTTGGGATCAAACTGGGGACACTGGAGCTGGGATCCGGGGTGGGTTAGGCAGATCGTGCTAACTGCTGCATCACCGTGCCGCCCCATGGTAGCAAGTAGTTAAGCTTACATAAAGGAGAGTCAATACTGTTCCACTCAGTGTTGATTGATGGCTTCAGACTGTCAAGCAATACAATAGATTTGCCTTTCCTCTTTGCAAAACAACTCTACAATATTCTCCTGTACTCCAAGAAATTATTCACAGTGAAAAAACTCACTAGTACCAGCAGCTAAAAAGTTGTGGCAACACAACAAAACACACAACGGTAAACCCTCTACCGCCATACTTATCCGGGGCAGACATGCAGCAATGCTTTAGAGAACTGGTTTTAGTAATATTAGAAAACTTCAGAGTGAACTGAAGTAAGAAAACACCAATATAAACTACACATGATACTCCTCTAGAGATAAAGCCAAAACACACATTATTATTACTAGCTGTAATCCCAGCAATGTTGCAAAACCATTTGAATCACATAACAGTTATTACAAGGAGACCTGTCAGTTACAGTTCGTAATACATAATTACATTTGCAATATAACATTGGAGTTGTAACATGAATTCAAAGAAAATCATCTTTCAACCACAGTGGTACCTTGATTCTCATCTTTAATTCGTTCCGGGAGACTTGTTTTAAGAACCGAAAACAATGAATACTGAGCAAGTTTTTTTTTTTTTTTTTCCCATAAGGAAAAATGTAAATGAATTATCCATTCCAGACCTCCAGAAATCCACAACTGTACAGTCGTATGAAAAAGTTTGGGCACCCCTGATAATTTTCATGATTTTAGTTTATAAATCATTGGTTGTTCAGATCAGCAACTTGAGTTAAATATATCATATAGCAGATGAACACAGTGATATTTGAGAAGTGAAATGAAGTTTATAGGATTTACAGAAAGTGTGCAGTAATTATTCAAACAAAATTAGGCAGATGCATAAATTAGGGCACCCCAACAGAAAAATGACATCAATATTTAGAAGATCCTCCTTTTGTAGAAATAACAGCCGCTAAACGCTTCCTACAGCTTCCAGTCTGGATTCTGGTTGAAGGTGCTTTCGACCATTCTTCTTTAGAAACATCTCCAGTTCAGTCAGGTTTGATGGTTTCCGAGAATGGACAGCCCACATTTTCAGTAATATTCATGTCTGGGGACTGAGATGGCCATTCCAGAACGTTGTACTGGTTCCTCTGCATGAATGCTTTAGTAGATTTTGAGCAGGGTTTGGGGTCGTTGGCCTCGGTGCAACTTTGTCACTGATTCTTGAACATTGTTCTCAAGAATCTGGAGATATTAACTGGAATCCATGCGACCCTCAACTTTAACAAGATTCCTAGTACCTGCACTGGCCACACAGTCCCACAGCATGATGGAACCGCCACCAAATTTTACTGTGGGTAAGCAAGTGTTTGGCTTGGGATGCTGTGTTTTCTTTTTCCGCTCCTTGTTATGTCCAAAAAACTCAATTTAGTAGTTTCATCATCAGTACACAGCACTGTATTCCAAAATGAAGCTGGATTGTCCAAATGTGCTGTAGCACACCTCAGTGACTCTGTTTGTGGCGTGTCTGCAGAAACAGGCTTCTTCTGCATTACTCTCCCATACAGCCTCTCCTTGTGCAAAGTGCGCTGTCATAGTTGAACGATGAACAGTGACAACCATCTGCAGCAAGATGAGGTTGTAGGTCCCCCCCCCCCCCCCTTTGGAGGTGGTCTGTGGCTTTGACTATGACTGTTCTCACCATCCTTGGCCTCTGCCTATCTGAGATTTTTCTTGGTCTGCCACTTCGGGAGTTTTCCTTAACTAGAACTGTGCCTGTGGGTCTTCCATTGCCTCACTATGTTCCTCACAGTGGAAACTGACAGCTGAAATCTCTGAGAGAGCTTTTTTTCCTTCTTTCCCCTTTCCTGAACCATGATGTTGAAACAACCTTTGTTTTTCAGGCCATTTGAGAGTTGTTTTTGAGGCTCCCATGTTGTCACTCTTCAGAGAAGATGCAAAGAGGAGGAAACTTCCAATTGGCCACCTTAACACTTCTCATAGTTGGATTCACTTGTGTATGTAGATCAAGGGTCAATGAGCTTACAAAACAAATTTTGTGTTCCAATAATTTTAGTGCTAAAGGTATTCAAATGACAAGGGTGCCCAAATTTATGCACCTGCCTAATTTTGTTTGAATAATTACTGCACACTTTCTGTAAAACCTATAAGCTTAATTTCACTTCTCAAATATCACGGTGTTCATCTGCTATATGATATATTTACCTGAAATTGCTGAGCCAATGATTTATAAAGAAAAACCATGAAAATTATCAGGGGTGCCCAAACTTTTTCATACGACTGTATATTCACAATGTTATACGCATTGATGGAGTTAAATTGTACAGGTGCTCCATGATTTATGAAGAGGATGTTCCAACAAATCGATCACAAATTAACTTTATCATGAACTTTGGAGTTTAATGAGAGTTTGGTGGATCATAGCGGTTGATGTTTAAAACACTGACATTAATCTACAGTTGGCCAAAATCATTAACAAAAGGCTTATTTCAAGTGTTGAAATATCTGATGTAATTTAGTGAGTAATGGATTAAAATCAATTCCTGTTTCCCTTTCTGTTGGCTCTCAAACTAACCTTTTTAGGACCCATGGAGACTTATTTGCACTAAGAATACAGTTCTAAAGATGTAAAACTGAAAATGGTGATCTTCACTGAGCAAGGCTATTGTGAACCTGAATCACTTTGTATTGAATCATGAATCGTGTTTTGACTAAAACGAGTCGCACGGTTTGACTCGTACAAGTTTAAGAAAGTGTGCAGACTACCGAGCAAAGACGAGAACGAGACAAATTTTTGTAGTCAAAATGTGCCGAGAACCAAATTCGATAAATTCTGAGGTACCTGTTGTAGAGAGGATTCAAAAACCTTTTACAAAACACACATTTCAGATCTGCAAGTGGCACAGCATCACAGCCAACCACTGCAATTACCTGACTTTGAATCCTGGTGGTACCTTTCAGCAAGTTTGGTTGTAATACAAGCAGAATTGGCTGCGTCTGAAGAAGTGCGGGTGGATGTGAGGAATCATTTTTCCAAGCTAGACCAATGACCCCTGCTGGAATCTCTTCAGGGTGCTTGCTGGGCTGCATCTGCAAATTCTGGGTTAGGATCTGGACATACAGTGATGCTTGATAGTTTGTGTTACCTTTACATTTTTCAATATTTCTGCATAAATATGAGCTAAAACATTAGTTTTTCACCCAAATCCTATAAGTAGATAACGAGAATCCAAGTAAATAGATGATAAATATATTATTCACGGTCTTTTATTTATTGAGGAAAACGATCCAATATTACGTATCTGTAGGTGGCAAAAGTGTGTGAACCTCTGCTTTCATTTACGTTTACAGCATTTAGCAGACGCCCTTATCCAGAGTTACTTACAATTGATACAATCTTACAACCCAAGCAATTGTGGGTTAAGGGCCTTGCTCAAGGACCCAACAGTGGCAGCTCGGCAGAGGTGGGATTTGAACCCTGGACCTTTAGGTTCATAGTCCAGTACCTTAACCGCTATGCTACCAAAGTCCCTTGCTTTCAGTATCTGTTGTGCAGTCCTGCTCATCAGCTTTGAAGAATTTTGTCCCATTCCTCCATAAAAACAGCTTCAAGTCTGGGATGTTGGTGGGTTTCCTCACATGAACATCTTCCACAACGTTTCTATTGGAGGTCAGGACCGACTTCTGTGCTTATAGTCGGGCCCTTGCTTCATAACCCACGTTTTCTTGAGTCACTTCATGGGTAGATATTCTGACATTTTCCTTTATAACATGCTGGTATAATGCAGAATTTAATGTTCCATCTGTGGTGGCAATTTCTCCTGGATCAGATTCAGCAAAACAGTCAAAAACCATGCTACCATCACTGTGTTCTTGTGCTGGCAGGCAGTGTTGTTCTTTCTCCACCCATAATGCTTCTCAATTAAACCAAAAAGCCCTATTTTGGTCTCATCTGTCCACAAAACATTTTTCCAATAGCCTTCTGGCTTCTCCTTGTTACCCTACCATGCACACCATTGTTGTTCAGTGTTCTCCTGATGGACTCATCATCAATAACGTCCAACAGTACGAGAGAGGACTTTCGTTGGGTTGCTGTCTTCTGCCTCCCGTGGGATTGCCAATGTCTCATGTGATCCCTCTTGGCAGTG
The DNA here is from genome assembly GCA_025084515.1 of Ancistrus triradiatus. Classification (NCBI taxonomy): domain Eukaryota; kingdom Metazoa; phylum Chordata; class Actinopteri; order Siluriformes; family Loricariidae; genus Ancistrus; species Ancistrus triradiatus. The sequence continues at coordinate 56,601 of JAJAGP010001374.1, forward strand.
TTTCCTACCAGTTCTCCTCTTTCTAGCTATGCTGCTATAGCTAATGCTGCCGGGGTCTCATGCTACACTTGGCATCAGTGATTGACGTGGCATTAGTGATTGTTAATAGACACTGTGCTCTTAATCAATAACTAATTACATTTTCTGTTTTCTCTCCGAGCTGTGTTCTGGCAGTTCCAGCCCCAAACATGATGTTCATCCGCTGCAGCTCCACTCAAGCTGCTTCCGTCATCAGCTCCAGCCCCATCATACCCAGGCCACTTAATGTCAATGTGCATACTTCACATTTTATTCAAACTTTGACTCCATGACTGTAGTTTCGCTCTTAGATTTATCATCTACGCCACCCAAGGAGGTTGGGTCCCTTTTTGAGTCTTGGTCCTCCCAAGGTTTCTTCCTAGAACTAGGGAGTTTTTCCTTGCCACTGTCGCCCTAGGCTTGCTCAATTTGGGATTGGACGTAGTTATTAGGAGATAATCTAAACATGTAAAGTTGCTTTGAGACAATGCTCCATTGTAAAAAGCGCTATATAAATAAATCTGACTTTGACTTGACTAGTTGCTTTGACGTTACCCTGGGATATTTTATGACCCCACAGACTATTACACTCCTTGAACTTGGGAGTTATTTGACTGTGAAGCAATTGTCTTGAAAGTGCATCATTGTCTGTGCCTGAGAAAGGGAAGAGCATTACCTGGTGGTGCTGCAACAGACCATCACCAGGGCAAAACAAGGGGGAAAATGAGAGAACAAAAGATGCTTTAAATGGAAAAAGATGTTTAGGGACAGTAAATCTTACGACCTTGCTGGAATTCACAGATTGGCCTTGGTAACCAGACAGCAACAAACTGAAGAAAGAATGTGATTCTCAAACATAAACAATTACCAAATTCAATTATTTGTCATTTATTCCAAAAACAATCAAGGTGACAATTTACAATCATGAAGAACGCAAACATACGCAAATTAAAAAACAGAAAAATAAATAGTAAACGAATTGCAGGTGGTAAAAAGTTGCCAGATACAATTTTCTACAAAATGAGCGAGCTTTCACTGCTTACTGATCACATGCAATGTTTACCTGACACGGACTTCAGATTTGCAATTATTCAGTGTCAATAATTTATTTGGAACCACTCTGAATAGATTTCCCTGAGGAAATGAAACCACCTGATTTATACTATTAATAAGATTGTTTTTCTTATAAGCATAGACATGTATAGTTTCATAAAAATCAGGTATTTTTGAGAAGTGACTTCAAAGTAGTCACAGTGTATACAGGCATACGTATGCACGTCTAGATTATCTACACTTAAAACTAGACAAACATTTGTCATCTGAGACTCATCATTTTTGTTTTTGTGTACCTCTTAGTGAACAATGCTGATGATTTTTAAAAAAGGACTTACATGCAGCATGTGAGCCAAAACGTTTGATTTGAGTACTAAGGTGCAGGCTTAAATGTGAAATCGGTGACATCCACACAGAAGGGCCTCCAGCGACACATGATCTGATTTAAATAGAAATGAAAAACTAAACAAAATTTAAAAAAAATATTCACCAGCTCCCCTAAAAGCAACAGCCCATCTTGCATGTATTATTGGCAACCAGACATGCGATTGTCCTGTTTACGGTTCGGATTCAGTGCAGGACAATCCGAACTGGACTTTGTTGAATCACATGCATGCATTCATTATTTTAGGGTCCTGTGGGTGTCACATAATGAAATGACACACATAGATGTTTGCACATAACACTAAGCATTCAATCGTATCTTCTGACACAATTGCAATACAATAAATACCAATGCTTCTTTGCAGAAATGCCCAACAGACCGTGTGTGCACCAAGAACACAGACAAACATTTGTGTAACAATCAGTGACGCAGACATCACACACACACACACAATCGAACATGATTAGAGAATTTAAAACAGTACCAAAAACAACAAAAGTCCCTAAAGCTACAGCCCTTATTTAGATTGAAGCAAAACAAAAAAACAAAAAAACAATCAAGGCCCCAAATTTAATTTAGGTGAATTCGAACAAGCATAAATACATTTACAATTCCAGACATGTACAGCCTACAAACATTAGTCAATATTAAAATATCAGACTTCAGAATAAGTAAAATGACTCTGCTCATTTGGACTGCTTTCTAAGAACCTTTGCTCCAGATATTACATTTTCATTGCGCAATACAGACATTGCACGAAACGTTCGTTTTTTGAGTTAATTTAGCTGATCACAATACCTTGTGTGTTATATGCTTTTGAGTAGGGGTGGGCAATGTGACGATATTTGATCGTATCGTGATAAACTTTGTTATTGTGATATACGATGTGCTTTTCTCAGCATATCAAGGATACCGTCAGTGCTTAGAGAACACGGACCAACTGCATATTTCATTATAAAGAGTGTAATTAGTTATGTTTAATTGGATGAAGTACGGGATAATATTTGAATAGTAGTTTTTAAGAATGTCACTACTGGTGCATTTTGTCTGCGATCCCATGTATCGTAATAAAGATAAGGAAAATGTGTTTAATTGTCGTGATTTTATATTTTGACCATATCGCCCATCCCTACTTTAGAGTGAAGCTCAGCAGGAGAATAATCCAAGAGGGATGTTACTAACTTGGATTTGTAATTAATTCACCACCATTTAGTCTGAATCCCTTATTTCCTAGTGATAATTCAATGTGTTCCGGTTCTGTGCAGTTACAGCAACTTAATACAAACTGCATTTCATACCATGAACCACAATGCAACGTTAACCTGTGCCGACATCCAAAACACCTAGTACTCAATGTTAACGGCTTTAGAACTTTAAACGGAATAATAAACTCAAACTGTCTTTTTGGGCTCATTTATATACATGAGATGCATGCTGCATATGAGCTGGAGAATTCAAAAGAGTGTGTTGCTGGTTATGCCAAAAGATCAGCCAAGAGATTTAAACCACATGCCTGTTGTGTGCTGCCAAAGCTCTGACCTGTCGAGGCATGAACTCCACAAGACCTCTGATGGTACCCTGTGCTATCTGGCACCAAGACGTTAGCAGCAGATTCTTGGTGTACTTGGTCTGCAAGATGACCAGGCAGGTGGTGTGTGTCAAAAGAACAACCACATGAATGCCAGGACTCAGTGTTTCTCAGCAGAACAACTTCCAGAACATCATACTCTCAATGGTATTCACTTCACCTCTCAGTGGTTTTAACTTTATTCCTGAAGGCAGAGGCACAAGGCAGAAGCCAACCCTGGACAGGCAGCCAATCCATCAGAGTGCACACATCATGTGTGCATGTCTTTGGAATGTGGAAGGAAACTAGAGAAAATCCATATAGATGTGGGGAGAGCTTGATACTTTGCTTACATTTACGTCAGCATTTAGCAGATGCCCTTATCCAGAGCAACTTACAACTGCTACAACCTTACAATGCACGCAATTGAGAGGAGTGGAGTTGGAAGAGATCATGCCCTGATGCTGGAACAGAAATAAATACTTATCTAGCCTGGCAATTTAGTGGCACCTTATTCAGAGTACATGCTTGACAGCACGCTGTGATTTTCAGGATGGGTTCCGACCTTGAACCCCTTCACTCTCTGACTAGAAAAAATATGGGGCAACAATGGGATATTGCTTTGACACATACATTTCTATTCAATTTGTCAAGTGGACAATGGATAATTGCCTACTGTTCTTAAAAAACATAAATTAATTCAGGTGGTTCTGATGAAACTCTAACCAAGCTTAGGAATGATAAATGAATACAGAGAGTTAGCCATGATTTTAATTGGATCTAAAATTTTTAGTTGAATGGACTGATGGTTTACTTCAAAAAGGTAAATTGCATACAGTACGGTACAAAAGTCTTCAGCCACCATTAGATTTGTTGTTTTACAAATGGTACAATGACCATATATAACACACTGTCCATAACTGGAGCCAAAAACTCCAAAATACAATTTTCCACTGATCTTCCTTCCAGTCTTTGTGAGTTTGACATGTCTTGGCCTTTTCACCCTGATGACTATCCAAAAAAGTTGTTTCTTGGCTGCCATCTTTCCAAAAAGACCTTTTCTGATCAAGTTTCTTCAGCCTGTAGAAGGGTCAACTTGGCATCCTCATGAAGCTGCCAGATGCTGCTACAGCTCAAGTGCAAGTCGTGCTAAAAAGCTGAGGTTTTTTTTTTCCCTCTTCATTTTTTAAAAATGCATACAAATGTACTTTATTTTCTGCTTGTATTCTATTAAAGAGACTGATTAATTATATATGGTCATTATACCATTGATAAACAATGGTATAGCTAATCTAATGGTGGCCTAAGACTTTTGGAGAGTTATGTATATCAAAATCAAACCATTCTAAAAGTTCCATACTGTTAGTGTGATTGGCTTTCTGAGTTCAGGCATTCATCTTGATAAACAGCAGAGGTAAGTGCTTAATTTCTTTATATTCTGATATCAGTAGAAGCTAATATTTAAATGTTAACGGTTACCGGATCCTAGGAAAGATTTGCTGAAACAGTTCTACAGCCATTTTGCTTCCTGGAAAAAATAAATCGCTATACTAAGACATCTAGTGCTATCAGTGTCTCCTATAAACAATTTCCAGGACGTTTCATTATTCAGTGTCTACTGGCCACTATATTAGTTGCCTTGTAAGAATATAACTGCTCGAGTGAGAACCAGCCAATCGCTGCCACCAAAACCCTAAAGGTATCAGCCATACCTGTGCATGAGAGTAGGCTTGGTCTGTCACTACTTAATCACAACTCAATTCTTCCATGGGAAGAAATACCAAAAGGAAACGGATTGCGTGTTTAACGTGACAATGACTGGCTGCGAATACGGTGTGCTGAAGCTCTTCTAGTTTTGTTGGCTCCACGTTACACGTTAGCATGCAGCCCATGCAACATCATATGCACAGTGCATGTCAGTTCAGTCTGGAGTCCCCTGGTGCTTCACAACGTCGGGTATTGAGGTCCTTGAAAATGGTGACAAGAGGTTGAAAGCGAATGTATTACTCTTGATACTGTGGTCCTGGTACAGGTCAAATACAGAGCACGCCCACGGAGCGGAGCATCTGCAATTCCCAGGCTGTGGTGTCTGCCCACGTACAAAATCAAAGCAGCAAACAAAACGCTTAAGGGCCTTTCACATCTCACTAACAGGCTTGGCAGAGGGAAATATATTTCATATTTCTATTAAAAATGCCTCAATAGTGCCAAAATGCATTTTTCTCTCCAAACTTGATCCCGTTTTGAAACGAGCACAGCCGAAGCAGGTGCTAGGAAGCCATGATTGGGAAAGAGCCATTTTCTGAATGAGGGGGAGGAGGTGACGCTTCTGTGGTGGTTTTGGGTTTGGGGGGCCAGTCTGGGTCCACTCTCAGTTCCTGGGCCAGATGCATGTAGCGTGCTTTGGGCACCTTCCTCCACCAGCAGCAAATCCACTTTCGGATCTTGGACGAGCCCAAGTCTATTCCCTCCTGCACACACAGAGACACATCACAAACAGGAAAATACAGGGGGGGGAAAGAGGAGGGGAAATAAGATGTTCTCTACTGTTCAGTTAAACAAACTTCATGTCTGCGACTATGAAAGATGATAAAGTAGATAAATGACTTCACTGAGCAGTTCAAATGACTGATCAACAATACTGACCGGGGTAGTGAGACAAAGAGTGTGTTTACATGCACTTTAAATAAATATTTCTGGATTTTAGGCACCAAATAGAAGACATCTGCACATCTGTGAGTACACACACACGTACCACAAAGCGTCTGTTTGCATATACGTCTCTTATTATTAATAACTACATTAATACGACTAATACTACTACTAATAATAATAAAGTACCATTTATACTCATTGACAAAAAAAAAAAAAAATACTCAGAAATGTCAGATTGCTTCAAAACGTGGCATGCAGTCATGTCTCAGGCAGATATGTAAATGACTACAGGTATTTTCTGATTAGACACTGGGTCTTGTCACAACAGGGCGTAAAAATGCTTCCCCCGCTGTTCTATAAAAAGTCTCTCAGGGGCTACTTTTGGGCAGCATACCGCTTGGTGAGAAATCGTTGACTGCTAGACATTCTGTCCAGTTGACAAACTTTAAGAGCGAGCACATCATTGGACAGAGAGATGCTGGATGGTCGTTACAATGAATTCCCCAGCTGGTCATTGAAAGAGGCCCAGCTGCAACACCTGTGGGCAAATGTGCCACAGGATATCATACGTTTGCCTCCATGCCCAACCATATCTCATCTTATATAGAGGCAGCCTAACAGAGCCTCTTTTCAATTACACAATTTTCCCAAATGAACTTATCCTTTAGCTCTAATATTGTAATCGTTTACATATATCATCATTACATGCATACACATGAAGTTTCATTTGATTCCAGCAAGTCCTCCTGGGTGAAGGTTTTTTTTTTTTGGCAATGAGTGTATGTAGTGCCTTTCTCATACCAAAGGTCGCGATACAAAAAAAAACAAACAAAAAAACCCGTAGACTAACCGAGAGAGAAAAGAGGAAAAAAGGTGTTATTATTAGATTAATTATTAAGGTAATTAACCTATTTAACCCATATATTACCTTTCCAGATGCATGCTGTTGTAGTACAGCAATTGTATTGACAAATGCAACAATGCAGCCTTTGGTGCAAAATGTTTTATTAAACACATGGGGCTTCAGCATGAGCAGACTGAATGTGGAACAATATTTGGTTTTTGCGGTGCTCCTCATAAGCACCGATAGGATGATGATGAGCAGGTCTTGAGAGAAAGCTGGTGTTCAGACAATGCCCAGATTTCACACATATACATGCACTGCCTGGCCAGAAAAAAAGGTCACAGACACTAATATTTTGTTGGACCACCTTTAGCTTACAGCATTACATTACGGCACACATCCACTGTGGCATCATTTCCACAAGCTTCTGCAATGTCACAACATTTATTTCTGTCCAGAGTTGCATTAATTCCCCCCCAGATCTTGTATTGATGATGGGAGATTTGGACTCTGCGCAGTCTTCTCCAGCACATCCCAAAGATTCTCAATGGGGTTCAGGTTTGGACTCTGTGGTGGCCAATCCATGTGTGTAAGTGATGTCTCATGCTCCCTGAACCACTCTTTCACAATTTGACCCTTCTGAAACAGATTAAATAACTTGTTGCCAACTGAAACAATCACCGATGCAGTAATTATCCGATGGGAGGTTCCTTTAACTATCTGCTTAGTTAAATCAAGACGGTGATTTTGTCTTTTGGCCAGGCAGTGTGTGTGTGAGTGTGTGTGTGTGTGTGTGTGTATATGTATATATATATCTATATATATCTATATATATCTATATATATCTATATATATCTATATATATATATATATATATATATATATTATATATATATATATATATAAAAATATAAAAATATACAAAACTTCAACTCAATACTTTGTAACATAACCTTTGTTGGCAATGAGAGGTCAAACGTTTCCTGTAAGTCTAAACCAGGTTTGCACACACTGTAGCTTGTATTTTGGCCCATTCCTCCATGCAGATCTCATCTAGAGCAGTGATGTTTTGGGGCAACAAAGACTTTCAACTCCCTCCACAAATTTTCTATGGGGTTGAGGTCTGGAGACTGGCTAGGCCACTCCAGGACCTTGAAATGCTTTTTACAGAGCCATTCCTTTGTTGCCAGAGCGGTGTGTGTTGTCATGCTGGAAGACCTAGCCACGTTCCATCTTCAATGCTCTCACTGATGGAAGGAGGTTTTGGCTTAAAATCTCACGATACATGGCCCCGTTCATGCTTCCCTTAAAACGAATCAGTCGTCCTGTACCCTTTGCAGAAAAATAGCCCCAAAGCATGATGTTTCTACCCCCATGCTTCACAGTAGGTATGGTGTTCTTGGGATTTTACTCAGCATCCTTTTCCCTCCAGCTGAGTTTTTACCAAAAAGTTCTATTTTGGTTTCATTTGACCACAAGATATTCTCCCAATCCTCCTCTGGATCATCCATATGCTCTCAGGCAAACTTCAGACAGGCCTGGGCATGTACTGGCTTAAGCAGGGGGACACGTAGTGTGTTACTGATGGTAGCCTTTGTTTCTTTGGTCCCAGCTCTCTGCAGGTCATTCATCAGGTCCCTCCGTGTAGTTCTGGGATTTTTGCTCACCGTTCTCATGATCATTTTGACCCCATGGGATGAGATCTTGTGTGGAGCCCCAGATCGAGGGAGATTATCAACGGTCTTGTACATCTTCCATTTTCTTACAATTGATCCCACAGTCGATTTATTCACACCAACCTGCTTGCCTATTGTAGATTCACTCCTCCCAGCCTGTTGCAGGTCTACAGTTTTCTTCCTGGAGTCCTTCGACATCTCTTTGGTCTTGGCCATGGCTGAGTTTGGAGTCTGACTGTTTGAGGTTGTGGACAGGTGTTTTTATACAGATAAGGTCCAATAGGTGCCATTTATACAGATAACGAGTGGAGGACAGAAGAGCTTCTTAAAGAAGTTGTTACAGGTCAGTGAGAGTCAGAAATCTTGCTTGTTTGTGGGTGACCAAATACTTATTTTACACCATGATTTCCAATTAAATTATTTAAAAATCTTAATGTGATTTCCTAGAATTTTTTTCTCATTTTGTCTCTCAAGTGTACGTATGATGAAAATTACAGACCTCTCTCATCTTTCTAAGTAGGAGAACTTGCACAATCAGTGGCCGACTAAATACTTTTTTGCCCCACTGCACATATATATTATATGGGTTATCTTTATCTAATTTTAGGACCTGTAGGAAATTATGATGAGCTTTTAGGTCATACGCAGTAATATGCCCAAATAATTTTCAAACACAACTGTGAAAATGTATACAAACACATAGCATGTCAATGCATCAGTGGGAAAACAACATTTTGGAATTACAATTGACAAACAGAAGAAACTTATCAATATTCGGTGGGACTACCCTTAGCTTTTAAAACAGCATCAATTAGTTTAGGTACACTGGCAAGCACTTTTTGAAGGTACTCAGCTGGTATGATTTACCAAGGAATGAACCACACAGTTCTTCTGAAGAACTTGGTGTCTCACTTGACCTGTTCATGTAATCTCACACTGACTAAATGCTGAGATCAGGGTTAGGGTTACCGCTAACCCTAGAGCTCGCACACCAGGGCCACACCATCTGCTGTAGGACTCCTTATTCTTCTTTTTGGTGGAGTGTTGGGGTGTGTGTTGGGGGTCATGGTCATATGAATTTGGGACCAATCAGACAGCTCCCTAGGAATTGCATGATGGATAAGAATCTGCCTGCACTTCTCAGCAGTGAGAAGGTCATGGATTTTTACCAAGTCACCAACTCCATTTGCAGAAATACAGCCCCAAACCTGCAGTCAATCTGCTTCACTTTTGAATGCAGACACTGATCTATGTAGAGCTCTCCAGCCCTTCATTGGACAGACTGCCTTCTGTCTCAAATTTTGCGTCCTACATCCAGAGCACCTGCTGCCATTCGACTCCATCCCAGTCCTTGTGTTTCTGTACATAGGTGAGTCACTTGGCTACGTGTGTCCCTCTGAGCCATGGCTTTTTAGTTGTAATGTATTCATAAAGACCACTTTCAACTTCTCCAGACAGTAGATGGGTGTAACAATGTGTGCCAATGATTTTTACAAGTTCTGAGCCAAGAGTGGACATCATCTGATTTTGAAGAGATGCAAGTCTGGGGTACTTCAAGTCATCTGCATTTAGGTTGTGCAAAAAAGCATGGATGCATGTGAAAACGTGAAATTGCAGCTTGGGAGAGACCTTGCAGGATAATCACCCTATATATTGTTGCCATGGTCTAAGATTTTAAGGTTAAACTGCTACAACTTACCAGTCTTGCCTTTTTAGGATGGCTGTCCCTCACCCAGGTTTATGACCTCTGCACGGTTGCTTCTATTGCCGTTAATCAGTTTAGATCAATCTTCACATAATGTCACTGATCAGTAGAACCTGGTTGCTAGATTGGTTTAATCACACACTGAGCTATATGCCCACAAAGTGCTGAAGTTTTTGTATCTGGAAAGTGCATTGCTGCATTACTTCCTTGAACAAAACACAAATATCACACTAAGATTTCATGTTTTGCAAAAGAAATGTTTGTGTGTGTTGTTTCCCCCTGATACACTACTAAATTCTCTAAAACTGTTTGGTGCGTAGAATTTTATTATTTGTTTTAACCTGACTTAGAGGGGTTGCAGGGGCTCCAGCAATTTTCCTCAATGAACACAAGAGACAGATAAGTGTGGGTCACTGTTTCAGTGCTGAGGAACGAAAAAATACACAACAGGAGCTCAGGTGGATTGGTCTGATATTGGCCCACCACTGCACGAACCTGAGTACTGGCAGTGCTTTCTGGCTGTGATGGGAATCACATGCAGACCCAAATGGCTCTATTACACAAATGGCTAATTACACCATTTATAATACATTTTATATTAATTCATTACATAGTACAATATAGATTTTGGAATGATATACATGAGAAATGGGGCCGGAGTCTGGAGTCATGTCTGGCCTGCCTGCCTTGTCCGCTTGCCGGGAGTGTCGAGTGGGCGGTCTGGCTGAACTGGGCTTCGGTCCTCGTGATCTTGACTCATGCATCCTTGCCTTATAATAATTGCAGAGCTGGGGGTTCATAGTCAAAGAGTCTTATGGTGATCAGAGACGTCGGGTTGCTGTCTTCTGCCGCTCGTGGGGTTGCCAATGTCTCATGTGATCCCTCTTGGCTGTGTTTCCTATCAGTTCTCCTCTTTCTAGCTATGCTGCTATAGCTAATGCTGCCGGGGTCTCATGCTACACATGGCATCAGTGATTGTTAATAAACACTGTGCTCTTAATCAATAACTAATTACATTTTCTGTTTTCTCTCCGAGCTGTGTTCCGGCAGTTCCGGCCCCACACATGATGTTCATCTGATGGAGCTCCACTGTGCATAATTCACATTTTAAAATTCGACCATGACTCCATGACTTAGTTTCGCTCTTAGATTTATCATCTACGCCGCCCAAGGGGTTGGGTCCCTTTTTGAGTCTTGGTCCTCCCAAGGTTTCTTCCTAGAACTAGGGAGTTTTTCCTTGCCACTGTCGCCCTAGGCTTGCTCAATTTGGGATTGGACGTAGTTATTAGGAGATAATCTAAACTTGTAAAGTTGCTTTGTAAAAAGCGCTATATAAATAAATCTGACTTGACTTGACTTGAAATGAAAACACATGGTTGGTAGAAAGTTATTTGTTTCTTATTTAAGATTTCCTTCATTGGTTTTGTTTTAGTCTCAAACTGATTGGTGTACTGGTGAAAAAAAGTTTGTTTGTTTGTCCTGGATTGAGTATTGTACCTGTTTTACGTTTTGCTTTCTAACCTAGTTCTACAAGTGTGAATTCTTTTAAAAGTTAAACTTCAATAGAAGCCTGTGCTTTTGAGACCGCAAAGTCTTGGTATGTGTTGTTCCCTAATCCTGGATTACAGTTGAACATATTTAATTATCCTTTAAACTTATAAGATCTGACCATTTGTTTTTATTCAGAGAATACATCTTATGCCAGCCTTACACCAAACGATTTCCAAGCGATTTCACTGTCACAGACAAATTTCCAGAAGTCAGAATAAAATAATGGCAGCTGGCTGGAGCTGCATCTCAATCTTGTCATTTCAATTGTTAGATATAAGGAGGTCAGGATAGCCATCTTACGTTAATCTTTTCCTAGTCCTGATAATCCAATAAATTCAACAGACTCAACAAAATATTATAATTCGAAAGCCTTGGCTCACATAAATACTGAAGTCAACATTGACGACAACAAATAGGTGAGCTCTCTCCAGTACCGAACAGGAAGCAAAGTGAGTGACACATTGCACCTTTGTTTTACAGAGCTGGGAAATGAACAACAGGCAAAAAGCATACTAGATTTAAACTGTTCCCTTGTTATATAAAAGATTAATATGATAAAAAACCCTCCAAAACAAACAAATATTGTAGCTAAATATTGAACAATAGATTTAAAATAATAATAGCTCCATTTATAAACTATCTTATATAAATGCATTATGTAGTACAACAACATAGATTTTGGAACAATATATTCATATGAGAAATAAAACCATGTGGTCAGTAAAAAGCTGGCAAAACATCCTTTTTATATAAAGACTTCTTTCACTTTCACTAGTTTTGGTCTCAAACTCATTGGTGTACTGGCGATAAAATATTTGATGTCCTGGATTGAGTACCGTATTTCTCGGACCATAAGGCGCACTAAAAATCCTTTAATTTTCTCAAAAATCGACAGTGTGCCTTAAAATGCGGTGCGTGTAATGTATGAATTAATTCTGGTTGTGCTTTCTGACCTAGAACCGATTGTAGATGGTACACGGCGCTCATAAATCTGTCAAAATGTTTTAGCATGGTCTTGGTAAGTTATGAAGGAAGCTTACGGCCACCGTAGTGCGCAGCATAGCGGAGTAAAACGGTAACATGTGCTTCAGCATTAGGGTACGTGCATTCATTCATTCATTTCCGAAGCGGATTTTCAAACACAAACCGCTATCAGTCACACGCAGTACAACAATGGACACAGAGCAAGCTGTGAGAGAATTCAACATTAACGAATCAATGGTACGGAAGTAGAGGAAGCAAGAAAGACGCCCTTGCTCCAGGTAAAGACCAAACTGAGCTTCAGACGCCTTATAACCCGGTGCGCTTTATGTATGAAAATATTACCCGTTTAGCAGCCGATTGTTGATATCGCACCTTATAATCCGGTGCGCTTTATGGTCCGAAAAATAAGACAAGTGGTACCCGCTCGTTCTTTCTTTTTTATCGGCTTATTTGACGATTGCAAAATTTTGTCCGCATAAGGAATAATGTAAACTGAATGAATCCGTTCCAGACCCCTAGAAAATCCACACTGTTATAAGGCATTATATGCATTAATGGAGTTGTATTGTACAGGCGCTCCCTTGATTTATGAAGGGGGATACGTTCTGACAAATCCATCATAAGTTAAATGCATCAACGAACTGAGGAGTTTGCCGAGTATTCGGTAGCGCGTCTATACGTAAAAGCACTTACTGTATTGGTGAACTCACAGCATTGGCATAGCTGCTAATGCTAATGCAGGCCTGTCTGTGTCTACTGGTAGTGCATTAAGTTCCTGTTTCCAGTTCGATTGACAGTCAATACACCATTTTTAGGACTCATGGAGACATATTTGGCACTTCGAATATAGTACTGTAGATGTAAAAATAAAGACCAACATGAATGAAAATAGTGAAAGATCTTCACTGAGCATCGGATATTTGTGAATCTGAATCACTGAATCATGAAATTGGTGAATCGAGTTTTTGGGTGAAACAAGTCACGTGGCTCGACTGATACAAGTTTAACCAAGTACGTCAAAAGTACCGAGCAAAATGTCAAAAACCGAGACAAAAATTTTTTTTCCGGTCATAATGCGTCGAGACCCCATAAATTCTATGGGTTCAGATGTGGTTCGAGAACCGATGTTACCACTGTAAACTTCATTTGTCTACTTTCATTGGGTTGCCTACTAACCCCCAATTCGGCAAGTTTACATTCTCCTTAAAAGTTAAAAAGTGCTTTTGAAACCACCATAAAGGCTTGATATGTGCTGTTTCCTCAATCTTGGTTTATAGTTGAAAAACCATTTAAAATTATCATCTTTTCTTCTTCTTTTCAATCAGGGGGGGGTCGCCACAGCGAGTTAAAAACGTTTCCACCTCAACCTGTCCCTCCACGTCCTCTACTCTCACCCCAACCCCCTGCATATCTTTCATTTACCACAACCAAATAACTCTTCTTTGATCTTCCTCTCCGTCTCTTGCCTGGCAGCTCCATCGCCAACATCCTCTCCTACCAATATAATCCACTATCCCTCCTCTGCACATGTCCAAACCATCTCAGTCTTTCCCTCTCGAATTTGTTCTCCCAATTTTCCAACCTGTGCTGTCCCTCTGATGATCTCATTCCTAATCCTGCCCACCCTAGACACTCCTAAAGAGAACCTCAACATCTTAAGTTTCTGCCAACCATCTTTTAAAATGTAAAAAATCTCAGTTTGTTTTTTATTCAGACAGCATCTTAAGGTCATGCATTACAAAGTTACTGGGAAATTGTTCCCTTGTTTAAGAAAGATTAATATACGTTTATACTCCCAAGTTATCAGCGAACCAACTTGAAAATTTAAACTTCAGCATTAACGTATTTACTGATTTGATCAGTTTGTGTGCCTCAACCTCGCACTGGTGATATAGTAAAAAAACATCACATGGGTCGAAGCACAGTTCAGTGAAGGTGAAATATGTGCATGTGAAAGCCACAGATGTGTTTTTTAATCATTTTCAGTTTGCAATGTGAATAAGAATGGCTCGGAGTAAACATAACCTACATGTGAAACATTAACACTGCTTAGTGGAACCTAAAAACCAGCATGCACACTATTGTTTACCTTTTGCCAGTACTGTAGAAGTACTTTTTTGAAGTAGTTTGTTCAAATTTTTAAACCTTTTGTAGCCAGCTTTACCAAGGGTGCCAATAATTCCGGAGCTCACAGTAATTTCAGTTAAACTAAATATCAACTGTAGAGCGAAATGTATTTTAATCTGTATTTTAAAAGACTTCATGGTGCATTAAACCCAGTCTTGTGTTAGTTAGGACATTAACTAACAGCTAAATTTCAGAAAACTTACTTGAGAAAACGGTCTTACCGTATTTTTTCGGACCATCATAAGGCGCACTTAAAATCCTTTAATTTTCTCAAAAATCGACAGTGCGCCTTTAAATGCGGTGCGTCTAATGTATGAATTAATTCTGGTTGTGCTTTCTGACCTAGAACCGATTGTAGATGGTACAACGCGCTCATAAATCTGTCAAAAATGTTTTAGCACAGTCTTGGTAGGTTACGAAGCTTACGGCCACCGTAGTGCGCAGCATAGCGGAGTAATACGGTATGTGCTTCAGCATTAGGGTACGTGCATTCATTCATTCATTTTCGAAGCGGATTTCAAACACAATGCTATCAGTCACGCAGTACAACATGGACATAGAGCAGCTGTGAGAGAATTCAACATTAACGAATCAATGGTACGGAAGTGGAGGAAGCAAGAAGACGCCCTGTGCCAGGTAAAGACCAAACTGAGGTTCCGACGGAACTTAAGAGTTTTGTTTCATTTATTGCGTCTTATAACCCGGTGCGCTTTATGGTCCGGAAAATACGGTAATCTGCTTATTTTCATGTGCACCCAGTGCGAAAGTACTCTGAAGCTCAGCTCCACCTTCGGATTTAAAAAAGCTGCAGCCAAAAAGGACGGCAATAGGTGAAAAAGCACAGCTCATGCAAGACAACTGGGCAGTTCAATGCACTCTGGAACCTTCTGCAAACATGCCATCAGGCAACTGAGATTACCCAAGTGTCACTGCCTAATATGGAAGGGATAACTTCCTCCACCCAGACAGCAGGACCAATAAGGCTCTGAGATGCGTGGCCACAAACTTCTGTGATGTTCTCCGAGTTCATTTAACCATCGATCGGACATGTGCGTTTGTGTAACACCACATGGAAGCCTTAGTCCGGTTTTGGACTACGTTCAGATGGCAGTGTTTTCTTTCTCATGTCTGATTTTTAGACCGAGTATCCGCACTGCACATTACAAGAGATCATTCAATTGTCTGTCTGGACTGTAGTCACTTTCACTGGCATATTTAGATTGACTACAGGCCTTGTTAATAGTGCTTAATAGTAGTGTGGTGCAGGCATAAGAAGTAGATTCCACAGAGTCCAGTTACAGTTATGAACTTTCCCCACCCCCAGCCTTTCTTTGTAATTGTTTTATTTTATGCTGGCACTGTGGCCCGGACCTTGCAAACCCACGCTCTGGCACTGATTGGGATATTTTTTTTATATATGGCTTTATTTCAGGAAGTTTGTTTGATTTTGATTTGAGCGGACGCATCTCCCCACGAAGAGAGACATGGCACTTCTTCACTGCTTCAGGATGAGGTATTATACCATGCTGGAGCTCACTGTTGTTTCTGCTGTAAATCTGATGTCAATAAGTGCCAAATGATGTAGCATAAGCATACAAATGATTCCATGCGGTTTTAAGCCTTTCAGAGAGCACAAAATCTGTGCAGCTCAAACCCGACTTGAGCTTAAATCCTATTTGAGCTTCCTGCCTAAGCCTTAAAGTATTTTTCTTCATCTGAAGAGAAGCATTCATCATACTTTTCCAAACAAACCCCTTTTGCAAGTCTTCCGATAATCAGAATACTTAAGTGTATAATACCTTCGATCAGAGTACTGCCAAAATGCAGTGAGTTTTTACATCATTCTATACATGTAAACATACTCATTGTCACTCGGTCAAAACCAATAGTAACCCCAGCTCACAACAGAGCCAAACAGGCCTTTTTAAACAAGTTTCCCATTGTCTCCATTGGAAAGTACCTAAACCAGGGATTCCCCCGCACACTGAACTCTAGCAGCGGAAAAAGCTTTAGAGAAGCATGCACAGCTTGCCTATTGCACTATAAAACTACAGAGAGAGTAGTGTAGGCATTAAAGGAAGAACGATCTGTGGGGTAATCGGAAACTCCACATCGGGAGATGTCCACTAGATGGCGCCAAAGTAGCGTTCAGAGAAATCAAATGCACATGCACAAGTCAAACGTTACGACAGGGCCACAGAGTGCAGAAGGAAGAAAAGGGTAGAAAGTGGTAGAAAGAGAAATGAGGTGAGAGGGTGGGGAGGCGGGGGAAAGGAGGAGTGGGGGAGGGGACTAGAACGTGAAAGAGGCAACGGTGAACAGAAGTGTCAGAATTCCCAACCTGTGGTGGCGGGGCGGCAGAGGGTACACCATAGCTGCCCTGCTTGTCTCGGCTGAACACAAGCTTCCATAAGACGACGTCAAGGACGAAGGTCTATGGAATATCGCAGTGGGTCGGAAAGAATGAAGAGAGCTACTGATCACATCGCTTTCATAAGGTTTCAATTGCTTCAGCAGTGGTTTTTTATTTGGTTTGGCTAAGTAAAACCTACTCAAAGGGGAGTGATTTTAGCTGTGAGTTAGTAATGAGAGAGCAGAGATCCAGGAGGATAACAGTGGACAAATGATACAATTGTAAGCAGTTTATCTGACAGGTCAATGACTGGCAGTCCCACGGATGGCTCCATTTACATGATTTGTCAACCTGGTCTAATCTGTAATGCTGATTGGCTGAAATATGATTTTGGAAGCTCAGGCGGTCAATCACAGTCTGGTCATTCTCTTAAGGAGGTTCTAGGACAGGGAGCTGATTGATAATGCCACTACAGAGGAGTGCAAAGCTGAGCGAATTTTGCTATGCCTGTAGATAGGGAGGGAGGCTTTTGGATTTCAAGACTTGCAGATTTCAAAGGCGATCAAAGCAATCTGGAGGTGAACATGATCACACTACACACTATGTTGCTATGTTTTTTTTTAAAACCATAACAGTGTGCATTGTAGCAGGCCGGGGTTTGGTTTAGCGCAGGTCTGCACTGTGAGGGAGGAACAAATCCTACAGGTAATGGCTGACGTGACACATGAACCTTCTTTACTAGAAAGTATCTAGCACATCATTGACTGTGTCTGAAATATTTCCATTCTGCCCAAGATTTAAGTCCATAATACTACTGTACGCAAAATAAAACCATACAATATGACAACCAGGTTGTAGAAGGTCTACAAATTGCTTTTGGGTAAGATTTACTGTGAGTAGTTTGCATTATATACTTCACTCTGTGCACAGCCTGTCTTTCTCTGGCTATACAAAATGGCCATTACCCCTATAGTTCATTCAGTCCCTCCAAGTGCAGACCTGTGGTTCATCACACTCCGACCTGTTACATGCATGCACTATTGCTACTCACAACTAGACAGCTAATCACTAGCGCATACTGGCTGTTATCGTCCTACATAAACTGGGTGCTTGTATCCTGGTGACTATAATCTTGCAAATATATGAGCACAGACATAAAACAAAAAAGAACTTTACCCAACCCCACTTACCTCCACTAGGACAGACACAATAGCATTAACCACCACAATAATCAGCAAAGTGATACGCCACTGGTAAGGAACACACACAATCTGGAAAAGTAGATTACATAACACGTTACACCCCATACTGCTAACAGTCTGTCACAAACATCTGTCTTCATTATTTTAAAGCATAAAACAACCTCAAGATAAACATAAAAGATGACTACAACTAGTTTTTTGGTAACTGAGCGATTCATTATGTGAACAACTAATCAATAAATTATTCGACTATCAAAACAGTTGTTTGTTGACGCCCTATTTTGTAAAGATTGTGCTCAAATTTTGTGATACCTTTAAAATGATTTACAGTGTACAATTTCTGACACTTGGTTTTGTGACTGAACAGTCACACCTGCTGCCTCTACCCAGCATTCAGGATTTCCTCCCAGATTACTCTATCACACCATCTCAAGCCCCCTCTGTGGACTGATCCCTCTCACTTGTCTTAATCATGTTCTATGCTATTTGTATGGTTGTTTATTTGTTTGTTGAACATCACATCAATGGCTAATCATGACTGGAACGAGCTTGCATCGATACTAGTCAAGCACATCCATAGTGGGCCAATTGAGAGCAACCAGTTAAGCTGGTAGCCTAGTGGGTAAGGTACTTAAGGTACTTGTCTCTGGACCAGAAGGTCCAGGGTTCAAATCCCACCTCCGCCAAGCTGCCACTGTTGGGTCCTTGAGCAAGACCCTTAACCCACAATTGCTTGGATTGTAAGACTGTACCAATTGTAATGGTATAGGGCGTCTGCTAAATGCTGTAAATGTTAAATGTAAATGTAAAGCATGTCTTTAGAATGTGGGAGGTAACCAGAGTTCCCAGAGCAAACCCATGCAGACATGAGGAGGACATGCAAACTCGACACGAATCCAAGGTCAGGATCGAACCAGGGATCTCTGGAGTTGTGAAGCAACCGAGCTAATTGCTTGCACCACCGTGCTACCCTCTCTATGGTATTTAATCCCTTGTCTGAAGCAGAAGCAGCTTTTGTTTGCACACCTAGTTCAAGCCTTTGTGCCCAAAGCTCTGTTTGCCATCTGTGTTTGTGACCACTCTCTGGCCCAGTCTAACATTAAAATTACTTTCACTTTGGTCAAAACTACTACTGAAATTTCAGTGCCTCTCTAAATGTGAACCAAAAACGTCTGAGACTTACCATTAATCCCTGATCTATAGCATCTAGAGGGACGAGCATGATGCAAAACAGGAACACATAGAGGCCGAGTACAGACAGCACAAAGGGCCCTGCAAACAGAAACCCACACATTACATCAACCAAAACTCTGGACTCTAGCACAATCCCCATACGACCTAGGAGGTAGCAGATGCACTGACTCAGTGTACAGTCAACCAAATACATCTAACTGTCGGTGGATGCACACATAAGAACACTTACAGTTTTTGTAACTGGGCTGACGGAAGGGTTTGCCTTTTGAGAAGACAACGGCAACGATGAGGTACTGAAAGGAGGACACGTAGAACAGGGTAGTGTTCTCATAGTTCAGGATGTTGCGTTCATCGACGTGCGTGTTGTTCAGTGAGACATTGTTATGGGAGGAGGTATTGCAGGCACTGAAAGCCAGAGAGGAAAACTAATCAACCAAAATGAAACACATTTGCCATTAATACCATTACCTGTAGGCATCCCATATTACTATAAAGATGTTAGTACAAAGGGAACTCACTCCGACACGGGCGTCCAGATCTCGTACCAACTTTGGTTACGCACTATTAGAAAGGAAAAGGTTTGGAAGCCTAAGCAAATGAGGATCTGAGAGAGCACAGACAGGAGCAAGTGCGCAGAGATCAGTCCCGAAGGGGGCCGTCGAGGCACCAGCTCTTTCCACGCAGGATTTAAGCTCACTGAGAGAGAGAGAGAGAGAGAGAGAGAGAGAGAGAGAGAGAGAGAGAGAGAGAGAGAGAGAGAGAGAGAGATTATTAGCAAAGTTTGACATGAAATGGTATTGATTTGACCAAACACTGTGCATGGCTTTAGTATTACGAAGTCAGGATGTGAAAAATGAAGAGGTTTTTATTTTATTACATAAATAATCTAGGGACCTAACAAAAAGCTACACTTAAAACACTCAAAAGCATCACATTTAACAGACTTTTGTGTAGTGCTAAGACTGACAGTACTAAGAAACTTGGTACCTATAAAACCCTCAAATCAAAATTCATTTACCTGAAATTACTCTTAAAACAGTCAATCACAAATACGTTTTTTTTTACATTTAAATTCATGGACGTTACATCATTCCACATGACTTATGATCAGGTGCTGGTTTTTATTCAATCAAAGTCAAATGTATTTATACAAAGCCATTTACAAAGGGGCATTGTCTCAAAGCAGCTTTTCAAATATCTAGGTCCAAAGCTCTAAACTGAGTAAGTCTTGGGAGATAAGGGATAAACTCCCCAAACGTTCTAAGGAAAAAACCTTGGGCAGACCAAGACTCAAAATGAGACCAATAAAATGAACTACAAACAATTATCCTTACAGAAAATTCAGTAGAGTATTTGAGAAAACTCTGGCAAGGTACTATACTAGATAGTGGCAGCCCCAGAGTATTTACACTGGCTGCATTTATACATAGCCCAAGAATCCAGTAATAGTTGGTTTAATAGTTTTGGACAGAGGTCCTTCATCAGCTGTGTGTCTCCAAAGTGCTTCTGAATATAAATGTATATTATATGTATATATGAATACACATACACACACACATACAGGTAGTCCAAGACCTACGACGCAGATCCGTCTCTAGGGGGCGTCGTAAACCGATTTTCGGTGCAAGTCGGAACACACGTACATACTGTACATAAATAACATCATAAATAACATACTGTAAGCACTTATCCTATCCTAACACCTATTCTAACACAGTACCCTACATAATTATCAAAAAAACCACATAAAATACATTTATTTTTCCATCTCAATAATAAGACCACTACGCTGCCTAGTTATCACTTTCGATTGCATAGGAGCAGATCTTTTCACGTGTTCAATGATGCGAGCTTTATCCTTGATAATGGTAGCGACCATCGAACGACTAAGTCCGAGCGTCCGGCCAATGTTTGTCGTTGTTTCCCCCTTACCGTATCGCTTAACGATATCTAATTTCACTTCCATGGTGATGGCCTTCCTCTTCTTCGATGCCCTGCCATCAGAAGAGTCTGCCTTATGCTTGGGAGCCATAATGAAGGGCAAAAGGTTAACAAGCCACTGGGGTGACGCCTCAGTCCCGAGCCGTGTAACCGACCGTAGTGTATTCCTCCGCCGTCAACACAAACACGAAGTCACGACGTTTTACGACGAATAACCACTTAAGTCGAAACAAGGCTTATGGGAGATGCGTCGTAACTACGAAACGTCGTAACTCGAGACCGTCGTAACCCGAGGACTACCTGTATATGTACATATATATATGTACAGACAGAATCTGTAAACGAAATGATTCCAAGCATACTGATAAAGATTTTTGCATGTAGCCTAGCCAGCAAGGTTTACAAAATTACTGTTATACAGAAATAATTTAGAAATTCTACTCACTGGTAAATACAATAAGGAGGATAATTGCAATGTCAATGAAGAGGAACTGGAAGTCTCCCAGGTTGCTGAGGATCTGAAAAGGAGAGAACTCCATCTTAGTTTGATGTGAAGTAGCACTCATGAACGGACTGAGTAAAGACAACAGATCTACATACAGTTTACATAGTTACATATATTTACATAGTTTAAAAGCATGTTGCAAAGTACACTTTTATTTTTGGGATTACTCTTATTTCAGCCACACTCACTTCTAACATGTTCACGACATGAAGCTTACAGGTATGGAATCTCTACAGACAAACAGTGACACACTCATAGCTTTCCTGCTTCCCAACAAATCAGTTCTGCCCCCAACTTCCAAGTCCATAAAGGATTACAGTCTATAAAAGGATAATGATGCTGAATATAAACTGCACAGTAGAAGTCATATTTAAAGTAAACACTTACATAGTAAAGCAAGGTGACACTGATGTATTGGATAATGCTGTAGAGGGCCATGAACTTAAACACGCAGAAGGATGTGATGAGAGCTGCTCGGCCTTCCCTGTGAAGAAACCCCGGTTTCAGAAGTCAAAATATTTTTTGATACAAGTCAAAGGACTTAGACATACTCTTTACATGTACGCAGACTTAAATGGCAACACAACCTTTCTAGCTCTACACACTCAAAGATGCACAAAGATGCCTTCTTGCATTGCTGTTGAAACTTTAAGCCTCAAACTTGGTGACGTAAGTTTAACACAGTCGTACAGGAGACTTTTGTTCATCCTTTCCCTCTCATTTTTTGCCCCAATAGACATATTGTTGTGTTGTTAGGAAACATTCATTCAAATATACTGCAAGAGTAAATCAAATAAAGATGATCCTATGCGATTCTATACAATCCTAGTAGTTTGACACTGGTCCGGTCTTGGTGTTGAATGTGTAAACTGTTGTATGATACCTGATAAGGTTGGGCACACAGGAGATGTTGGGAGTTCTTGAGGTGAAAGGAGAGGCAACCGAGGCCTCCAGCTCAGAGAGAGAGATGCCAGCATGTGCTCTTTTCAGGGCCTGAGGACAGCAGAGAGGCAACGGCAGTTAATCATGGGGCTTGTACTACATGCCTAGTTCCTCACATCAAATATGTAAATAAAAATACACTTACTCCACAGTCATTAGCACCATCTCCACACATTCCTACAAAGTAGCTAGACAAGACAAGAAGAGAGACAGATTTATAATGTAAACTCGCATTTTACATGAGTATTTGTACAGTCATTACAGAGGAGGTGTGCGTATTCGTGCCATAACACCTACTCAACGCTCTGTAGTGCCTCCACTAGCTGAGTTTTCTGGTCTGGAGCCATCCTTGCAAACACTGTCCCGTGCAGGACCAGCTACACCAATAAACAGAGGCAAACATGTAATATCACATGATCTAGATTTTTAGCTGAATATGCAAAAGGTCTATTTAGATATCAAGATAGATAAAGGGTTTTTTGGACTCCTGACCTTCTGAAGCAGGTCATGGAAGTGCTCGGTGATAACAGCAAATGATTTGCCGCTCATAGCAAAATGGTACATGTCCAGTCTCTGTTCTTCTGGTTTATCCTCCACACTGATCTCTACAACCTGCAACAGCATAGAGAATTGGATATTAGAAATGTTAGAAATGTTATCCTGGACAGGATCGCAGTAGAGTCAGTGCCTAGCCGGTGACACAGGGTTCAAGGCACCAACAACCCTAGACATGGTGCCAATCCATTGTAGGGCACACGCACTTGCACACTCATACACACAGCAACACACTAAGGGGCACTTTGGAAACACCAATTAACCTAACACATGTCTTGGGAGTACCCAGAGAAAACCCACACAAACGAGGAGAACATACAAACTCCACACAGGCAGAACTCGGGGTCGGGATTGAACCGGGGATCTCAGAGCTGTGAGGCAACAGTGCTAAATTAAATTAAAGTGATTAAAGTGCAACTCAAAATTTGAAAATTAGTATTCTTTGCCCTGACATAAAACAAAGCTGTAGAGTGATTCTGTTACACATCTACCTACAGTACTGTACAAAAGTCTTAAGCCACCAATAGGTTTGTTGTTTTAGCAATGGTATAATGACCATAACAGAAGTGGATTAGGCACTTCATAACACTCCACAGATATTCGCTCCAATATTTGCAAGCTTTTGCTTATCTTAGCATATTCACCTTGTTCCTCTGCCAAAAAAGTGGTTTCCTGCATGTTACCCTTCCACAAAGACCCGTCCTGATCAAGCTTCTTCAGACTGTAGAAGGGTCAACTTGGCATCCTGATGAAGGTATGAGATGCTGCTATTGCTTAAGTGTAACGGGAGGTCACACCAAATACTTGCCCCTATAGCCCACAGAAGCTGTTTGTAATGATGTTTTTCATTCTTTTAATGCTCCCTAAACATTTACTGTATTTTCTGGTTGTATTCTAATAGAGAGACAGTAGTATATCAGACTCTACGTGGCTTTTTCCCCCTCTAATTGAAACGAGGCTTAGATTGTAACGTATTCAGTATTCTTTCTATACTTGCAGCATCCGTGTCAATCCTACAGAGGGCGCCGACTGACCTCCAGTGTAGCAGGCATGCTCGAGTTCTTGGGCTTGTCTGCATAGCGCCAGTTGATCCGGGCTGGCTGGCCGTCTTTGGGAGGTACAGCATCAGCGATGATGACTCGGTCCTGAGGCTGAATCATTCCACAGTCCCGTGCCACAGAGATGGCTGTCAGCATGTTGTCACCTGAACAACAGAGAAGAAAGTTTATCTTACAAGCCTGAGCTTCTTAAGAGGCTTTCTGGCAGGCCCGGTCAGCTGGTCAAGGCAAATGCGTGGTCAGGCTGTTCGGTACAACTCAATCCGATTCAGTGGCAGACCTTCAGAGCTGAGGAATGTATTAGTCGGAATTCCACAAATATCTAATAGAGGGATTAAATCTGATTTGAGATATTTTGAGTGTGTTTATTAGTGCACGTTAACAGTCAACAGGAAAACTAAGATTTTCCATACCTGTGACCATGACTGTGCGGATGTTGGCCTGTCTGAGGACCTGCAGTACTTCAGGCGTCTCGTGCTTCAGCTTGTTCTGCATGATGATCAGCCCTAAGAACTCCATGTTTGTCTCTATGTGATCCCTACAGATTGAGATAACCATGTCAGTATCAGCAAAGCATCCTCTCTGACATGTGGAATGTATGCGTGTTGTGCAGTACTAATAATAACCAGCATTCTGAGATTATTTTGAGATTAGCAGCCTGGATAAGATCAAACAAAAGTGGCTCAGAGACTAATGGAGCACAGAGTCAGCAACACACCAGCTGTGTTTACAACTCCAAGTCAGAAAAGCTTGGGACGGTACGGAAAATGCAAAAAAAAGCAGTATTTTATTTCAGTGCAGACAGTATGAACTCAAGATATTTAATGATTTTTGTCTGGTCAACTTCATGTCATTTGTTACTAAGAACCCAGATTAGCATTTCAGGCCTGCAACACATTCCAAAAAAAGTTGGGATGGGGCAATATAGGGCTAGTAATAAGGTACTAAACAATGACGTGACTTCAAATAGGTCACGTGAACAGGTGATTGCAATCATGAGTTGGTACAAAACGTGTATTGTGGGCAGATGAATCAGAATTCCAGATATTTTTGGAAGAAATGGACGCCATGTGCTCCAGACCAAAGACGAAAAGGACCATCCAACGCACATTGTTCTGACAGATGTTTACATGGATACTGTTAATCTATTTAACTGACCATTTAGAGGATTACCCACTTCATTCAACTGAATACAAATTTTATTCATATTGGCCTCAATCTGATGTGTCTACATATGAAAACTTTCTATTCTGATTGAGTTCGTAATCTGACACCATCTCACAAAATGTGTAGGAACGTTGCAGGGCATGAATTCTAAGAAGCATGGCACTAAAACCTCGAGTAACATGCCAAAGCTCGTCTTTACAAACAGTCACGCCCTTCTCCTTGGTATGACAACGCAGTGTGCATGTCAATGGAGATTTTTAAATCAGACCAATGAGTTGTGTTCACATAAACAGTCAGAATCTGCAATCGGAATGAGCCGAAAATCTCTGCATGTAAGCTTGCACCCTGAGGGTTGTCAGTATACTTCGGATTGAGTGATCTCCAGTACCTATTAACGTTCTGTACTTTATGCCAGGTCAGCTTGGACTCCAGGCGCCTGTGTGCCAGTGCGATGACGCGGAAACCCTGCTTGGTGTAGCTTTCCAGTACCTCAGCAAAGTTCTGCGGCACTGCGGAGCATTGTCAGAGAGACAGAATGAGCCAGTATAAACAGGTTTTCAGCATAGACAATTCAGAGGATTTAAATCAGAGTGCATGTTGGCAACTGTTTTCGATTTAATTACAGCCTCCACCTTGTCAGAAATACATATGAATTCATGATTCTGTAGTCATTTCATAGTTAGTTTTGGTCTACAGCCATTCAACCAACTTAAAAGGAATAGGCAACTGATATGAACTTTTTCAATATTTAAAAATTCCAAACAGCAAAAACTTTAACCCATATTAAAAGCGCAGATGATTTTACAAATACACAGTCACTACTGGACGTCCAAAGCTTTATGACTTGCTTGATATTAAATGGTAAATAAAATACCTTTAATAAATGCTACTCTAGTGGGTGTACATGCATGTATGTTCTGTATTTGCTTGGCAAGAAACTGCAAGCAGGGTTTTTCTTTTTTTCCCCCTGGGAGATGGGTTGGAGTGTGCGATATGCATCGCCTACAGGAATATCTTAACTTTTGTTTTAATGATGAGCGAGCTGGCGTTAGAGTTTGTCACTTCGCAAAAAAACTAGAGCCGCGATTGGTTGACATAATGAATGATTTAGATGCTGCAGAAGTTCAACGTCAGTAGCTTAAATCAAGGCGTTGTTGTTAAAACTGTGTTTATAATGTTCCTTTTTGATAAATCTTTTTCCTCAACACTACTTGCTGTATGCATGACATCAGTCGTTTATGGCTCCATTCATTGGTTAACGTCATTCAACACAGTCTCAAAAAATGGGCGGCTGCAGTAGAGTCAGAGACAGTTTATAAAGAGTTTTGTAAAACATTTCGTAGATCCAAGGAGTCGAAAGTAAGTTTGAATGATGTAAAGTATCGTCTAATTATCGCTATTGAGAAAACCCCAGAAAATATCGAGATATCATTTTTTTGTCAATATCGCACACCCCAAGAGATGAATCTCCATAATAAATGTCACTGTAGATCACCAATACCGTATTTTCCGGACCATAAAGCGCACCGGATTATAAGACGCAATATCAATGATCGGCTGCTAACGGGTCTATTTTCATACATAAAGCGCACCGGGTTATAAGACGCATGAAATGAAACAAAACTCTTAAGTTCCGTCGGAAGCTCAGTTTGGTCTTTACCTGGTGCAGGGCGTCTTCTTGCTTCCTCCACTTCCGTACCATTGATTCGTTAATGTTGAATTCTCTCGCAGCTGCTCTATGTCCATGTTGTACTGTGTGACTGATAGCATTGTGTTTGAAATCCGCTTCGAAAATGAATGAATGAATGCACGTACCCTAATGCTGAAGCACATACCGTATTACTCCGCTATGCTGCGCACTACGGTGGCCGTAAGCTTCGTAACCTACCAAGGCCGTGCTAAAACATTTTTACAGATTTATGAGCGCCGTGTACCATCTACAATCGGTTCTAGGTCAGAAGGCTCAACCAGAATTAATTCATACATTAGACGCACCGCATTTAAAGGCGCACTGACGATCTTTGAGAAAATTAAAGGATTTTAAGTGCGCCTTATGGTCCGAAAAATACGGTGATATCAAAGCTTACAACAGCATTTTTGTGGCACCAACAGAAAGCTGTACTATTTGTATTACTACACACATCGGAGCACTCACAGCAGCCAAATCTAAAGGCTCCATTCTCCCTATATAGCGCACTGTACCAGGCATTAAATAAAGACCTTTACAACCACAGCAACAAACCTTTTATCAATTGTTTTATTGTTCTAAGCTACACAAACATCTTAAAAATGCTCTGTTACTTTGATGAGAACTGCTTTCAGTAGATAATCCTCATATACACTCACTGAACACTTTTACATAACTTTTTTACGTAACTTTTACATCAACCATGAGTGTGTGTATAATAATTGGGTCATTGAGTCTTGGTCCTCCCAAGGTTTCTTTCTTATAACATTAAACAAGTTTTTCCCTTGCCACTGTTACCCTAAACTTGATAAATTAGGGCTGTTGGCCTCAATATTAGTAAATCTGCTTTGAGACAATGCTCTGTTGTAAAAAAAGTGCTATATGAAAACATTTAATCTGACTATAATAAAAACCTACGTTTGATTGGTGTCTGAATGCTAAAAACTTCTCATCACCAAAATGGACACTGATTTAAATTCTACAAACGATGAACTCAGATTCAGTTCATATTCAACCAACCCGTTTCTTTCTTGCATAGGTTTGCCACCACCTCCGGTGCCCCCTTGAGATACGCATCCATGCGCTTCTCTCCAAGCAGCCGAGCCACCACGCTCATCCTCTGCAAGGCCGAAGAGAAGGGGAACTGGCGCACGATTCCGATCTCGTAAGATGCCTGCACACAATCAGCACAAGATTGTACAAGGCTTACGCAGGCCACGGAATAAGCACAAAAGAAGGTGATTCAGCTACTTACCGACAGCTCACACAGCTCCTGTAAGAAGGTACAGTCATAGTCAGTAGAAATCATTTGTGCAGTTGTATTAAACTTACAGAAAAATCACTTGCCATGTCCTGCTCGTCTGACATCACCGGTTCTGGTAGAAGCTGCTTGGGTGGACGAACAACTGTGGGCATAATTTGCTCATGAAGCGCGGTCTCCTCTTCCGTGGCCTCCTCCAAGATCTGACACACACAATTATTCAGCTAAGAACAATTTCACTTCATAGAGTCTATTTTGTATTTAAGTGAATGGGGGGCATGGTGGCTCAGTGGTTAGCACTGCCAGCTCACAGCAAGATCCCAGGTGAAGCGGCCTGGGTCCTTTCTGTGTGGTGTCTGCATATCCTCCGCGTGTCTGCATGGGTTTACTCCCTGTACTCCGGTTTCTTCCCACATGAAGACATGTTAGGTTAATTGAGAACACTCAAATTGGCATTGACTTGAGATCTTACATCTATACACAAGGTTACCCCAAGACTAGTCATATATATATATATATATATATATATATATATATATATATATATATATATATATATATATATTTTTGCCAAAAACAGTAGGTGACGTGTTTTCAAGCATGTTTAAGGTAGGTTATCCCATGATGTATACAGTACAGATTAAGCTCCTCGGTTTACAATACATGCAACTTTCGATGAGTTTGTCGGAATGTATCCCCATCATAAACCGGTAAGCATCCATTTTTGATCATAACAAACTGAAAGCATCAGACAACGCTTAGGGAAATGTAATGAAAAACAACAAAACAGTCATATACTCCATAGGAATATATTGGAAGAAAGGCAGGAGCAACCCTAGACTGGGCTCCAATCCATCGTAGGGCACATACACTAAAAACACTCGCACATTAAGGGCACTTTAGAAACTCCGATTAATCTAACATGCATGTCTTTGGACCGTAGGAGGAAACCCACTTGTACACGAGGAGGACATGGGATCTTGCTGTGAGGTGACAGTGCTACCCACCATACTGGCCTGATCAGTGACAATAATAACTGGAATACAAATGATTAAAGGTCTCAAAAGTCAGCTGCGAGTGCAGGCAGTGGTCAGCCAGGCTCAATTCATGCCAAATGCTGAAGCTTCTTTACACGCTCGCAAATAAGGTCTTGCTCAAGGGCCCAGCAGTGTCAGCTTGGCAGTGCTTGGGCTTTAACCCTGGACATTCTGGTCCACAGTCCAGTGTGCCAAACAACTTTGTGTCTGCATTTTGGCTGACCTCGTGCTATTTGATACTATTTAAATGCCATACAGACACTTTCAGAAAGTTTGTTCCCCAAGCTTTATCCATGCGTCTCCACTCTGCCCCAGTCTGGTATTAAACTTTTCTCGGTCAAAACTTCACCTCCTTTTCTCTCTCAGTGCCTGAAATATTGATGTATATCTAATGGACTGACTTATATTCCTAAACAAATACACTTTAATTGGCATTAATATAGCCTGATCTCAATTATCATGTAGCCATAGCTATCTTTTGTCATCAGGCCTTGTGATCTTCGACAAAAACATCCTTTTTATGTTTATTCTAGTTATTTTGTAAACGCCTATTATATGATCTATGGTAGAAGGTTTCTGGCAGACTCTAAGCGTGTACTCAGACAAATGCGCTTATTTCCATTTCTTCTATAAAATTTCTCATTCAGATGTGTGTACTATTTTTTTCTATGAAAATAGATTTATGGATCAGCATAAACATTTAAAATGCCTATTCCTAAATAAATAAAAGAAGTGGTGAAGTACGAACCCAACCAGTAGCTTCAAACATCTTCAGATCCAACGGGTCTCCAGAGAGCTGGCCCTCGATCTTGGTGAGAGTATGACATGTAGCCATGCAGGCCACAAAGTGAGATTTCACCAGACTCTCTTTGTAGGCATTCTCCTCTGTGCACTGGAAACTAGCCGGTGAGAAAAAGACCAGCATCACTACAATGCTTTTCATTGAACAGAGGAGCAGTAGAAGTGATTTTCAATAAAGAATACAAACTGAAGTCCTGTGTTAAACAACAATGTGGACACCTCACTTTTTCAGTGCCTACCAACACACAAACTATGGAACTCAGACAACCCAGTCATTTCTTCAGGACTGAAGAAATCGGATTTAACAAGCCGTTCAGATTTGGTTCAGTTTCTTCACGATAACAAATCAGCTCTTTAGAATTACACCAACCCTCATGTTTCCCAACCTTTTTACTGTCATGGCACATTTTAAAAGAAGACAGAACACATCAAACATGTTCACGGAACACCTTTCCTGCTCTTGCGGCCCAGCAGTGTGAAAAACCGTTTGAAAAACCCTGGTCTAGGTAATTATGCCAGGTTTATTCTGTAACCCTGAATTTGATTAAGCAGGCCAGTGACCCTGAATTTACATAGGCATAGAAAGTGAGTGAGTGGGTGAGTGAGTGATTAATAATGTGAATCATACTGCCTACCAGCGATTGTCCACTCTCTGCACGCCCCACAGATCCAGGCCATCTTCGGTGAGTGTGCCCGTCTACAGGGGGAAAATTTACCATGTTTAAAAACTCCAGTATCACTGGTTCACCTCATATACCAGTGCCACATGCTACAATATCAAGGTCACTGCTGTGAGTAGATCACCACTGAATGATCTGGTCAGTAATGATTACAGTAGTTTCTAAAAAGGTTCAATTAATGGTATGTATTAAGCTATGAATAACAACGGGTAAGGGACAGACTGTATATTTATAGTACAAAGTTAACTGATATGCAATGTCTAAAAGTACATTACATTTACAGCATTTAACAGACGCCCTTATCCAGAGCGACTTACAATTGATACAATCTTACAATCCAAGCAATTGTGGGTTAAGGGCCTTGCTCAAGGACCCAACAGTGGCAGCTTGGCAGAGGTGGGATTTGAACCCTGGACCTTTTGGTCCATAGTCCTGTACCTTAACCACTAGGCCACCACAGTCCCCCGAGTACCACTCAGTAGGGGTGTGAGATATGAATTGTTTAAGATGATATCTTAATTGTGGTTTTAACAATGTGTAGGCTGACATGAGAGTCCCTCAAAAATAGAGTCAAAAACGTGCCTTAATAGTTCACATGTTCACTGCGTCATGTAGCCAGGTAGGATAGACTACTGCAAGCTAGGGTTCTACCAAAAAGCACATGACTGAAGTTAAAAAAGAGTGAACAAACTGCAGACAAAATACAGACACCACCAGCCTCTACAGCAGTCTACTGTGCGTCGATAGATTTAATTGGCTCATCCTTCCATTCTGGTGGAAGTGGTTTGGCTTTGAAAAGATGGTTGTTGCTCAAAAGATGGCTACAAACTGTGTCCGAATTCGGTTGCCATTTAAGGCAGCTCTACAGCTAACTTATTTCACCACCTGCAAACTAACCACTGAGCAGAATATGAAGGTAGGACAAACTTTGTGAGTCTGCTGTCTACGAGAGAGGCCTAAACCAGCCAGGAACCACCACAAAAACACCCTCAGCAAACCTGACAAAAGTGCCCATCAATAAAGCAACAGATGGCAAAGCATAAATTATGTCACCAATCACATGGCGAAAGACACTGTGCCAATTCAGGCAGTTGAGAGAGATGGGAGTTTGAAAGCATGCCAAAGTATCTTATAGTAATCAACAAAATCCCAGACAATATTGAGATATCATTTCTTGTCAGTATCGCACACCCCTAGCAATCAGTACAGGTACACGTTTGTGTTAAATGTACGTTCACTGAACTACGAATAAAATTCATTCACAAACCTAAATTCTTAAAAATAGCATGACCTAATTTGTGTTACAAACATTACACTTAACAACTCAATATCTCCTCATGTCTGATACATATTTGTTTTCACCTTGTCAAAACATATCAGGTTGAGCTGTCCACAGATGTTGATCCTCTGTGGGCTGATGCAGAAGATGCCGAGTTTCTTGAGGCGTCGCTGTGCATACACAATGCCGGCTGTCATGGCTGCTGGCAGAGCAGGTGGCACCGTGATGGTAATTATGTCCAAGGACTCAACAATAATGGTGTTAGCTGGAACCTGCAAGCGCAGACACCACACAATTGCATAAAATGCACTCATTTTCAGTCTGGGGTTTCCTATTTTGAGAACGGAGAAAGAAGCTGGAAAAATTATACCTCATTCAATACACTGAGCACAACTGAGTAGATGAAGCCAATGCCAGCCACTCCTACAAGACAGAGCAGGAACAAGTAGGCATCTCTGTAGAGCTTAAAATCTGTGGGTTTAGGGTACAGGATGGATCGAATCAACTGGCCCTTGGCTGTGCTGAAACCTGAAAAGAAGAAAACGATATGGAATGTGTGTAAGCATATATGAATACTAGGACTTGGATAATATTAAAGTGAACAGAATTCTTCCCCCACCATAATTATGTAGTTTTTAGGCATATTCTACATACCATATACACCGAGTAGGTTTACATGCACTTAATAGTCCGATCACAGTCGGATTTCTGCAGTTATTTGCTTATTCAAGCGGTATCAGCATACTCTGATTTAGAAATCAGATCAAGATATCCGACAAAGAGAGCTGGATTTTATTCCAGTAATCAGATTTCTCATAGCATGTATACCAGTCTGCGCATGTGCTCAAGTCTAACAAAGAAGGTTGCCAGGTCTGCCTACTCTAAAGACTTGGCTTTATTTGAGCTCTTTATCCATTGTCTGTGGCGTTTGGTCTCTTGCAAGATCTGGCAACCTTGAAGTTAAACACACTATGGAGTTAAATGCAGCGGAACGGCTATCGCACACTTTGTGGAGACTCTGAAATGCAGTATATACACTAGAGAAAATTAAGTATTTCATTATTTAATATTAAGTTTGAAGTTCACGTCACCTATTTGTGTGACATTATTGGCTGGTTGCAAACTACAAATCAGATTTTTGCCTGAGTCATGTAAACCCAGAAGTTTCTCATTATCCAATTACTCAAGTGCATGTATACTCACTCATTGGATTACTGACAAAATCTGACTTTCTGCAGTTACCGGATTATTGAGTGCATGTAAACACACTCACTGATTAGCATTACATTAAAACCACTGTCACTGTTCTGCTGGAAAACCTTGGGTCATGGCATTAATGTGGATGCTACTTTGACACACACCACCTACTGAAACGTTGGTGCAGACCCCATCATGTCAACAATATTCCATAATGGCTGTAGCCTTGCCACACTGCATAATATAGCACTAGTTCTATTGACTCTAATGAGTTATGTTTATAATGATATATTGACAGGGACAACTCTGCTTTTCAATGAAGTTCATAGCAAATTTTACACACACTCCATGGACCTGGTAATCCATACATGCGTGCAGTTTGCTTCCATGCCCACTCACCAGTTCGGACAACCAAAGCTTTAACCAGTTCTCCCGAGTAGAATCGTGTCTGGATGACGTTGGTGCCACAAAACAGCGTGTGTCTCTTATGCCCTTCAATACTGTACACTTCGTCACTCTCTGTGCCCTTATCTCCATGTGATGGGTTGGGCAAGTTAGTCTTTGTGACTGGTACACTCTCACCTAGTAAAAGGAAGACGGTGGTAGACTGTCAGATTGGATAATTAAGATGCAAAAGCATAGCTTTTTATGTCTGGGTTTAATCTCAATAAACGAGTAAAAGAAAACCCAAATATAAACCTGTTGTATAAACCTGCTACACACAAAATCCTGATAAAGGAAAGCTGCTATGAGCAAAAACACAATATTTAATGTGGCTACAATCTAGATAAATCCATAAACAACTGTATTTAAACAGAGGTGGTAAGTATAACTGGATAAATTAAAACAAAAACTAATACTCTGTCAATGGCTGTGGTTAATGGATGTGGTGTGTGTGAATATGCTGACCAGGAAAGAATACTGCTGACCAGTAATATCAAGGACACAGCGTCACAGAAGTATGAAGACGATTCAAACAACCTCAAATACACCAAGCAATGCTTAGTAGGATGTGGAGCTCTCCCTGTCATCTCATGCAAATGTGTATTATAAACAAAGAAAGTAATTGATGACTCGAGTAGATTTTTATTATAATAAAGATCCAGCCAAAATTCTGAGCCTGTTAGTGATCTTGCTTCTTTTCTCAAATTTAAAACATATAATGAGCATAATGAGCATGTGTGGGTGGGTGTTGGGTCGCTCTGGATACTCAAGTCAAGTCAAGTCAGATTTATTTATATAGCGTTTTTTACAATGGAGCATTGTCTCAAAGCAACTTTACAAGTTTAGATGATCTCCTAATAACTACGTCCAATCCCAAATTGAGCAAGCCTAGGGCGACAGTGGCAAGGAAAAACTCCCTAGTTCTAGGAAGAAACCTTGGGAGGACCAAGACTCAAAAAGGGACCCAATCTCCTTGGGCGGCGTAGATGATAAATCTAAGTACATTCATGGATAGTTACATTCAAATCTGCTAAATAACTTAAATGTAAATGTGTGTATACAGTACTGCGCAAAAGTTTTAGGCCACCATTAGATTTGTTGTTTTAGCTATGGTATAATAACCAAATACAGCATATTGCTGACGACTGGTCCCAAACCTTTCAAACTTGGATTCATCACTGCATGATACTCTTTTCCACTGATCTTCATTCCAGTCTTTGTGAGCTTTAGCATATCTTGGCCTGTTCCCCTTGCAAAAAAAGTGGTTTCTTGTCTCCTACACTTCCAACATGACCATTCCTGTTCAAGCTTCTTCAGACTGTAGAAGGGTCAACTTGGCATCCCGATGAAGCTACCAGATGCTGCTATTGCTCAAGCAATAGGATTAGGTCACAGTAAAGACATGCCACTGTAGCATTTTCTGGTTGTATTCTAATAAAGAGACTAAAATAATTATATGTGGTCTTTATACCACTGCTAAAACAATGGCATATCTAATCTAATGGTGACCTAAAATCGAGTATTCCTAAAAATTCTGCCAGTAAGGAACACAAAAGCTACTTGAATACTAGTCTGTGGAAAAAAGTGAATGTTGCAGCCCTAGGCTACGAGGGGATTTGCATCAAACAGTAACACCTGATGAACTCTGACAGGTCATAGTCATTGCTGATATTAAATACATGATTCAGCGTTTGATGGCTGCTGATGTCATGTTAAGCTTTGGAGTCACCTGTCAGCATGCTCTCATTGACAATGCAAGTTCCACTAATCAGCACTGCATCGCATGTCATGATGGTTCCGTTACTCGGGATAACCATGACGTCACCTGGCACCAGGTCTGTAGACAATGCTTCTTCGATCTCTGTAAGAGGAACAAAGTAAAGAGAGGGACGTAGAAGAAAAGAGGCACAAGAAAGGAGAGAAAGTGGGGTGAAAAACAGAGGAAAATCAGTGTGTAAGTGAATGAGGATAAAGGCAGAGGAGAAGTGCATTAGAACCCTGTACTGACTCAGCAGCTGCCTCATTATCCACAACCCTGTACACAACAGACCAAGAGCTGACTCATCATGGCACAGAGTCCACTGAGCAAGCCACCCAGCCGCCAAGAGACACACACACACACACACACACACACACACACACACACACACACACACACACACACACACACACACACCCCAAAATATTACAGTGGTTTACTGTCCAATTATAGCATGAACACACTTTACAAGGGATTTTGAGGAAAAGCAGTGTTTTAAAAAGGACCTTGAACCTACCATTATTGGCTCTGCAGACCGATACACGAACAATACTGTGGGCAGCCACCATGTCGTGTAATGTGACATATTGCTACAAAAGAAAGATAATTTAGACAAAAATAGGCTCCCAAGTCAGCCAATAGAAACAACATGAATACATGGTGAACACAGAAAAGAACAGGGTTCTCAAAATATAACCCAAAGCATTCAAGCTCCTAGCTGTACACAACAACAATCATTTACAAAGGTCCATTCTGTGTAGCGTGTTACCAAGATTTTTCAACGGCAAACCTTAGTCAGCTTATGATAACCTTTATATTTTATCTATTATATATTTTATATTTTATCTATCCGTAATTATCCATAAAAGTCAAAATACATAACAGAGAACACCATGATATTAAGATGCACCAGTGTATTTGCTAACTTCTCCCTGCAGATCAGAAATGCTGGTACTTGACATGTAGCAGCTCTGCTCCATATTCATTGTACTGAAATTAAGGCTAGCTCTGCCAGTAGTAGATTTCTGACCTGTTACATATGGCTCCCTTTTTGCTGCTATATTTACATTTACAGCATTTAGCAGACGCCCTCAAGGACCCAACAGTGACAGCTTGGCAGATGTGGGATTTGAACCCTGGACCTTCTGGTCCAGAGTCCAGTACCTTAACCGCTAGGCAATGCAATGCTACCACAGTCCATATGTAAAATGGGTCGATAGAGGGAAAGACGTAAAGAAAGCTAGTGATGCACCACTTGTATGGTGTATAAAGAGCGCCTTTACTAAAGAGTAGGGGTGTAACAACTGCAAGAAATATAACAATGTGCATCATAGACACTGGTTATTACACCATGTAATGCAATTGCATTTTTTAATCATACATCATGCTCCCGTACACATTTAAAACTCCTACTAACGTCTTTTAACTGTAGGGGACAAGAGACTTTTTGTTAAAAATTTTACACAAGGAATTTACACATTATTTTGAATTGATACTCTTCAGAAAAGAATGTTTCAAATTGGTTATTCAGTATATGGTGACGCTACAATAGTGCGTTTTATTTACAATTTTAAACCTCTGTTTCTAGTCATTTATTTTATTCGCAGGGAACTTATTCAAGAAAAAGTACACATTTGCATTGTTTGCACTTGCAAATCGTTCCCAAAAATAATAAAATACGAAATCGAAAGAAAATCTTCAACCCAGTATTGTACATCATACACAAGTTATTTAAACTTTTAATATAATCAAGAAAATGTGCATTGTGTTGCATTGTTTACACTTGTTTATACTTTGAATCTTGAACCCAGTACTGTAAATCATATGCCACACTCCCATACACTTAAAACTCCTGCTAACTTCTTTTAATTACAAGTGACTAAAGACTACTTTTGTTTCAAAGTTTACACATGAAATGTAAACATTATATTGAATTGATATTCTTCAGAAATGAATGTTTTCAATGGATTATTTAGTATATGGTGAAGCTACAATAGAGCATTTTATTTACAACTTTAATCCTCTGTTGCTGGTAATTTATTAAAATGGCAGGGGACTAAACCATTTTTTAAAGTTTTAATTTTTCCAAGAAAATGTGAACTGTTTTGCATTGCATTACAAAACCATTCACAAAAAACCTAATCATCTTTTCGTTATTGTAAATCAAATCGTGAGCAGAGCGTATCGTTATACCTCTAATAGCCCGTATCTTTAAAGGCACTGGCGAGGGCAAAACAATGAAGACAGAGCATAGACAATATTTAAATGCCATACATTCCCAAAGCTCTTGTTCCCTCTTTGAGTTTGTCTCTCAAGCCAAGCCTAGCATTAACATTCATTTTTCAGTAGCTTATACTTCAGTGCACGACTAAATTTCATTGACACAATCAAACTTTTAAAACTTTGTCATGGTTTAAATCAATCGCTCACAGCAAGGCTAATTGGTTTTTGAAATGGCCCTGATACAAGACATTATTTGCTGCATTCACAGGTGCATCTCAACAACTCCCTACTTTAGGAAACCACTGGTGATCAGTAATGAGAGTCTAAGAGACTGAATCAACCTACTCACCTTTTTAATGGTGTAGAGTGAGGTAGCTATTGATATAATCGACATTAGCAATATAGCCATAGCATAGTAGTAGTACTCATCGGTACACCATAGGATAACACTGAAGAGCTGGAAGATGTAAAAGGGGTTGAGGACCTGAGACAGAGAAAATGGAAGCAGGAACGTGAGAGACCGACTAAAACAACTGTCCTTTCATCACCTAACAAGCAATGTAGCAGCGAGAAACACACAGTGGATAAAATATATTCAACAAACGCCACACACTGCATGTCCTTATTTTGCCAAGTGACAGGGTGTCAACAGAGTTTATTCCATCACCTACAAACTTGACTGTATGACACATTCCAGCACATATTTGCTAGATGACAGGCCAGTTTGTTTCCTGTTTTTAATAATTTAACCTCCAGTCACCTTTGGCTACTGACACACCTGCTTTTGATTAAACAATGAATCAAGTTATGTAATTATTAGCAAGCACTGCTACCTGCTAAATGTTGCAAAGCTACTTCTGTTAGCTTGCTGACAGTGCAGTGCCTTGCTTAAGAAGCTCGCTAATGTTGCTAACCCGTAGTACTGCTTAATTAGAAACAGGAGTGCAGCGGCAGTTATCTAACCCACCACCGCCACAGTCGACACGACTTCAGTCGGGTCGTGTCAGGTTACTAAATTACAAAAACAAAATCCTAGAGTTATTTCACACAGCCAAGCCATTACATTAAGTAAGCAATATCCAACACAGCTCAAACTAAAAGCTCACACTCTCAGAGGAGTATACAGACATGCAGATTTAGAATAACTCAAACTGAGCTGTTGTAACAGAACATGTCTCTCTTACCTCCTTGATTAGCAGCTTGAAGACGGAAGGCACTTTCACAGAAATTTCATTCACTCCAAAAAACAATCTCCTACAAAAAAACAGACTAAATTACATACTATGTACTGTTTATACTCTTCAGGAGCATCTAAACATGCCAAATACGTCTGTCTGAGGTTACTCTTTTTGGAGCAGACTGGTATTTGCTGAATATGTTTAGTTAAGACAAACACAACTCTCCATTCCTTTCCTTAAAGGCTCAAAGGCACCTGGCTCTGGTTTAGCTGGTGTGATTGAGGAGTCGTGTTAGAAATGCACAAGTGTCCAGCATACGTCCAAAATACATTCTGTGAAGCTGCACTCTATGCGAGCTGGATGTTGTCTGAACACCATATTAAATTTATGAATTTATCTACTACATATTATATTGCAAATATATGTGGGATACTGTAGTGCAACAGGTACTGAATCCCATACAACAATTTAAAATCAACATTGGCCACCACATTGATTTTCTTTTTTTTTTTTCCCTTCCCTATTTAAAATGGGTAAACTCATTTCACTGTAAAGCTGAAAGAGCTCGTGCACTTGCTCTTTCTCGCTCCCACATACACAAAGATATTTATGGAATAAGTAACTGTATTTATGTCACAGCGCAACACATTTCCTGTTGTATTTATGACACTAGCATTTGTTTCAGAATACAGCAGGGAACTGACTGAGAAGAGTACAGTAGCTGTGAGTAGCGAGCGTTGCAAAGACGCAGGTTTTTTACCCCTCCCCTCGATTATTTGGTGTGCTGTGTTACAAAAATTAAGTACTTCTGACTCCACTTGTCATGTCAGCTTTCCGCCACAAAACAAACTACCGTATTTTTCGGACCATAAGGCGCACTTAAAATCCTTTAACTTTCTCAAAAATCGACAGTGCGCCTTTAAATGCGGTGCGTCTAATGTATGAATTCATTCTGGTTGTGCTTTCTGACCTAGAACCGATTGTAGATGGTACACGGCGCTCATAAATCTGTCAAAATGTTTTAGCACGGCCTTGGTAAGTTACGAAGCTTACGGCCACCGTAGTGCGCAGCATCGCGGAGTAATACGGTATGTGCTTCAGCATTAGGGTACGTGCATTCATTCATTTATTTTCGAAGCGGATTTCAAACTCAACGCTATCAGTCACGCAGTACAACATGGACATAGAGCAGCTGTGAGAGAATTCAACATTAACGAATCAATGATACGGAAGTGGAGGAGCAAGAAGAACGCCCTGCGCCAGGTAAAGACCAAACTGAGCTTCTGACGGAACTTAAGAGTTTTGTTTCATTTCATGCGCCTTATAACCCGGTGCGCTTTATGTATGAAAATAGATCCGTTAGCAGCCGATCGTTGATATTGCGTCTTATAATCCGGTGCGCTTTATAGTCCGGAAAATACCGTAATTCTCAAACAGAAATTTCCCCAGGATGCAATTCACCCGAGTGGTAAAACCTACTCATCATCCAGGGGTGTCACTAGGCCCACTTTACATGTGCCCGATATGTGCCCAAGCATCTTTCCAAAGGCTTACATGACTTTCTTTTGGTTTTTCTAATGGGGTAAGGGACATCCGCAAATGTTTAAAAGAAAGTCAGACACTGCAGACAAGGTAATGACAGCTCATAGCTGAGTTCTGGCTAGCCACTTGTAACCATATAATCTACCAAAAGTACAAATTACACCACTAAAGCAAAGTCAGTCATTAAACCAACAATGGTTTAATGAATGAATGGTTAATTCAATTAACAAAAAAGTATTTCGTTCTCCATTTGTCATTCATTGCAGACTAATGCCCAGTTGTGCCCCTATGACTGATTGGCAAGCAGAGGGGTATAGCTGTGCCCCTCTAAGTTCTGTGTTCCCGAGGAGTCTAGAAACACCTGTTGTCATCATCCTCATCATCATCATCATCATCTCAGTGCTTATAAGGAACGCAATGCCAGCCGAACGTTTCTCGGCATTCAGTCTGCTCACGCTAATGCCGCATGTGATTGCATAAAGCTTTGTGCTTGATAAAACATTGTGTTCAATACAACTTTCTTCACCATAGGCTGCTCTGTTTGCGTGTCATTGCAATTTCTGTACTACAACAGCTAATGTGTCTGGCAAACTAATTTATGGTTTAAGTAGGTTAATTACTGCATATTAAACTGATCACCATACCCACTGTTACGCAATGGTGCTGGTACCAGTCATTACGCAATGGTGCTGTATATAAGATTGGGGAAGTTTTCCAACTAGCTGAGACTGAAGAAGTCACTTAGATGAGTGATGAAACGTTTCTCCCACAAAACCTTATGTCCAGATGAACAGATTCAACTTCTGGGATCAGGATAATCATATTTAACTAAAGAACTATGGATTGGAGTGCTTTCAGTATGAAGCATTATTACCTGTACTCCTGCTGGTCTCGGCTGAGGCCACCACTATGCTCCGCGTGGATGCTGGAACACACTGGCTCCAGATCCTCCAGACCCCTGCACCCAGTAAAACACACCAACGTTGACAAGCACATTCACCATTACATTAATCATGCTTCAAAAACCAGGGCCGAGTTAAAAAATCTGGCTGCTTACGTTAACACTTCATAATTCTGGACAGTGTCACTCCAGTAGTACTTTGTGCTGTGAAGTGTAAAATAGCGGATCTGGGGAGGGGGGCAAAAGATTTGATATGAATCCCAAATTCAGCAGAAACATACTGAACAGAATATAGGTACTGTACAAAAGTCTTAGGCCACCATTACATTTACTGTTTTAGCAATGGTATAACTACCATATATAATCATTTGTCAGTGTCTTTATTAAGATGCAAACAGCAAATATGTACAGAAGATTTTTAAAAATCAGAATAAAGTGGTTTCTACATTCAAAAGTCAGTATTTAGTGTGACCTCCCTTGAACACATCTTGAACTCTTTTGGGGAGACTTTCCTGACGTTTTCTGAAGTAATCTTCTGGTATATTATAGGAGAGTTCTTTCAGCACTTCCCAGAGCTCTTCTTTAGATTATGGCTGTCTTTTATTTCTCTATCCACATGACCCCATACTGCCTCTACAATTATTCAGGTCTGGAACAATTAAAAAAAAATTATTTAATACTGCATACACATTTCCTGCATTTTCTGGTTGTATTCTAATAAAGAGACTGAGAAATAATTATATATGGTCATTAAACCAGTGTTTCTCAATCCTGGTCCTGCCGCCCCACCGCTCTGCACAATTTAGGGCTTCTCCTGTTTAAACACACCCACTTTAACTCAATAACAGCCTTGTTAATGAGCTGAGTAGTAGGATCAGGTGTGTTGGGAGCAGGAAAACACTAAAACATGCAGAGCGTTGGGGCGCCAGGACCAGGATTGAGAAACACTGCAGTAAACCGTTGTAAACAACAAATCTAATGGTGGCCTAAGACCTTTGCACAGTACTGTACAGTAGAACCTATGCGGTTATCAGTCATTAGCAAAACTCAAGACATATCACATTGCAGCATGTTGCAACCGCCCTTATCCAGAGTGAC
The DNA here is from genome assembly GCA_025084515.1 of Ancistrus triradiatus. Lineage (NCBI taxonomy): Eukaryota > Metazoa > Chordata > Actinopteri > Siluriformes > Loricariidae > Ancistrus > Ancistrus triradiatus. The sequence continues at coordinate 99,170 of JAJAGP010001374.1, forward strand.
TTACCACGTGGCCTATAGTACAGTACCTTAACTGATGTGCCACCACTGTTCCACAGTGCATTTCCTAGGGACAGCCCATGAGGAGCCCCAATAGCTGCCACACACGAATCTATAATAGTGAGAGCAAATCCTGGTAATTGCATACCTGCACAGGCTGGTACTCAACATATTTCTTGATAAAGCCTTCAGTCGGGGTGCCGGAGTGGTTGGGGGTGTGACCATTGGCCATGTGGGTGGTGGTCTCAGAGTCCAGGCTGCTGTAGGGGTCCTTTCCTGGGGCCAGCATCACACGCACTTTAGCCAGAAACCAGCGCTTAAACTCATCCTGGGGATAAAAACAAGGATACTCCCTTTTATTTTGCATGTATGTTGTTCCTTTACCTTGTTTCCATTTGTACGAGTCAAAAACACAAAAGTCCCACACAACAACCCCTTCGAGAAAGAAAGAAAGAGTACATATACTTGAGATATTAAATTACTGATACCATAAATGTACCAACATCAGTGACGAAGTGGAAAAAACACGTGGCCAAAACCAGTGTTTTTCTTTCCATTTGCTTTGTGTCTTTTGAAAGTCAATAAAAATTAAATACTAAAAACTATAATTGAAGGGTCTCATGATCAGTGACTACAGAGTGTAAAGGTGTCTGAAGATCGTGAAATGATTCCACACATCTGATATATTCACTGTTAATCTACTACTGCTCAAAATGAAAACATCTGCACGAACAGATGCTTCCTCGTGTTCTAGTCATGCCATTCCTGTTTGTCGACTCCGTATGCCCAGGTCTTAGTTTCGTCATTGCACTCAGCTCTCCAGCTTTGTTTTTATTTTCAATTTCTTAATTAAGCTGTACTCTGTCCCGGCTTCTAGTGTTCATCTCCTGCTTTGTGCCCGAGAATGACAGTCAGTAACACAAATTGTTCTTGATAAAGATTGAATATGACTGAGACCGAGAACAACAGCGTTTCGGCTCGCCTCTGTTAAGCGCCAGAGATGTGAACTGACCGCGTTGGCACACAAAGTGAAATGAAATTCCGCCATAGTCTTTAATTTTGCACTTATTTAAATAATATTCAAATGTATTGCACTCACATGTTCGCATTTTTGAACACAATCACACACAATTTGTCTTAACCAATTAACCTAGAACATGTATTTGGACTGTGGGAGGAAACCGGAGTCCCCGGAGTAAACCCACACGAACATGGGGAGAACATGCAAACTCCATACAGAATGGACCCAGGCCGTTCTCTGGCTGTGCAGAAAACCTTTGTTCGGAGTTCTCCTTCTAGACTTGTCAGGTGAGATTTCATAATAATAACGAGGTGTGTGCATAGAGTACGTACAGTGCTCTGGAGCAGTACCACCTGAGCGTCTCGGACAGTGGTGCGAGTGCAGGTGGCCTTCACACACCACTCAGGCAACCAGTACAGCAGCAGCAACAGGAAACCACCAGTACACAGCACACCCACTGCCACCAGCATGATCTTCCACTGGCATGTCCTGTACCCACTCAGCTCCTGTGGTATAGACAAACATTTAGTCTACATTGCACCAAGATGATAAGCGTCACCAAGCATTCTCATAGTAGCCTTTAGATAAGTGATGCAGCATTGCATTGAGGACTCATCTTTAACTTATTATATTTATTAGCAAATCTATTCAGAATGCATAATACATATAGAGACTACACCTGCCAAAAACAACAGGCACATGGGTGACTTGCATCAGATGAGCAAGGTCAGTAAACTAAAACATCAAGTGGCTAAGTTCCCACCACTGCTATATGGCCCCCGGTCATGTGAGTTCATTACGAAACGCTCAGCATGATGCTGAAACTCGGCCATGTTGACGTGCTCACATTTCTCAACAAAAGCAAGTAGGAGGCCAGAACACTAGGTCGTTACATGACAATACATCTACAAAACAGTGTTAATGCCAATAGGGATGTGTGTTGAATAATAGTCAGGCAAATGGCACCATGGTAAGCTCATTCTGACTGATCTGCTTAGGGATTTCATTAAATTAGTCGATATTAAGTATATCTACAAAGGATATATGAGCAAAAAGCTTACCATTTCATCCTCCAGCCCCTTATTAACAATCTTTGTGTCATCCTTCTCCATCCTGTGCTTCTCTTCCACTTCCTCTTGAAGGCCGCAATTACTCCCCTGCAAGAAAACAGTGACATTGCAACTGCATTGAATTCCATTTTCTATACAGGGAACTTTTAATACTCACTGCTACAGTGGGGCAAAAATGTATTTAGTCAGTCACTGATTGCGCAAGTTCTCCTACTTGATGAGAGAGGTCTGTACTTTTCATCATAGGTACACTCCAACTATGAGAGACAAAATGAGAAAAAACAATCCAGTGAATCACACGGTAGGATTTTTAAATAATTTAATTGTGAATAATGGTGGAAAATAAGTATTTGGTCACCCATACAAAATTTGTGGAGGGAGTTGAAAGTCCGTGTTGCCCCAAAACATCACTGCTCTAGAGGAGATCTGCATGGAGGAATGTGCCAAAATACCAGCTACAGTGTGTGCCAACCTGGTGAAGACTTAGAGGAAACCTTTGACCTCTGTCATTGCCAACAAAGGTTATGTTACAAAATATTGAGTTGAACCAAATTTATTGACCAAATACTTATTTATTTTCCACCATGATTCACAATTAAACTCTTTAAAAATCCTACAATGTGATTTCCTGGATTTTTTTGATGAAAATTAAAGACCTCTCTCATCTTTCTAAGTCAGAGAACTTGCACAATCAGTGGCTGACTAAATACTTTTTTGCCCCCCTGTATAAAGCACAGTTAGGGTTGTAGAAAGCCTGGAGACAAGAACCCAAGTGGACAGCCAGAAATGAGAGAGGCAAGAAAGAACTCCCAGAGACACTTAAGAAAGAAACTCTGAAATGAACCAAGCTTCATTGGGTGATACCAGACAACAGGATAAAGTTGAATCCTTGAATGGACAAATATAAAGATGTATTCTTTAAAAGACATTATAAACATAAGCCATTTTGTATAACCAATGTCAGATCTGTCCTTATTATGTATATCCATCTTTTTCTGTTTCCACATTTCAGACAATAGAAAATTATATAGAAAATATGCAATCAACCAATATGCAGTCAATCAATTTCAATTTCAGGGCGGTGTTAGAGTTTTATTTCCAATGATGACATTTTTCCTTACTAATATAGCATTACACAGTAGCTAAGTATGCGAGAGGAAAATATACAGTACTTTGCAAACATCTTAGGCCACCAATAGATTAGATATACCATTGTTTTAGCAAGTGTATAATGATTATATATATAATTCTCTCTCCTTCTCTTTATTATAATACAACCATAAAATACGGAGAAATTGTATGCAGAATTGAAAAAAAAGAGCTTGTATAGGCTACAGTGGCAAGTATCTCAACACTTGAGAAATAGCAGCAGGATGCCAAGCTGACCTTTCCACAGTATGAAGAAGACTGATCAGGAAGGGTCTTTTTGGAAGGGGAACAGGGTGAAAGGGTTATGTTATGCTAGTGGGCCGTAATCAGTAATCAGATATGTAATCAGGCCGATTAATAGCATTCAGTGAGAGTGATCTTTATGAGAAAATGTCAACTTTGTTACAACTTGATGCTACCATATGCATTACTCACAACATTGTTCATTTTTATGCAGGTATTTACGTATTTAAATTTTTTCCCCAGAAACAATAACATGCTATTATCCACTAACAAATATTGTTAAACTTATTGTTTAAAAGAAAAGAAAAATAATAGTAAAATTGCGATATTGGCATTATACAGGCCATCTGTCACCCTGCTACCTAAATATCAGCATCGGTCACCCACTAACACATGCTAAAGCTCACAAAGCTTGGAATGAAGATCAGTAGAAAAGAGTATTAAGGAGTGACTAATCCAAGTTTTACATTTTTGGATCCAATCGTCGAAAATGTTATATATGGTCATTATACCACTGCCAAAACAACAAATCAAATGGCGACCAAATTCTTTTGCACAGTACTGCATGTTTCAACAAAGCACCTTTTAATTAATCAATAATATTACTTTTTATCATGTTTTATGTTGTTCCCTTTTCTTCTTTGTTCACATTTCATTCGGACTTCTCTAATACAGGGCTGCCAAGAGGTCACATTCAGAACACAAAAAATACTTTTCGAATGCAAAATATTCCTTCGTATTATGTACTCCTATAAAAACACTGCAAGCTGTTGTCGTGTGCCATGGTGTGTGTTAATCACATAAGGATGTTTACCTAATTCAAACCCAAGTTCCCTTTAGGATCATAATTCTCCATACAGTACGTAGAAACCAGAGAATAGTACCAATAATGTACCATTTCATATATAGCCCATGACTACAATTTAAGGAATCAAAAATAATATAGGATTACTATTATTATTATTGCATTATTAACTTTTACTTTGAAGGCCTTAATTATAACACCCTAACCAAGCACATTGTGCCTGCCAGTTTACTCCTGCCTGGATCCTGACTGACTACTATTTTATGTTATTATTTTTTATGTTAATACTGCATTTCTGTAGTTATGCTTTCCCTGTCAGATGCAAACACTTTGGATTCAGAGAAGCATTACCCAAGTTAAGAACCTAATTTGCAGAATTTACACATCGTTTATGTGGTTACTTGTACAATTAGTTTTAGAAAATCATCTGGCAACTAATCATACAATCTATTAGGGCTGTGCAATACTGATGAAAAATATCTGAATCTTTTTGGGGATTTTGATGACAGCAATAATTAGTTGATACTTTGCATCCTTCAAAAATGTGTTTGCAAAACACCTACCTTGTAGCAGCTTACTCATGCTAATAGGCCAATAACTGTTGCTTACTAATGACTTAAATGGAAATGACATTGAAGGAAAGCTAAATGCAAGGAAAACATGCCATCTGTTGTTTTTCTTGTTGTAAGGCCCTTTTCCCAGAATGATTCAAAGGTTTGCAGTGTGCTATTTGTGTTGGTACCTGGCTGGTTTAAGTCCATCTTGGACAGTTTGGCATCATCTTCATATTCTGCATGGCGGTTAGTTTGCACATGGTGCAAAGATAGTCAAGTCAAGTCAGATCTATTTATATAGCGCTTTTTACAATGGAGCATTGTCTCAAAGCAACGTTACTAGTTTAGATTATCTCCTAATAACTACGTCCAATCCCAAATTGAGCAAGCCTAGGGCGACAGTGGCAAGGAAAAACTCCCTGAGTGTTATAGGAAGAAACCTTGGGAGGACCAAGACTCAAAAGGGGACCCAACCTCCTTGGGCGGCGTAGATGATAAATCTAAGAGCGAAACTAAGGTCATGGAGATAGCTGTTGAGCTGTCTTTAACACCAACCAATTTCCGACATATTTTGGAGATTCCAGTCTTTTGAGCCACCGCCAAACCACCTCTATGTGGGTGAGGAAGAGTCATGTCCTGCGATTAAATCTACCGATGTAGACTGGATTTTGCCTCTAGTTTGTTCACTCATTTTTAACTTCAGTTGTGTTTCTAGGCAGAACACTTGCTTGACTTGTGGCATAGCATGCCGCATGCAGAGCTACTGTGACATACTCAATAAATGTCAGTTCATACATCGTTAAAACAACTTTTAAGATATTACCCTAGACGATACATATCGCACCCCTATAATCTACCTGCCCACATATCAAAAGTAGTACAGTTTTTCTGGAATACAAGTCAGTCCAGACCTGTGTGTTGGTTATGTAAAAATTCACATCATCTGTTATATCGTGTTAGACCGACAAACTCTTGACCTCTGATGACACACAAAGTATATTATCACTTACTACTCTGATCTCAACAGCTGAATAACACGTTGAAAGCAATTTGGACACAAAAACAAACACTCCACACACACTTGTGAGGTTACAGCAAATACAAGACAAATAAACAACCTAGTACTGCTTAACCTTGTAGCTCAAGTAGGCTTGAATGTGAGCATTCGTTCCAGTAAGGAGCATGACAGAGTTCACTGTTACGTCTTAATATTTACTGCTTATTATTAGTCGAGATGGAGAGGCATCTGAAATCTGCATATGCTTGCACCAGAAATCAGCTGTCCTCCATGCTTAACACATTTAACCTCTACATCCAATTTAAAATTGCTCCACCGTTACACATACGTTGGTGACACAATTAAATAATGCTCTACTATACAAACACGTGATGTGACTTTCGAATGCAGTCAGTTCCAATGGAGGAACATTCCAACAGACAGCATCCACCCATAAATGCGCAATACCATAACCACAAAGATGGTTACTGCCTCCTGCTATTTAGTGAGGTAGTTGCATGCCAAAGCACAGTAGCAAACAGATCGCACCAAGGGATCATACCCACACAATGTGTACTTGATGCTTGGCATCCCACGGAAACCCCAAAATAATACGGGGGTTGAATAAGCCCAAGAAGAGGTTCATAACTTCCATGATACCATAGAGGAGGAGACTGGCAACAACTGTCCAAAGGAAAAAAGAGGAAAAGTAATAACGCAAACAAAAATTAATTTCAATTGAATTGTAATATCCTAATCCATTTTCAAACTAATCGCAATCCAAATTGCATTCCAAAGATTCGATTAAGGGGTATCCATTTTCCAGGGTATTTGTAATTTAAAATTTAATGACTTTGCAAATAAACTGCATTAATTACTAATAAAAATCTAACTCCATAAAAGAACAAAAATAAGAGGCAACTTAAACTGTGAATAGAGAAATATGCAAATCCCTTCCAGTCTTTTTTTTAAAAATCATTTTCTCGCACGTGTTGATAAACTGAAGATCCTCTGCCTATCTTCGCTCCTCAAAGACTCAGCCTTTTATGGATATAAATCACATCATTATTTAGTTTTATTTTCCTCATTACTAGCCCTAAACTGTTCCAAAACTGTCACAATCCCTTTGTGTTTTTTTGAATGCGTTGCAGGCCTGAAATGCAGGAATTTATGTATATTAACAAATGAAATCAAGTTGACCTGACCAATCATAAAATATCTTGGGTTCATACTATCTGCAATGAATTAAAAGTCAACGTAAATGTAATACACACTTTTTTTTCTCCATACTGTCCCAACATTTTCTGACTTGGGATTGTACTAGCGAGAGTCAACTACTCATAGAAGTCACTTGAAACGCTTATTTTTGGCCATTAATCTTTTTAGTTTGGAATCACAGGTGAACTTTCAGGGTAACAGTGAAGTCCCTTTGTTATTGTTTTTAAATTCAGTGTTGTTTCAGGCTGTTGCACCCTAGTGCAGTTCCCACACGGTCTGGCTTCAGTGTACGCTATGGGGTGCTTTCTTTTTAGGGGTTGAACAGGTTTGTTGTGTTTCAGTCAGATGTGCCAATATTGTCTTTGCACATTTTGCAAATAAGACTTGTTTGTGCAGTGTTCCAGGTGTAAAATCCAAACCAGTTCCATATAAAATGATAAGCTTGATCCTGCTTCTTACTGTGTAGCCAAATAAACAAGCTCTAAGGAGTTACTCACTCTGAGATATCATTAGTTTAATGCCTATCCGGGAAAAAGGCAAGCTGGACTAATGAAAACAGAGTTTGGTTATTGAACCACTTTGGGATGCCAAGTCCGCCGGATTTCACAATTTCACCATTTAGGCAGTTGAGACAGACAATGTCATTATTAACAATCTAAAACAGTCATATCACATACCTCTACCTCTCAACTTCAAGCTTATTACCAAATAACCAAACGTGTGTGTGTGTGTGTGTGTGTGTGTGTGTGTGTATACAGAACATGCAAGAACAGACAATTTTTTCCTCTTTTCTTTTTAATTAGGCAGATACACCTAGAGCAAGGAACTGAGATATTAACCATGCCCACATTCAAAGACATAAAAGAAAAGGGTGAAAAAGGTAGCAAGACAGTAAGCGTGTTCACAAGCACTAAATGTGATAATTGCAGCAAATCAGATTTAGTCAGTAATCCAATAAACGAGTTTACATGCACTTCAGGTAATTAGAAAACTCTGGGTTGACATGAATTGGGCGGTAATCTGATAGCTACTTTGCAACCAGGAAATAAGCACACAAATGTGTGACGTAAATTTCAAACTTCAATAATTAAATAATGAAATTATTCATTTCCTAAAGCATATACTGCATTTCAGAGTCTTCCCAAAACTGCTTGGTAGGCATTTCACAGATGCTTCTTTTAATTCCAGGGTTGCCAGATACCGAGGGAGAAACAAGCAACCAGATGTGTGGAAACAAGCCAGTAAGAAGCGAAGTCTCTTAGACTAAGCAAACCTGGTAACTGTTTGCCTGCATGCGCAGACTGAGAAAACCAACAGAAATCAGAGTGCATTTACATGCACTCAATAATACTACCATAATTGGTTTCTGCAGTTCTCTCATTATTAAAGTGGTCACGTAAACAGCATACTCCAATTTCTTAGATCAGATTAGAGCAGATTTTGGATTTTAAGTCAGTAGTCGGATTTCTCAGTGCATGTACCGTATTTTTCGGACCATAAGGCGCACTTAAAATCCTTTAATTTTCTCAAAAATCGACATTAAAATGCGGTGCGTCTAATGTATGAATTAATTCTGGTTGTGCTTTCTGACCAAGAACCGATTGTAGATGGTACACGGCGCTCATAAATCTGTCAAAATGTTTTAGCACGGCCTTGGTAAGTTACGAAGCTTACGGCCACCGTAGTGCGCAGCATAGCGAAGTAATACGGTATGTGCTTCAGCATTAGGGTACGTGCATTCATTCATTTATTTTCGAAGCGGATTTCAAACACAGCGCTATCAGTCACGCAGTACAACATGGACATAGAGCAGCTGCGAGAGAATTCAACATTAACGAATCAATGGTACGGAAGTGGAGGAAGCAAGAAGACGCCCTGCGCCAGGTAAAGACCAAACTGAGCTTCCGACGGAACTTAAGAGTTTTGTTTCATTTCATGCGCCTTATAACCCGGTGCGCTTTATAGCCCGGAAAATACGGTACACCCTTACTCTGATTCCAATCGGTTTTCTCAGTCTGCGCATGCACACAAACATAACCGAATACAGTGTAGAGCTGTCCCAGAAGCAGCTAGCAGTATCAAACAGTTTCCAGATCTGCTTATGAGCAACTTTGGGTTTATTTTTCTATAAAGTCACTTACAAATATTTGTAGTTGTTTGTTGCAGGTTTTTGGAGCTTGTTGAATTTGAATACTTTTCATCTTCTAGATGGTAGGAAACATCAAAACTAAGACAGTGTTTAGAAGCTCTGATGAAATGTAGTTTATGTCATATCCTTCTATGAGATTAATGGCTGGTTGCAAAGTAGAAATCCAATTATTGCCTAAGTCATGTAAACCTGGAGTTTTACTTCATCACATAAACATAAAAGTGCATGTAAACTCATTGATCGGATTATTGACAAAATCTTATTTTCTGCAGTTATCCGATTATTAAGTGCATGCAAACACACTCAGTGCCTCATCCAGTTCACATAATATGCCTCGTGAGGCAACCTGAAAGACTACAAAATATACCTCCAATGTTATGCTGGCATCACTGAAAGTAGGTAGAATGATTTGCAAATGTTGGAGCGACATTCTCCAATTAAGAAATGCACTGTCATTTGCAGAGTTAAAGAGGATAAATAGCCGCAAGCAAGGAATGTGAAACTTTTGTGCAATTTGAACTACATGCCTGTGAGCATTATAAACAAGCTGTGTTGTACAGTGAAACTGCAAAAGCCAAAGCAAAAGAACTGCATAACAATCAAACATTTCAGGCCAGTATCGCCCAGCAGCGGTATTAAATCAGGACATTCATTACCACTTGCAGAACAAAGACTGTATTTAGGAAAATATTTCTGTCTGGACAGATATAACAAGTGCAGGACAGAGGCGGTCTTAATGGGGCTGAGTCAAGATTGTGAAGGTGTTAAGAAATGTGAGAAAGGCAAGAGGAAAAAAAAATGGAACAAAAGAAAACAGTTCAGGCTCCCAGTGCAGGGCACGTTGCCCGGCCACAACAATAGGGCAGCAGGGAGGCAGCATGGCGGCTCTATTCCCTGCACTCTACCGCTGGCTCTGATCTTATCTAGCAACTGCACCCGCACAACACGCCACACAAAGGGGAAATTTAACTTAGGGCCGTGCCCTTCCTACTATTTTAAAGCAGTGCCTAGGCACTCACTTCACAGCCACGGCCCAGTGTTCAAGATAAATTCTATCCGCTGACCTGCATTTCTTTGGACATTTTCATCCTGCTTTCTAGCACAGTACTGGATGAATGTCGAGAAAGGAAGCTCTGCATTTGGAAAATATTCTACAAAAAAAACAAACTTTCTAAATACTACTGGTTGTTAAATACAAAATGGCAAAAAAATCTCAAATTCTCAAGTTCCATTACGGGTGAGTGATCCAAGAAAACGTTTTTAGGCTGGATCACAAGCCACTGTATTCATCAATTCAAATCAAATGATGGTTTTAAAGGCTAATTTTTAAACTGAACAACACTACTGAATTTCTCTACTGACAAAAAGCTGTACAGAAGAATAACAGAAAGCACTTCCTCTAGTAGTTTAGTAGTTCCTTTTAAACAAAATCTTTGTTGTCCAGTGTTATGAAGTAATGGCTTTTTTATACAGTAACATTTAGTGATAGAAGAAACAGCTGTCAGACGATGTGAATACTAGCACATGCACATGTGCTGAACAAGACCCTGCTCTTTAGAGAGATCCCATCCAATCCACACTTAACAGGCATGCAAGAAGACCAAGCAGAAAGTCCCCTGCACCACTATATTACATTGATATATCTGAAGGCAGGCCAAGTTTTGAAATTACAGGAACCAAGTATTGACAAAAAATGATATTCCAATATTTTCTGGGATTCAGTGGGGGTGGATCCATTTTTGAGAAGAGGAAAACTTTGTTTCCAGCATTTCAAGTTACTGCTTTTAACTGGAACTAGGATTAAAAACAAAAAGATGCTGATACCATGTGCACTACTCTAACATTATTTTTTGCAAAGTATTTGAACATTTTCATTTTTTCCCCCCAGAATGTGATACTGTCATCTGGTAATAAATGTTGTAGTTAAGAAAAATAAAACCTTTGTTTTTTATTTATAAAAAGACAGAGTGCAAACACAGACAGTGCGTTTACAGCTTAAATAAATGCTCATTAAAGATCATTAAAATGAGATTCGGGGTCTCATTTGTTGTTATTAGTTTATCAGTTGCAAAATAAAAATCTGTGATATCTGCATTACCGTATTTTTCGGACCATAAGGCGCACTTAAAATCCTTTAACTTTCTCAAAAATCGACAGTGCACCTTAACATGCGATGCGTCTAATGTATGAATTAATTCTTGTTGTGCTTTCTGACCTAGAACCCATTGTAGATGGTACACGGCGCTCATAAATCTGTCAAAATGTTTTAGCAC
>JAJAGP010001374.1:110745-199978 GCA_025084515.1 Ancistrus triradiatus
GAACCTTATCCCATCTGTGAAACATGGTGGTGGTAGTATCATGGTTTGGGCCTGTTTTGCTGCATCTGGGCCAGTGCGGCTTGTCATCATTGATGGAACAATAAATTCTGAATTATATCAGAGAATTCTAAAGGAAAATGTCAGGACATCTGTCCATGAACTGAATCTCAAGAGAAGGTGGGTCATGCAGCAAGACAACGACCCTAAGCACACAAGTGGTTCTATAAAAAGAATGGTTAAGAAGAATAAAGTTAATGTTTTGGAATGGCCAAGTCAAAGTCCTGATCTTAATCCAATAGAAATGTTGTGGAAGGACCTGAAGTGAGCAGTTAATGTGAGGAAACCCACCAACATCCCAGAGCTGAAGCTGTTCTGTACGGAGGAATGGGCTAAAACTCCTCCAAGCCGATTTGCAGGACTGATCAACAGTTATAGGAAACAGTTAATTGCAGTTATTGCTGCACAGGGGGGTCACACCAGATACTGAAAGCAAAGGTTCATATACTTTTGCCACTCACTAATATGTAATATTGGATTATTTTCCTCAATAGATAAATGACAAAGTATAATATTTTTGTCTCATTTGTTTAGCTACTTTTAGGACTTGTGTGAAAATCTGATGATGTTTTAGGTCATATTTATGCAGAAATAAAGAAAATTCTAAAGGGTTCACAAACTTTCAAGCACCACTGTATATCATAGACCACAAATATTCCTCACTACTTTTCCCAAAAAACATGTCAAATGTAATTCTGGTTATGTTAAACAACTGTATTTGATTCTTTTCATTCCAGAGGATAGAATACTCAAACATACCTGGTTGTTCTCGTGATAGGAGGCAAAATGATTGTTGCACATCTGATGCCAATATGCATTCATTTGTGTATAAAATGAGGAATTAAATTACTGTGAGTTATCAGGTGGAAAAGATACCAGCAACTATTAAAGAAATTCCATGAGCATTTAGGCCAGCACATAAAAGTCATAAAAGCTGTCCAATCAACAAGTGGATTTATTCAGATGCCTTTTATTTACACATTGGTTCGATGATAAGAATGCCAGTCTGAATGCCAACTGAGACAGAACTAAAACATGATAATGCATCATTTTCTGCTTTGGTCTGGACCAAGTCAAATGAACTCCAAGTATAAATGCATACTTAAAAATCAGCTTGTACCAGTCTACTAGGGAAAAAAAAATAAAAAAATTTAATAAAAACTAATGCTTGGAAGAAACCCCCACACAGGATAATGATCCCAGGCACAACACAGCAGTACATGCATGTACAATAAAAAGGTGAATGTTCTACATTCGCCAAGTCCAGATCTCAATCCAATAGTGAATGCGTGGCGCTATTTGAAAATTGCCTGCCATCATCCAATCATCCTGAACAACCTGGAGCAAATCTGCCAGAAAGAAAGGACCAAGTAATACTAGAAAAAAAACAGTACAAATTTCATAAAAACAAAACAGGGAAAAGAATACAGTCCTTACTCCAGATGACTGGGAAAACATCATTAAAATACATACTACTTCTGTCAATTCCAAAGCCTTCCAATTTTGTTGGAAGAACCTAACCAGGTTTCATTACTGCCAAAATTAAATCAAATCATTTAGGTGTGTGACAGTCATGCTGAAGAGAATTTAGGAATAATGATGCAGAGCATTTTCATATTTGTTACCAATATCCAAAAAAATATACCCTATTGGGGAGAGGTGACTTCCCTAATTAAAGAAATAATTGGTATCCTAATACCAAGTTCTTGTACTGCCTTATACCTGGGTAAAATAAGAGATGAAGTTCTTGAACAAGACAAATAATTTTAAATCATTTTAGCAACTGGCAAGAAGAAAAACTCAAATGGTTCTAAAAGATCCACCTAGTAAAAATGGGTTCGGGGTTGTCTCAGAGATTTGTGAAATGGAAAACTAGCCCATTTGTTGAGGCTTAAAATTGATATTTTGAATAGACTTTCACAGAAATGGTTCAGGTTTACTCGTCTAGACCAGATATCTGCCCCCCAACAAGTATGTTTATGTAACATGGCATTCCATACTGCGTGATAGAATGCTGAAATTGTATTATTTTTATTGTATTAATTTAAGTTGATTTCTTTTGCTCATGGTTTTTGTACTGCAAATGAAGATGAAAAAACAATAAAATAAGTGACAAAAAGAGAAGCACTCTAGACGTTTGCCTCATTTACCATGTCGGGTTCATGTGGTCATTTGCTGCTGGTGGAGTCATTTCTTAATGGTCAGGCAACAAACTTTAACCTCATGATGACTCACAAACTCCACTGACCTGGTTTTGGTCTTCATTCTGCCATACAACAAGAAGAGATTTCTAAGGGCTAACAAAGCCCACAATTAAAGCCAAGCCATGCCCATATGCTTGTACAATGGCACACCTGTCTTTTCAACAAACAGGTTTAAAACCAACAGATACAAACTTCATGACACAAAGCCAGCAAGCATCTCTAAATAGATCATGTGAACAGGTTCACTTAAATGGCTGTCTCTTAACCACAGCAATCACAATTCAATATAATCAACAACAACACTAACTGTCCATTTACTCATGTGTAGCAATTTGACATCCTACCAATATCCTTCTAAAGTTACAAAAGATTCTTCCATATCAGGTAACAAAGGATGAGCTGATGAGATTACATTTACATGTGGTTGTTGGATGATTTCCTCTTTCACAGGGGCTACTCTGTGATTATTTATCGATTTGAGCTATCGATTATTTTAGTAATCATATTCTACCAGTTATTTAATTGATTAATCGGGTAAGAAAAACTTTTGCTTTATTAAAGAGCAACAGTAAATATAATATTAAATAAGACATGTCTATTAAAACAAACAGCTTTTTTCCTTTATAATACATAAACATTGTCTTTAAATTGTGCAGCTCTCCATACATACGATGCTGTGATTTACTGAGAAAGAGGTGAAATAATAATTATTGATATTTATTACTAGGACTAAACATCATACTACAAATTCATAAGACTGGCTACCGTACACTTATTACTATGTTGAAGTGTTGTTCTGCACTTGCTGCAACCAAACTAAACTGAATATATTTGCTGTACTGAATTGCTGCTTATGGTTAAACGATGCTTCGACGCAAAGATCGCGTGTTGATGACTTATTGTGACAGAGTTACTTGAAATTTCTCGAGGAATCATTTTTTGAGCCCTCTCTCGCACATTTAAAAAAATGATATATTAAAAAAAAGTATTCTAGCAGCCGAAACCAGATTTACCCCCAGCAAAATGACATATATCACTAGGCAGTAGCGAAAGTTGGCGAAGCGTTTGTTCCAAATTCATCCGCTCCCGTGGAATTTCTGGCTCTCTCAGAACTGTAATTCTTAAGAAGCTCTTCTGTCCGCCACTCGTTACCTGTACATAATGGCAACCTGTTTTTGATCTCGTATTTCTGTTATAAAAGACAACCTGTCCACAGCCTCCTCAAAAAGGACAGAATCCAAACTCAACCATGGGCCAAGACCAAAGAGTGTCGAAGGCGAAAAATAGGGGGGAAGGATATTAATTGTGATGGAAGAATAGAAGAAAATTAAGGAGTCCTACCAGGCGAGCAACGTCAACGGTCTGGGCGGAAGGGGCGTCCGTGTCGGCGATCACGAGAAAACTCAACCAATGGCCAAGGACCAAGAGCTGTCGAAGAACCCAGGAAGAAAAGAAATTATAGACCTTCCACCAGGCTGGGAAGAGTGACTCTAAAATAGGCCAAGCAGGTTCTGAATAAAATCAACTATGGGAAGCCAATGTAAGAAAATGGAAAAAGTCATACAAGACCCAGTGGATAATCTTACCTCGAGAGGGGTCTGGGGCCCCACATGGGGGGTCAAAATGATCATGAGAACGGTTGAATAAAAAAAACCCAGAACTACAACGAAGGGACCTGATGAATGACCTGCAGAGAGCTGAGATCAAAGTAAAACAAAGGCTACCATCAGTACACACTACGCCGAGAGGGTCCCTCTGCTTACGCCAGTACATGTCCCGGCCCGTCTGAAGTTGCCACAGAGCATATGGATGATCCAGAAGAGGATTGGGAGAATATCACTGTGGTATAATATCATAAGTTTTTGCCGTAAAACTCAACTTGTCGTGTTTGGAGGAAGAATAATGCTGAGCTGCATCCCAAGAACACCATACCTACTGTGAAGCATGGGTGGTGGAAGGCATCATGCTTTGGGGCTGTTTTTCTGCCAAGGGGACAGGACGACTGATCCGTGTTAAGGGAAGAATGAACGGGGACCATGTATCGTTAGATTTTAAGCCAAAACCTCCTTCCACCAGTAAGATCATTGAAAATGGAACGTGGCTGCGGTCTTCCAGCATGACAATGATCCCAAAACACACCGCTCGGGCAACAAAGGAGTTGCTCCGTAAAAAGAATTTCAAGGTCCCAGAATGGAGTTAGCCAGTCTCCAGACCTCAACCCCATAGAAAATTTGTGGAGGGAGTGAAAGTCCGTGGGGCCTCAAAACATCACTGCTGTAGCGGAGATCTGCATGGAGGAATGGGCCAAAATACCAGCTACACTGTGTGCCAACCTGGTGAAGACTTACAGGAAACGTTTGACCTCTGTCATTGCCAACAAAGGTTACGTTACAAAGTATTGAGTTGAACTTTTGTTATTGACCAAATACTTATTTTCCACCATAATTTACAATTACATTCTTTAAAAATCCTACAATGTGATTTCCTGGATTTTTTTTCTCATTTTGTCTCTCATAGTTGACGTGTATCTATGATGAAAATTATAGAGCTCTCTCATCTTTCTAAGTAGGAGAACTTGCACAATCAGTGGCTGACTAAAGACTTTTTTGCCCCACTGTATATAGCTCTCAATGACTCCAAAATGCTATTGTGAATAAAATGATCATTACAGCCCCATACACGTCATCGTCTCCTATTATCACCTGTCAATTGCCCTCAAAGGATGATATAGGTTATCGTAGGCTAGGATATTGTTGAATTTCATTCCAATAATGTAACCTTGTTTGTTATCAAATTATACATGACAGACACAATGACTGATATGCCCACAGGTGTCGCCAGGTCATTTTACCAGGCTCAATGTTTTGAGTATAGACCTGGATAATTTTTAATATTATATTTAACATTATATTCAATATTTAACATTAAAGTCTTAATATTATTTTTAACATAACAGCCAAAATCAGTGTGATTTTAATAGCAGCTGCAAATGTAAGCATATGTCTGTATAACCCCACACACTCAAACAATTACACAGTATAACCTCATAATCTCTGACATGATACTGACAATGTGTTTTACTGAGCAGCCCTCATGATCATACGATCCTATTTACAATGTACATAAACGTACATGTACATTCATTTACGCAAATTTGCGAAATACTCCATGATTGACGATTGTTTCTGTGACGTGAAGCGCATGAAGTCCAGTCTGTGATGAATAACAGCCAGGGGCTGTACATCATCCGGCGACGCAAGTTCTGATTGTTCAAAATAGCGCATTAGCTATGGCGCAGTAACCTGGTACTGTATGCAGTATGATTAGTTTTTTGTTTTTTTTTAATGCTGCATACTTGTGAAGCTTAATTCCAAAAAACCTTGAAATATAACAATCGTACTATACAGCGTGCCAGAAACCGCAGGGAATTAATTCTGATACATTTTCTAGCATGATAAAAAGTAACGTTAATATAATAATCTGTTAGTTCTGACGCTTTCAGTTTCATTATGTTATAGACTGTAAGTAGCCGATATGTGCTACTGTAACAATCACTTCAAAAGAATCTACCTCATGCTACCCAATCTAGTCGCTTAAAAAAAACCTATTCTAACTTTAACGTAACTTTGATTATCCCCCTTCTTTTACCGAGCTCATGTCTGTTGAGTGCAGTTTCTATGTACTGCTTACTTTAACGCTGCAATTTCCCTCTGGATCAATAAAGTTTTATCCGTCCATTTAACAACACCTAAAAAGTGAAGGACACCAAAACAAGATAAGTGTGGTGTCTGTTTAGAAATTTTTATGAGCCTATAATGAGGGAAGAGGTTTAACACAGGGAGTGTGACTGTGTGTGATTACTACAATTATCAGATACTGAATCTTAAGCATTTATTTTGAACACAGGCATGATATTCACAGAGAGAGGTTTGGTATTACCCTTTAAAACTTGGGGCAACAGGGCAAGAGACAGCCCTTCTGAAGAGCTCCCTTATCGCTCAGTGCAGACCTGGGCACCTGCAAAATGACCAAAACAAAACAACCTCTTAAAACATTAGGTTTTCATTTCATGGCCTGTAAATGTAACTGAATTATGTATCTAATATGACTAAGTATAACTGGGTTCTCTTTATCTACTTTTAGACCTTGTGAGAAAATCTGATGTTTTAGGTCATATTTATGCAAAAATATAGAAAATTCTAAAGGGTTCACAAACTTTCAAGCACCACTGTACATATGATTACACACACAAATGACATTTCTGCTCTGAACTCTAATTCTAGTCTCTGCTCGTGGATCTGCAGCGCTGATTGCTGATTTACAGCCACAATGTCCAGAATTAAAAAACTGATTTTTATTTCCTTTTACAACTTCTAATTTTTAAGACATCGGTCATTAAAGTGAATGGACCTTAACCTGATGATCATTAACTGGCACTTATCTTTCACCCTAAACATAGTTACAAATTTTACGTTATAAAAAAAGCTTACTTTATAAATAAAACATTTTGTAAACTTTTAAAATATCTGAAAAATATCAATCTATAAATTTGGGCTCACGCATTCACTTTCCATACCGACCTAATGCAATACAGGGCTGCGTGAGGGTCGGGGTATAATGAGTAATACAAGAAATAAAGCAGTAAGCAACCTTAGATAGGGCACCAGTCCATCAAGGGGACACAGGGACACAGGGACATAGGGACGACAACTGACCTAACAAGTCAATCACAGAAGTGGATTAAGCAGGTATAGAAACAAATGTCTTTGGAATGTGGGAATAAACTAGAACTACCTGGAGAAAACAAACGCAGACATAGGGACAGCATGCCAAGTCCACACAGCCGGGTCGGGACTAGAACCCGGGAATATAGAGCTGTGAGGCGAGAGCACTAACCATTTATAACCCTTTATTAAAGATTTTATTATTCAGAATGTCATTACGATTCATTAAAGGTCGCCTGAGACACAAACAGAAACTAAAGACTTCGTGAATTATTGAGATTCATCCAGTGGGTACGATATTACCCAAGTACACAGCAGGCTTACATCTTAACAGTTTCCACTATAAAAAGCAATAAATGTCTGACAACAGCATACTCTAATGAGCCATGACATTATTACCACCTAGAGACCGGATAACAAATAATGTGTAACTAGATGATAAACCAGTACAAGTTACAGTGTGGGATACATTAGAGGACAAGTTAATTCTCACAGCTGATGTGATTAATGCAGGAGAAATTTGCAGATGTACAGTGCTGTGCAAAAGTCTTAAGCCACTATTAGAGTTGTTGTTTTCCCAATGCTATAATGACCACATGCAACATTGACCCAAAAATGTCCAACTTATGACATGCTTTTCCACTGATCTTCATTAAAATCACAAGGTTACATAGAAACACATGGTTATATTGAAACTAGTCATACATACTCAGATTTAGCGTAACCAATTAACCTAATGCATGTCTTTGGACTGTGAGGGGAAACCAGAGCACCCAGAGTAAATCCACACAGACACTGGTAGGCCATAAACTCCACACAAGCCAAGTCAGGTTCGAACTGGGGACCCAGGCGCTGGGAGGTGGCCGCACCATCCAATGCATCACCGTGTCGCCCACAAGGATACAAGAAGGCACAGTACATGCTTTGACTGGGACATATACTATATGACTAAAATTTGCAGACACTGTTTCTAATTAGCCATACCTAACTTCCCACACACAAGTTAATAATATGAAGCATGTAGGCATGGAACATCCAGACAAACAGCAGCAGGAGAATAAGTTGTACTGAACACCTCAGTGACTCAACATCAAACTTTAGTAGGTGTCCAGATTAACAACAAGACAGTTTGTTAACCTTCTGCCCTGCCTCTGAAAACAAAGTCCATAACGAAATGACTGCCAACTTTGAGAACTATGCCAGCTTGCACAGAGCCCTGACAAAAACATCCATCAGTTACCTTTTAGATTATTAGAAATACAACCTGTGAGCCAGAGTTTACTGTAGAAAATATCAGAGCTTGATCTCAAAGCCATGTTCAAAAATCTAGTGGAACGCATTTTCAGAAGCACGGAGGCTGTTGTAGCTGCAAATGGGAAAAAACCCATACTAATACTTCTATTCTGGATGTAAAGTTCGGGTGTCCAAAAACATTTGTACAGGTATGCTCCGTTTAGCAACCATTCGGTCAAGGTCTGAGGTCTTAAAAATGACAATAAATTATAAATGGAAAGAACAATGTCTTAACTCCATCTGGTCACCTCAACAGACAAACACTGCGGATCCATGAGCAGAGGTGGGAGTTAAACTATGAAAGCAGGAGTTCTTTCGTGTGTGTCTAACAATCTTACCCATTGTGTGCCCACTTGCTTGTCACATTTGGACTAGAGTACGCTTTAAGTTGGTTGACGTGTTTAGAGGCTTTTTTGTGGAAGTTACTCGTGTTTGTGTTTACAACTTTCCGTTTCTTATTTGTAACAAGCTATAAATGGCATTCGTAAGTGTATGTGTCTATCCTATTGTCAGTAGTACTCCTTTGTTTGTCCCCCTCCCCCCACTTGTATATTGTCTCTCACCTATAACTATATAAACTGGTTCACTCGTCGAGTCTCTGTTTCACCTGGCTGATCTTCCATTGTTCGTAATGTTGTCTATAAGAGCATTTTTGGCTTCTGTGAAACAAAAGTATCAGGTCTATTATACCATAATCTCAAGTATTACGGCTTTCCCTTAGACAGAGTCCATAACGTCCAATTTGGGCAACGACCCATTACCCAGAACCTAACGCGGTCATTAAATGGTGCATACCCACATTCCGTAGAATACATACACCCAGTGCCAGAGCTTATGCATACACTACATTGTCCAAGTTTACTTTACTATCCATCTTGATGCGGTAATCTAAATCTGTAATTTGTCTCCATTCAAGTGCGCCAAAGGCTTGAACATAATAACAACCCTAAATACCTCAAGAGTAAATGAGGAGTGAGCATTTGACTCCACCGACTAACTATTAAATGAGACACGATTCTTGGGCTGCCTCAAAAAAGGCATACACACCCCGTATAGTATACATACACATCAAGAAGTACTCCTTTTTCCATCTCGGGTATAACGACTTTAGAGCGTTCCAGTGCACAATCCCTTCGAGTTCATGCACCAGCACAGTGTCAGTAGAAAACCTGCACTCTGGATTAGGAGCTACTGGCAGCACAAGCAGTCTTAAGATCATGTGAGTGGTTGTTATAGAACAGAAGATCCCCATGCTCAATTTAGGAAGTTGGACACCGCTTTGAGAGGGGGAAAAAAAAAATAGGCTCTTGTGCAAGGGTATTTCAGAAAAGCTTACGCATACAGAACATGCCACGCTACTCTGCATTTTGACAGCCTTGCTTTCAATACCCAGGCAAAATAGGGACTTTTATTTCATGGGTAATCAGTTACAGAAATCGTATGTAGCAGACGAAAAGCATGGTGGGTTGTTCAATCACAGGCCAAAGATGAATTTTGCAGATCTAAGCAGAAAGGCAGACCCTGTCTGAATGTTCGAGAAGGACACCCCACCTCTCCGTACAGACAGAGGCACCACGACTGTTAATAATAAGAAATGACCTAATGACGGGCAGTAATAATTCATGGAAGCTTTTGGAGGAGCGAGTGTTTTGTTGCAGTGCTGCTCTAGGTTCAATAAGCTTTCTTTATCACTTCCTCTGCTAATCAGAAAGAATCAGAACAAGGCCCTTTGTTTAGGGCAGCAGTGACAAGGAGCAGTTCCAGGCTGTGGAACAATGCCAAGGCTGTTGCTCTCCTCTAGTATCATGTACAGTTTAATAAAGAACACTGTAAGAACAACATTAAATTTGGTATGTGCAAACTTAGGTCATCTTTATAGATAATAGGGGTCCTTTAATAAACTCGGGTCTTATGCTGAATGGTTCATTAAAATATGCATGTGTTCTGCAGGTTAAATCGTGAATGTTAAATGTTGTCTAAAGTTTATTTAGCAAAGCCAATGAATGAGGCATGTCTACCAAAACATTATCATTCATTAACATTAAAGTTGCAAAAAGTACTTGGTCAGCCACTGAATTGTGCAAGTTCTCCTACTTAGAAAGATGAGAGGGGTCTGTAATTTTCATCATAGGTACACTTCAAATACTATGAGAGACAAAATGAGAAAAAAAAAAAAATCTAGGAAATCACATTGTAGATTTTTAAAGAATTTAATTGTAAAATTATGGTGGAAAATAAGTATTGGTCAATAACAAAAGTTCAAGTCAATTACTTTGTAACCATAACCTTTGATCATCCCATATGCTCTCTGGCAAACTTCAGACGGGCCTGGACATGTTACTGGCTTAAAACAGGGGAGGACACGCCTGGCACTGCAGGATCTGAGTCCCTCTCGGTGTAGTGTGTTACTGATGGTAGCCTTTGTTACTTTGGTCCCAGCTCTCTGCAGTCCCTCCGTGTAGTTCTGGGATTTTTGCTCACCGTTCTCATGATCATTTTGACCCCACAAAAGGGCCCCAGATCGATTATCAATGGTCTTGTATGTCTTCTATTTTCCTACAATTGCTCCCACTGTTGATTTATTCACACCAACCTGCTTGCCTATTGTAGATTCACTCTTCCCAGCCTGGTGCAGGTCCACAATTCTCTTCCTGGTGTCCATCGACAGCTCTCTGGTCTTGGCCATGGTTGAGTTTGGAGTCTGACTGTTTGAGGCTGTGGACAGGTGTCTTTTATACAGATAACGAGGTCAAACAGGTGCCATTAACACAGGTAACGAGTGGAGGACAGAAGAGCTTCTTAAAGAAGAAGTTACAGGTCTGTGAGAGCCAGAAATCTTGCTTGTTTGTGGGTAACCAAATATTCATTTTCCACCATGATTTACAATTAAATTATTTTGAAACCCTACAATGTGACTTCCTGGATTTTTTTTCTCATTTTGTCTTGAAGTTGAAGTGTATTTATGATGAAAATTACAGATCATCTGTCTAAGTAAGAAAACTTGCAAAATCAGTGGCTGACTAAATACTTTTTTGCCCCACTGTATATGATGTCATTATCCAGAGCAACTTACAACTTACACAACCTTACAATCCAAGCAATTGTAGGTTAAGGGTCTTGCTCAAGGACCCAACAGCTTGGCAGAGGTGGGATTTGAACCATGGACCTTCTGGTCCATAGTCCAGTACCTTAACCTCTAGACTTTAACACTTCAGTGTCACTGCTGGACTGAAATTCAAAAATGTCCTGCCACCAGCATCCTGTAGGCAGAATTGTGTGAGCAGTAACTGAGGACTAGAGAGAGAGATGGACTACAGTCTGTAATTGTATTACTACAAAGTGCTTCCATATGGTAAGTGGAACTGATAAAATGGACAATAAACGCAACAAGGGGAATTCCAAATAAAGTGATTGGTGAGTGTATATGAAAACACCTTAAGTATTCATATATTTAACTCATTTTGTTGAGCTACACTTAACAGAGAAATCAATTTGGTTGCCGTGTTCAGATAAGCAAGTGAGGAGGAATTTGAGATTGAGTATGCCCCATCGTCTTTTAAAAACAAAGTGTGTCAAAATTTTGGTTTTCCTGTTTCCCAAAAGAAAAATGCTTTACACATACACTTAAACATTCATACACACACGCTAAGGGTACTTATCAGCCTACCTCCAATCAACCTAACACACATGACTTTGGACTGCATGAGGAAACCGGAGTACCCAGGGCAAACCCTTGCAGACAGGAACATGCAAACTCCACACAGCAAAGACCCATGTCGCTCCACCTGGGACTGAACCCAGGGCCTTCTTGCTGTGAGGCAACAGTGCTGCCCACCAAGCCACTATGCCACCATGGACCATTCAGAAAACAAATTAAAAAATAGTAAATCTATCACACTTTCTTTCGTCTCTTCATATTTGTTATGACTGGTCAAATTGATGACATATAACCAGGTATTGTAATCACTGTTTTGTCACTGTACTGTGAAGCTTTTTATGAGCTTCATTACGAGTACTCACATGTGACAGGTCACGCGGAGTTTCTGTTATCAAAAACTCAACTAACTGAAGGTGATTCCAAAACACACCTGTGTGTGCAAGGGTCGGTTTGGCTGTAGCTGATGCCTTAATGTCATACAATGGTGTGAAAAAGTGTTTGTCCCCTTCCTGAGCTCCTATTTTTTTGCATGTTTGTCACACTTAAGTGTTTCTGCAGAACCTATTTGTGGATAATGGCTCTCACTGTAGTTCGCTGGAGTCCCAAAGCTTTAGAAATGGCTTTATAACCCTTTCCAGGCTGATAGATCTCAATTACTTTCTTTCTCAATTGTTCCTGAACTTCTTTGGACCTCAGCATGATGTGTAGCTTTTAAGGATATGTTGGTGTACTTCACTTTGACAGGCAGGTCCTATTTAAGTGATGTCCTGATTGAGAACAGGTGTGGCAATAATCAGGCCTGGGTGTGGCTAGAGACAGTGAACTCAGGTGTGATAAACCATAGTTAAGTTTTAAGGGGGGGGGGGGATCACTTTTTCACACAGGGCCATGTAGGTTTGGATTTTTCTCCCTTAATAATAAAACACCTTCATTTAAAAACTGCATTTTGTGTTTATTTGTGTTGTCTTTGATTAATATTTAAATTGGTTTGATGTCCTGGAACATATCTGTGACAAACATGCTAAAAAATAGGAAATCAGGAAGGGGGCAAACACTTTTTCACACCACTGTATGTGCATGAAGAGAGTTTTTGTATTTTTTTTTGTATCCTTTCTGTGTATAGTGAATTCAAATGATGGTTTTAGTTATGGTTAAAGTGGTGCTTGAAAGTTTGTGAACCCTAAAAAGAAGTGAAGTCCTAAAAAGAGATAAAGAGAACCCAGTTAAATAAATGAAACAAAATATTACACTTGGTCATTTATTTATTGAGGAAAATGATCCAATATTATATATTAGTGAGTGGCAAAAGCATGTGAACCTCTAGGATTAGCAGTTCATCTGAATTTGATATGAGAGTCAGGTGTTTTCAATCAATGGGATGACAATCAGGTGTGAGTGGGCACCCTGTTTTATTTAAAGAACAGGGATCTATCAAAGTCTGCTCTTCACAACATGTTTGTGGAAGTGTATCATGGCACGAACAAAAAAGATTTCTGAGGACATTAATGATGCTTATCACGCTGGAAAAGGTTACAAAACCATCTCTAAAGAGTTTGGACTCCACCTATCCACAGTCGGACAGATTGTGTACAAATGGAGGAAACAAGTTGCACACAAGTGGTTCTACCAAAGAATGGTTAAAGAAGAATAAAGTTAATGTTTTGGAATGGCCAAGTCAAAGTCCTGACCTTAATCCAACGAAATGTTGTGGAAGGACCTGAAGCGAGCAGCTAATGTGAGGAAACCCACCAACATCCCAGAGCTGAAGCTGTTCTGTACGGAAGAATGGGCTAAAATTCCTCCAAGGCTGGTGTGCAGGACCTGATCAACAGTTAATCAGGAAACATTTTTTGTTGCAGTTATTGCTTGCACGGGGGGGGAGGGGGGGGGGGAGGGTCACGCCAGATACTGAAAGCAAAGGTTCACATACTTTTGCCACTCACTAATATGTAATACTGGATCATCTTCCTCAATAAATAAATGACCAAGTATAATATTTTTGTCTCATTTGTTTAATTGGTTTCTCTTTATCTACTTTTAGGACTTGTGTGAAAATCTGATGATGTTTTAGGTCATATTTATGCAGAAACATAGAAAATTCTTTCAAGCACCACTGTAGACTGGACATAACAACCTGTGTTAATGTTTGCAGCATATGGCTGCTTTTTCAAGGGTAATTGCAATTACTGTAAAAAGCTTGAATTTAATAACACATTTTTGCACACAGACCCACCACTTACCACAGCAAGACAAGCAGTTTGCAAACAAAAACAACACAGACTTACCTTCAAAAGGTGTGTTCAATGCCTTTCGAAGCAATTCAATCCTTCATGCACCAATTTGTTTACTCTCAGACTGCACTATTCACAGCTGGTGGGCATGACGGTGTCCCATCAACCTTACAAAACACTAAGAATGAGTGTGAAATAATGTTTTCCTTAGTAGCAAAGAGGCGTGCCTATCATGCGAGGAAAAATGCGCTGCTGTGGTAGGAAAAAATAAAGATCCAATATAAAATACAGCCCTAAATCAGGGCAAAAGCTTAGGGATTACCGGCAACATGGAAACAACAACCAGGAGGAACCCTCACCAACCACAAAGAGGCTAAACTATAATTTTACATAGCCCTGACATGCTCACATTCTCCCTCACCTAAGTACTAACGTCCAGAGAAAATCAAAGGTGTGACTCTAGGAATGAAATCCTGAATTACAGAAAACATGGGTATACAGTGTAATAAAACTAAACTAGCTGCTATAAATATACGAGGACATAACATTGTGAGATAAATGAAGATTAAATGTTAAGACAGTATTGCAATAAACAAATAATCTGGAATGCAATCAGAACACACCCCTCCTGTTGCTGTCAGTCTCAGTTAATTATTTATCCATTTATGACACACCTCTCTCTTAATCACTGAATTTAGGTGTATCATTCAGTCTTATTGCCACAGGTGTCTACAAATCAAGCATCTAGACATGCAAGCTGCATTTACAAGCGTTTGTGAAAGAAGTGTTTCCAAAGAGCACACTGAATTTGAGCATACGGTAATTCGGTAGTGTAATAGGATGCTAGCGTTGCAACAAGTGAGTTTGTGAAACTTCTTCCCTCCTACACATTCCATGATCATCTGTCAGTGGTGTTACAGGTACGTGTCTATGTTCTGTCAACACTACACTGAGCGAAATGGACATTGACTGGACAATGCCATAGTCACACAGTATTTTTAGGCCATTGTAATGTGAAGTTAAAAGGTATTTTCACAAGAACTCTGCATGCAAACGATATGTAAATGTGTCAGAGATACTGCTACAAACAAAAACGCTAAACCTTTTACAATTTTAAGATATTCACAATAATTAATGAAAATACACCGTGATGTTAGGACTCTGGGTAGGAGAAAGGCATAACACTTACGAGGTTATGATTGACCTGATACTTTTGTTTGACAGAAGCCAAAAATGCCTTGATAGACAGTATTACAAACAACATGGTAGATCAGCCTGATGAAACAGAGATTCAGCGAGTGAATGTGAACTAGTTTATATACTTACAGTGGTGTGAAAAAATGTTTGCCTCCTTCCTGATTTCCTATTTTTTTGCATGTTTGTCACACTTAAGAGTTTCGGAACATCAAACCAATTTAAATATTAGTCAAAGACAACACAAGTAAACACAAAATGCAGTTTTAAAATGAAGGTGTTTATTATTAAAGCAGAACAAAATCCAAACCTACATGGCCCTGTGTGAAAAAAAGTGATTGCCCCCTAAACCTAATAACTGGTTGGGCCACCCTTAGCAGCAACAACTGCAACCAAGTGTTTGTGATAACTTGCAATGAGTCTTTCACAGCATTGTGGAGGAATTTTGGTCACTCATCTTTGCAGAATTGTTAGAATTCAGCCACACTGGAGGGTTTGAGCATGAACGGCCTTTTTAAGGTCATGCCACAGCATCTCAATAGGATTCAGGTCAGGACTTTGACTAGGCCACTCCCAAGTCTTCATTTTGTTTCTCCTTCAGCCATTCAGAGGTGGACTTGCTGGTGTGTTATGGATCATTGTTCTGCTGCAGAACCCAAGTTCGTTTCAGCTTCAGGTGACACACAGAAGGCTAGACATTCTCCTTCAGGATTGTTTGGTAGACAGCAGAAATCATAGTTCCATTTATCACAGCAAGTCTTTCAGGTCCTGAAGCAGCAAAACAGCCCCAGACCATCACACTACCACAACCATATAATGTTCTTTTTCTGAAATGCTGTGTTACTTTTACACCAAATGTAATGGGACACACATCTTCCAAAGAGTTCAACTTTTGTCTCGGCAGTCCACAGAATGTTTTCCCAAAAGTCTTGGGCATCATCAAGATGTGTTCTGGAAAAATAGAGACAAGCTTTAATGTTCTTTTTGCTCAGCAGTGGCTTTCATCTAGAAACTCTGCCATGCAGGCCATTTTTGCCCAGTGTCTTTCTTATGGTGGAGGTATGAACACTGACCTTAACTGAGGCAAGTGAGGCCTGCAGTTCTTTGGATGTTGTTGTGGGGTCTTTTGTGACCTCTTGGATGAGTCGTCGCTGCACTCTTGGGGGTAATCACTTTCACACAGGGCCATGTAGGTTTGGATTTTTTTCTCTCTCTTAATAATAAACACCTTCATTTAAAAACTGCATTTTGTGTTTACTTGTGTTGTCTTTGACTAATATTTAAATTTGTATGATGTTCCGGAACACTTGAGTGACAGATGTGCACAAAAATAGGAAATCAGGAAGGGGGCAAACACTTTTTCACACCACTGTATAAATTAGACAGAATATACAAGTAGTGGGCGGACAAACAAAGGAGTACTATTTCCAATAGGACAGGCACAAACACTTACGAACGGCATTTACAGCTTGGTACAATTAATTAAAAGATGTCATATACACATGAACAAATAACTTGCACAAAAAAAGTGTCTAAACACATCAACCAACTTAGTCTCTAGTCCAAAAGTGAGCAAGCGAGCACATGACCGGTACGGTAGTGAATTTGGGTGAATGACAGACTTTTGCTCCTGCCACTGCTCATGGATCTGCAGCATTGATTGATTGTTCAGGTGACACAAATGCAATGTATTGGATAAGAATCCACTGCAGAGAACAACAGGATGGCAGAAGAAGCAAAAACACACAGCACTAGGGTGTAACAAAACAATAATAATAATACACTGCCATATCAGGAGGCGTAACAGTACATAATTAAGCAATTAAGAAAGGAATGTGATCCAATTAAGCTAAATATGGTAATTAAGACTTCAGTGCAGTACTGTGTAGTGTAACCTCATACGACAGGTAGTTCTGTACAGGATCCTTGCCGTTAAAAGCGTTTAGGAACATCAGCTAGCGCTGGACTATATGACCTCAAATCTATATCACAATTAATTGAAATTTTTTTTCTTCATTACGATTAATGAATGATTATTTTATTTTTGGTTTTGTTGTATTTTTTAACTGACAAGGTTTGTACTGTCAATATGCTCAATTATTAAATCTAGGATTCTTTTCTAATGGAAAAGTGCATATGGCTGTGATTTTAGAAGGAAACACAGATGAACTATTTATGGTTGTTTATTGAATATTTCAACAAACTGAAATTCTTTGTGATTTGGTAGCATTTGGCATCGGTTATTTCTTTCCATTTTCTTGAATCTTTTTCATATTGTGTAGTATTGTAAACACACAGTGTGGAAAGGATAAAGAGAAGTGTTTTAAAGTTCTCACAGAATAATAATAAAGAAGGCAAAATCAAAATACTGTAATCAATATGGAAAACAAGAATATCTCCGTTAATCGTTTCGAAGGTCAGGTTCGATTAATTTTCGATTAACTGCTTAGCCCTAACCACAGCACCTCAACGATGGAGTTGTACTACACGTCAAGTTACAGAGTGGGGTCACCGAGTGCTGAGGCCCATAATCCATAAAAGTTACCAACCCTCTGCTGACTCAATGAACGCAAACTCCTCTGGCATTAACATCAGCACAAAAACCGGGAACTTCATGGCATGGGTTTCACCAGACACCAATGCCAAGTTCCAGATGGAGTGATGTGAAGCATGCTGCATTGGACTATGGATTTTGAATGGGATGCCATAAACGCTCCTGTAGGTGTAATGTGTAGGTGTCCCAATAATTTTGTCTATATAGTGTGGCAGATCCATGGCGCTGTGACACATTTTCCTTAAAAGACTTCAGATTCAATGTCACCCTTTGGGCTATAATCAGAGGTTTCACAGTTCCCACTTTAGTCTCAAATTTCACATTTGTTGCTATTTTTAATCCACTGCACATTTGGTTTATCTTGGATTTGTTGGAGGTAAACTGAGTTTGGAAGACAAGAAAAGACACCGCCTTCTTTGCTCTCCAACCATGGTTGCTTAAGCCAAACATTACCGACACTGCTTAGGGGACTTGCACCATGTCATGACATTTCACATGTCCATTGTGAATCAACATTGGCACAGTTTCTGTCATAAGCCAATGTCTTGGAATGAGCATGTGAAAAATAAGCTCGGCATCGTTCTCAAAGCAAAGGGAATATGCTTTACTGGTAAATTTTAACTCTCTAGAATGCCCAGAGACAAGCAGAACAACCACAAATCCATAATCACTATGCAAAAACCAATGGATCAGAAAGAGGAATAATAAAAAAAATTCTATAATAAATAAAAACAATTATGGTTTTAAATCGATCTACACTTGAATGACCCAAAATCAATTCATATGCATCAGAGATTGATCTTTAAAATTAGCTTACTTTCCTTGTGTATGCATAAATCTTTAGCCCTCTTTACTCCTGCATGACCAGCCATGGTTTTTTCGTGCATCGAGATCTACCCTGCATGGGTTAAGCATGGCTGGAGCTCAAGGCAAGCATGATGTCTGATTACAATTTGGATAAAAAAACCATGACGATAGGGAAGAGCTGGACAAAAGCAAAGCCATATGTAAGCCCTGCAACATGGAGGTGACATATTGTGCGAATACGACAAATTTTAAGTCATATGTGATCTACTGTCACTTACTGTGGTCTCAGTTATGGCTTCAATTTACTGCAGTACTGCCAAAATGTGGTGCGATGATGTACTGAACCACTGCTCAGAGTCATGAAGCACCAGCATGAGTGTGCCCGGTGTCGGTTCCATTACATTGCGAATGTTCTGTTCAACTGTATAATCTATCCAAACAAAACTATCATCGCTCTCCATTAGTCATTTCAAAGTAAAAGCCCTCTGCAGAGTTTTTGATTTCATGACATTTCATGAAGCAGCGGCGGCAATGTGTTATCAGAAACACTGGCCAAACAACCTTCACTAAAGAATTCACTAATGAAATTAACTTTAAGTTCTCCCCATGCTAAAAAAGCCTTATTAGTGTTCCCGGAATAATGTTGTGTTTTACCCAGCCGTAAACATTTGAGTGAAGTGGCCATTCCAAATGCAGATAGATTAGGTTAATACACTGATATTTTTAATAATAGTAGAGTGTTCTTCGTACAATTACAAAATGAGTTCTCTGAAAATCTCTTTCATATCCAAACAAAACCTGATACAATAACTGAAATATCCCTAACTGAATCATTATCGAATCAAATTGGGACCTTGTGAATTGGAATCAAATCGATTCAGGATACCAGTGGTGATACCCAGCCCTAGACAAGAGGTTTAAGGGTAGAGATGCGAATTGTCCGAACACCATATTAAATACTATACATAGCAATGCAATACTGGATATTGTAATGTAAAAGCATTGACCAAATAGCTAATAACACTGCAGTGTTTCCCATACACTGGACATCAGTGTAACAACATGGACCACCACATATCGGTTTTCTATTTGCATTGCAAAGTCACAGTTCTTCTTCTACCCAACCCAATCTCGTCCCGACCGGTGCATCACCTTACCCTCACAAACAGAAACTAATTGTCAAAACGAAACTAAGGGCCACATAAAAAGTAATTCTCAAACAGAAACTAATCAACAACCGTCCCTTGACTTATGCACCAGTTCATCCACAAATCCAGAAAAAAAAAATCTAGTCTGGAAATCAATTTCGGAAAATAATTTTACAATTTACCAACAGCTCACTCTGCTCCTAATTTCAAACATGTGTCACTTAAACACATACCTAAAGTGATGATAAAAATGTCAAGTAAAAATTGGCTCAGATCCTGTGCCAAGACAGACGTATACTATATAAGCAAAAGTTTGTGGACACCCGTTCTAATTATGAGCTCTGCTATTTCAGCAACTGCTTGTAACACATCCATACCGCACAAGCTTCTGGATTCTCCATAGATAAACAGTGGCAGTAAAATGGGTTGTACTGAATATCCCATTGAGTCTCAATATAACACATTTGTATGTTTCAGTTTCCAACAAGTCATCAATACATAATTTTTCTACCTGCTGCCCTTAAAGTACTTTGAGAATTGGTTTTCCAGCTTTGACTGAGAAGAACTTGG
Source organism: Ancistrus triradiatus (assembly GCA_025084515.1). Lineage (NCBI taxonomy): Eukaryota > Metazoa > Chordata > Actinopteri > Siluriformes > Loricariidae > Ancistrus > Ancistrus triradiatus. Next base: position 131,186 of record JAJAGP010001374.1, read on the forward strand.
CTGGCTTGCGCGGAACCTTGTCCTAAAACCCAGACACCTTGACAATGCACTGGAATGCCAAAAGTGCAGGGCTTATTGTCTAACATCAGAGGCCTACCTCACATTCATTGGGTGGGGGTGGGTGTCTAATAGCATAAGCATACTAAAACCCATTGGATGTAATCTTTTTGGGTGTCCACAAACTTTTGTCTACATAATGTATTGTAGTGAATCAGCACTGTCCACTTCAGGCCCACTGATTTTCTGACAGACTACATTCCCAGTTACACAAATCCATGTACGTAAAAGGAGAGCCTACATGAATAAGCAAACTGGGTTTCTGTGCATTTGCTTTTTGCAAAGTATCAACTGCTTGTTTAGCACATGGTGTTTGTTTTGGTGTGTAAGCTTCTTCCCCTGTGTGAAAGCAGTGTCTAGAACAGTGTTTGATTGGCTCTACAAGACATATAGTACAATTTTTAACCAAGCAGACCAGGCCCTCCCTAGCCCTTAGCATTTGGGCTAGTAGCCCGCAGTCGGTCGAACACAGTACACTGCTGAAGCTCAACATCATGCTAGTGCCTTAGCTGTTTTGCCATGTTGGAGGTGCAACCTCCTTTACAACAGATCAACTTTTCACACATATTGTATACAGCCTTTCGTTTTCTCTCAAATCAGAGCCAAACATTTCGTCCAGCTTTCATTAATGCTGTAGCAGAGTATACCAAAATAAAACTATGTGATGACATGACATGCCGGTCCTGGTAGATAGAGGCCTCCTTAAGAGAGACATATTTTTGCAGTAATCATGGCAGATCATTTAACATAAAATACTCGTCGAACACACACAGTCACCACAACACACACACCTATCCACAACTGTTCCACAATCCACGCCTGGCTCGAACATAAATCAAGCACATAATTACCTGAGTGGTAAGACCTGTTCATCACCATCACCACTATCACTATCATCATCACCACCACCTCTGCACCTAAGGAGTTCAGCACCAGTCAAACTTTCCTCAGTGTTCAGATTGCAGAACACCATGTTCGTAATAAAACTTTGTGTTTAATAAAACTTTCTCCACCAGAGTCTGCGATTGTTATACGTGTCATCACTACTGCTGTACTAACAACTGTAATTATCTGGCAAGATAATATATGTATTAAGTAGGTTAGTTACCTTAGTAATAAGGATAATAACATCATTTAGGGCCCCAGGATTTATACGACGCAGAGAATACAGACTGAATCGTAGAATTGAGGAATAAAAACAGACTTCCGACATAAAGTAGGAAATGCACAGAGCTTAAAAATCTAAAAGTGAGCAGCTGATGAGTTTCACATAACTGATTCGGTTACAGTCACATGTAACTTGTGCAGCGTACGACAGTGACACAAACACAGCAACACATGAACAGCACAGTTCAGAATTCAGTTAATGTATGGAGCTTTAAACATGGCACTGCCACTGGTGTTTGTTTATGAGACCGGTGCTGACATGTCGACAATGAGAAGGTGTTTGATTTTGTGTTTTTAGTGCAATCGGTGCATACCAAGTCTTAACTGCAAAATTCGGTGTCCTAATTATTTATGGCATTACTAAAAGGACCTTAGGTTTGTTTAAATCAAATGAAGTTACAAATAGCACTTTTATTTATAATTATAAAATACGCACCCTGAATATTTCCTTATTTGTTTTTGCAACTGGTGAAAATGAGAACAGTGAAAATAAAATCCATAAAAAACAAAAATGGAGCCCTATTTATTGGACGACTGAGGTAATTGTGGACAGGCCTTGTGTGGCACATTTCTGAATATAAATATATATGATTTGCTTATATTCTAAACAAATATATTTGACGCTATTTGTAGATTAAGCCTTAATCCTTACTGAAAATAGAATTTATTTTATGGGGAGCATTTGAACCCGTTTGTGGTCTGCAACCCGAAACTGACCTCACACAAAATAGCCTAGAAGCAAATACTCTCCTGACAATGTTCATAACATTACACTTTAATGTGAGCTTTCAATGCACTAAACAGACCCTTTGAACAGGCTGTATTGTAATTATGGGCCATGGTGCACCCTAAGGCTGGTTCAGATTATGGTTTGAATTGCCATGATAATTTTACATTCACACTGTAAGCTGTAAATAAATATGTCACCACAGTATAGAACCAAACAGGCAGTTAAACCCACAAATTGAGTAAAAATTAATTAATGTATCGATAAATAAAAACAATACTGGCATTAGTCATATTTCTATGTACCTTAGCTAAGCTTAAGATATACTGCAGTCAGTTGAGATTAATTAACAGATGTGTTTAACAATTAATTGATTTAACTGACATGGGGTAAAGTACTAACCAATGAGCTTTGAACTTTGGAAAGATTATACTGAGATGGTACGACAGATAAAAGTGCAACTCTCCTACTTCCCCTTAACAATGATAAAACAAGAGAGGTACACTGACAAAGGGAAACACGTTGATGCTGTGTGTAATATTAGTAACCACAACAATGAAATTTGATGTAAAAAACTGTGATTAAACATTTAACAAATATGTGCATCCTTATATTAAAAGTCATAAAATCTACAAACATGAACAAACACAAAGCAAAGAATGTGAGCTCATTTCTCGATAACAAATTTATCCATATCCTTCAGGATCCTAGGTTCTCTTTAGGTTCCTCTTCCGCTCACCCAACAAGCGTTCAACTGAGCTTAGATCAAGACCCTGGGACGGCCATATCAAAATACGGCTTCTGTACTGAACCATTTTGCATGGTTTTGGATCAGTCTTGCTAAAGGACCCAAGCCAGTGGTTTCCAGCATTTTTCCTTGGAGCCCCCTCTACGAGTAACTAAGAAATGCTGTGCCCCCCCAAGAGCTTTTAACTGCTTGAAGGACAATACGACTGCTAACGCCACCAGAGATGACTCAACTCAGAAATAAATGAGCTTGGCAACAGCATGAAAGTTAATAGTACATCAGGCAGCTTTCTCACTTCTGCAAGAAAAAGTGGACTACTATGACATTTCCCAGTGTGCCAAAAATATCTAAATTCTAGCAAGCTGGCTAGTATTGAGATACCATTCCAAACCATACTGTTCTTAAAAAGAACTCAGAGACCGAACTGTAAGATGCAACATTATTACAGGACACAGTGTTTACACAGAGTTGATACTGATATGGTCTTGATTCTTGGAGAAACCTTCAGCAAAGTATAAATAAGATATTAAGCTTTCATGGTAGCAGCAATAACTGTAAGTAGTTTATGACTAGGCCTACCTCTGTTATTAAATCTGTTAATATTTCTTCCTGCCATATTTTTCAGCGTCGCAGTTAGAACGTATAGAAAAAGTGCTTTTTTTTGGTTTCAGAATCTAAATGATTTTAAACGATACCCACCATACTTTATAGGGGCTACTGGACTGTTTTAAATATAATCACATTTCAACAAACATGACTACAGACATGTGCTTCATATTAATATTCTTGTGAAAAAGGAAGTCATGGAGTACTGTTTTAGAGTTCCTAAACACTCAGATGAAGTTCAATTAAAAATAAACTGGACACTACTCGTGAAGATTATATGGCTAGTGTTTCTCCATAATAGTTCGGCTTCTGGTTGGGTCTTCAGGTTTGTTCAATTATTTCTTTGGTTTGGTTTTCTCAGTGCTGGCCTTCCTTGTTACCTTCAATTGCTTTAATTGTCTTTTTCCAATGAACTCCATGTGCCTTGACCATCGAGTGAAAAGTTCTCAAGTGGCAATAACTTCCATTTAGCTGTGTTGAAGTTTCTTTTCTGGGTATAATTTCAAATAAGTCTAGGAATGCTTAAGACAAACATCTCACAACCCTCAATCTTCCTTAGCAAGGGTGCCAATAAGTATGGTCCTTGTGTAATAGAGGGATGTAGGGCATGTGTAATAACGCTACATGAGCAGCACTGGTAAAGTATACCGAGTCCAAGACTCGTGCACTAAAGAGTATGTAAGTACAGTACTTCACAGGTCGAGAGCTCCTACAGCGGCGTACTAGTTAGAATGGTAGTAGGCTCTGAGCCGTAGCCAAATCAGCTAGGCTAAGAACGGCTTAACGTGGAGCAACCGCGCAAGAAGCGGTAAAGAAGATAATGGCTATAAGCTAGACGATATGAATACAAATAGGGGAAAAGATGGGGAAATTCGTTATTATATTACATGAGCCACAGTAGACTGGTGAGAGGTCCAAAAAAACGACTAGTGGGCAAATTTGAATTTGACAGGTTGGACAGATGGTGTGAGCTTGGGTTAGCCATTCAACTCTTATCGCAACTGTTATTGACACAGAGAAATAAAAACAAGTACACCGGTTTGTAATGTGAAAAAGAATATTAGTCTAAAATTTCAAACTCGATATAGAAAACGCTCAGCCAGCTACAGCGAAAAAGGTAAGAGAGATGAGAGACACACGGAATACGTCCCAAACCGCACATTCCCGCGCTAGATAGTACGTCAAAACAGCATCTACCTAATGGTTTGGATGTTCTATTTTACACGCTGGTAAGTTACACACTGTGCGGTTTGAGACGTAACCACCAGTCCATGACACATGCGTAAAGAAAGACAAGCACATACCCAGCACCACCTGAACCGGGGATCACCTTAAAGCCATGATGAATAGCGTTCTTGTTGTTCAGGTAGAGATCGCCTCCCGTAAACACACTAGGTAACGTCCTTAGTTGTAAACACAGACCTATTACAACGTAATGGAACGGTGTGTGTTTAATATTGAGACAACACACACCGTGTGGCTTTGACTGCCCTGAATTTGGAAGTGACGTATCGGAAATGAGCTCACTCACAACCGCGAAGTGGGGGCGTATATTATCGCAAACATGCAACTACACGCAAACGTTGTCAAACGTTAAGGGAAAAATGCTGTAAAAACTTGGGCTTTGTGATTCGAATTTGTTGTGTACGATGTACAATCTGATGGGGCTTATATACTACACACAGGTACATCAGTGTGGAGTTTATGCCTCTGTTTTCTGATATTAATTCACCAGTTTTGTGTGGCCTAATATTATGTTAATTTTAGTCTTTATAGTAACATTATAACCAGCTCCCTGTTTCTACATACACTGTCCATTTTATCCATTTTATCATCTCCATTTACCATAAAGGTTTGTATTTGTACAGTCTGTAATTGTAGTGTATGTGATGCTCTGCATACTTCAGCCTTTTCACCCTGCACCTCAGTGGTCAGAACCCCCATTGAGCAGATGCTGTTTGGGTGGTGGATCATTCTCAACCTTGCAGTGACACTGATTTGGTGGCGTATATAAGTGGATCAGATACAGCAGTGTTGCTGAAGTATTGAAACACTGTGCCCTCTATCAGACACACCTACCTTGTTGGTCCATCTTGTAGATGTAAAGTCAGAGAAAGTAGCTCATCTATTGCTTCACAGTGACACTTATGTGTTTAAAAACTCCAGCAGCGCTGCTGTGTTTGAGCTAGTCATACCAGCCAGACACACAATAACACACTACCACGATTCCAGTGCCACTACAGTGTTGAGAATGATCCAAATCCAAATAACGTCTGTGCTGTGGTGGTTCAATGGGGAACTTGTGAAGAACAGGGTGAAGGCGAACCACCAAAGTATGCAGAGCCACACATGGACTACAGTCTGTAACTAGAACTACGAAATGCACCTGTTTGGAAGGTGGAGCTGATTAAAATGGACAATGTGTTTACAAACAAGATGTTTTTTCATGTTTTGGCTCATACTCTGTCATTACCACTAGATCATGAACATGACTGAGTTCCATTAAGCCACGAGAGCTTGTCCCCAGGTGGGACGTCAATCAGACATGTCTGGCCATGTCTGAAGGAGTTGAGACCGGACATCAGGATCAACATCCCTTGCAACTCTGCGACTGACTGGTGGTCTGAGCAGGGTAGATGTTCATCTGCCTCTGCTAATACCAGTATGGATAGCATTGAGGTTGGTAGTCTACATTTGCATTACCAGTAGATGGATAGATAAAATATAGTTGGTAAATGTAGTGAAAAGGCTTCTTGTAAAATGTGTGGAAAGATGCATTTTGGTTTAAGTAAGAAATATTTTGCCATTCCAAAAATGGAAGGCTCAAATGACCCAGGGTGGTGCAGTGGTTTGCACTGTCACCTCACAGCTCTAGAGTTTAGGGTGTCTTCCTTGTAGCTGCCTTTGAGTGGAGACTGTTTGTTCTACCCATGTCTGTGTGGTGTTTCTCCCACATGCTAAAGCCGTTAGGTCATTTGGCATCTCTAAAGTGTCTCGGTTTGAGTGAGTAAGTGTGTGTGGATACATCATGCAATGAAGTGGCACCCTTTGTTGCCTGTTAGCATCCACCCCAACCGAAGGTATACAAAGTGAGTGAGAATGAGTGAGTAAAATGACCCAGTAAAGCAATAAAGCAGCAACTGTTAATATGAACTCATATATTCTACATTCATATATATTTTGGTGATGTAAAATATTAATTAGCTTTACCTTTCCACCTGTGAATGCAATGAATGAACAGCAAGACTCAACAATGCTGCACTATGTAAATACTGAAACACAACAGAACTGTAGTTACAAGACCACAGTGTTTAAGCTTATACTTGTTCCAATTGTACCAGTCTTAGCAGAGCTAGGAGTGACGTACATAACAATCCAAAAGAAAAACAAGAAGCTATGAATTTGGTTTTCTAATTCTTGCTCCTACTATGTTGTTCAAACAAAATTCCAGCCATGAATGTGGACCAGACCGTGTGTTTTCATTCTCCCCAAGTTTGAAAGGAGAAACGAATAGACCTAATATGCTGGCCTCAACAAAACGTCCCAGCCCTGGTTAGACTCTGTCAGGGAAGAATGTATAGAAATACATTTTACTTCAAACCATAAAGATCTGATGGATCAGCACTGCTTTAATATGCACATCCAAGTGGCCATGCAGACCCACTGTAGCATTTGTTCAAAAAGAAGTAAAAAGTGTGAATAACAAGCAGGAGTTATCATGAGGAATGCTCAGAAGTCCCAAGACAAAACACTAATCACACATTTTCTTTGCAAGTGCTGCCTATGCCACTCATCACACCAGATACTGAAAGCAAAGGTTCACATACTTTTGCCACTCTTATTTGGGTTCTCTTTCTCTACTTTCAGGACTTCTGATGATGTTTTAGGTCATATTTATGCAGAAATATAGAAAATTCTACAGGGTTCACAACTTTCAAGCACTGAGGAATAGACTGAGGAATAATCGCCCATTCCTTTTTTGTAGAATTGTTTAAGTTAAGCCAAAATTTTGTGATGAGTGGCAATAGACTGCACCTTCTATTCCATCCACAGAAACAGAGCTCTTGAATTTGGCAGCATGGGACTCTCCACATAATGTTGCCATCACCACACTTCACAGTAGCTACAGTATATTTTGGGTGGTGTGCTGTTTTTGCCAAAGATGGCAAAAACTGGATTTCAGTCCAAAACGTTACAATTTGGTCCCATCTGACTATATAATTTTTGTTCAGTGTGGCTGTCTTTCAGAAGAGGCTTCATTCTTGCCACCCTGTCATAAAGGCCACCTTCATGTAAGGCTTGTGAAATTGTTGTCACATGCATGAAATGACCAGTCTCACCCATAAAGACCCAAGTTCTTCAAAGTTGCCACTGGTCTCTTGGTAGCACATCCTGGTTTCTTGAGGGGTTTAAATAGTTAAATAGTCAAATTTTAAATAGGTTATTCTAATAAACACATAAACAGACTCCAATGTGGCTGATTACTATTCCAGTCCTGCTATTTTACTCCTTCATTTTTAGTAATTGATGAGAATATTTTTAAATGTTATTTTCACTTGGATGCAGAGGGCTATATAATAGAGTTAGATGAACTTTCTTCCATTTTCAGGGTATAAAGTGTCACATGTTTACAGGATGATTTTCTATAGTCACTGTAAACAACTTATGATATGGTTCTATGCAATCATGTAGGAGCACATGCAATTTAACATTGAATATGACACTGTTGATCTTTTTTTTTGCAAAACGCACCCAGATAGAAATGTCAGATTGTCTCTGCCAGATTGCAACACTTCCTTGGCATGCCTGGTTGCCAGATTTATCACCAGTCATACTAGAGCTTTTTCAATTGTAAATCCTTTTGCACTAATATTGTAATCACTTACATATAATCATCATTACATTCACACATATAAACTTTCCTTCAATCCCAATCTTCTGGTCAATGAGTGCATTTTGATAGGCCGTCATCAGTGGTAGGAAGGTAGGTGGTCTGCAGTGTCTGAATTACATCATCTTCCAGTTTGGTACTTTATCTGCCACATGTCTCCAGTGTGCCGCCACAAAGGGAGAGGAATGTGTTGGACAATCTCTAATTGCTACATTGTCCAGCTATCAGTCTTATGGGAACGTCTCTTTGGTAATCATCAGTTAGACAAGGCTGACTTCGGCACAATAAACCCAAGCCACCAAGTCACAACACAATAATGGCCATGGCGGAAGTCCAGTGAGAATGCCAGAAAACCCCTAGCTGTTCGGTCTAGGGCTTATCAGAGGTTACTGGCCCCTTTTCATTCCTGCTTAGATAAAACTGTCCTACTATCAAAATACAGGAAACAACCTGAAGAACTATCGGGCCTGTGAAACGATGATCTTGTTTCATTAGGACATTTATGAGACACCTCCCTCCATTTGTCTTTGTTTTGGCTCAAAACTGTGTTTTGGCATTTGGTCTGATCTCATAAATCAGTATTGTCGAGTGAGAGTTTGATTGCAATCCATGTGACTGGCAGAAGTGATGAAACCGTTCCCACCAAAATCATTACACAGGCCCGACAGTACATCCCACGTAAGTAGAGGCTCTTAAGTATGTCTGACTCATTAGAGGAACTCAACTTTTAGTCATGAAAACATGACCAGTGCTCACTAGGTCTCATGACATACAGGTCATAATACTTATTATACAGCAATATACTTGAGTACATGACAAATCAAACAGCATAAACAGGATTATGTTTACTCCTTTATTTTCATATCTTATTAAATGCTTGTTAATGAAAGATCACCGTGTGACATCTGATGTAGAATCATTTAACAGAATCAGAAAGGTTCAAGTTAGTATCAGGTGTCCCAGAGGCTGTCTCCACAAGATCAGCATTGTTGCAGAAGCAGGCACGTGAGCTTGACCTCGTGTTAGACTTCGACCTTTGGTCTACCATCCAGTCCTGCAGAGCGAATTCTTCCGCATTCTGTTGCTCTCCCTTCTGTGAACTCCACTGTGGAGTTGCCTCTTCAAAATCCCACTGCGGGAACAGAAAACAATAATGGATTTTAGAGGCGTTATGGTAATGGTGTATTAATGTAAACACATACAGCATGTCAGCAAATCACATAAAATAGTGGGACACCTTCAAAAAGCAAGCTTAATGATTAAGCAAAAATCAGGAATGATACAGAACAGTGAGCCCACCACAACCAATAGTCCGTTTACGTTTTGAACCTATGAGGGTGAGGCTTGGTTCAATGGAATTGCTAGGCTGTTGCCTTTCAATCAGACATGAGATGACTAGTTGTGACGTCTATTTATGTCTAGATAAAACACACCTTATTATTTAGGAAGCATGCTGGGTGGTAAACATTGGCCAATATTGTTATCTTGAGTTGTCCAAGCTGGGAAAAATAATCAATGCCTACAATGCAGGCAAGACTTTTTCTAGTATGAGACCATTATTTCAACTAACATTAAAATAAAATCTAAATGACATATGCTACAAGCATACTCTAAACATTTACTGTGTTTAGTCCATGTCTGAAATATTGTATATGAAGTGCAACAATATGTCCAAGGTCTCTGCTACTTGGTGTTCATGGTGTAATGATTCTGGAACTCGCACTAAACCTCAGCAGCAACTAAAAATGTAGATATATTGGCACTTGTTCTCGATTACATTCAAAAACTCCTGCTGGGCTATATGCAGGATTTGCTGATACAAGCTTGTAAAATCTTTTTTTTTTGACTAGTTGACTGCATGTCTGAACACAGCAGTTGAAACTTTGATGTTGTTTTCTTTTACAACATGTGTGCTGTACTCTTTAAAGAGTTCTGGATTCTTATTTTCAAACAAGCAGTTGTAGATAAGTCACGTATTGTGTCTGTCTCTTGGACTTAGTAGTACTGGTGTACATATTTCCATTATTCAACAAGAAATGATTAAAAAAAAGTCTGATGTGTGTTCCATTACATTTCACTTGATTTTTGACCTGGGGTGATTTTCCTTTCTTTTTTTTTTTTTTTTTTTGCGCGACTCACTCAGCTGAAACTTGATTCATGATTCACGAGTTCAATTCAGTACACAGTGATTCAGGTTCACAATAGCCCTCAGAGAAGATCTCTGCTATTTTTCTTGGGTTTTTCTTTATTTTTGCATCTACAGCTGTATTCTTATTCCAAATAAGTCACCATGGGCCCTAAAAAGGTTAGTTTACCAACCACCAGCAAAACAGGAATCGAATGGTCCAGAACACAGTTCTGCAGTTAGCTTAGTAGCTATACTAGTGCCAAGTTCATTAATAGAGCAAGTTCTTGCTTACTTTCACTTCAATCCATTACTCACTAAATGGCTGCATCCTTCCAAGGACGCGGTCTACGAAGGCGTGTCCTTTGTAGGCTGCGTAGACCGCGGCAAAGGCCGAACTGAAATGACATGGTTTGCTCTACAGCAGATTTCCGGCAGTGCACCTTTGGATATGTTGGGTAGCAAAGGATACATACAAAGGAGCGTTCGAAATGGAATAGCCTAGGCATGCCGCTATGATGCAATCAGTCTTCCAATGCAACCGCCAAAGGATGCAGCCCCTGAAATGGGATGCACCCTTTGACATTTAAATTTTAATACCTTGTTATAAAATAAACTTTGTGTTAATAATTTTGGCCTTACTTATCATAGTATCCTTTCTATATCTCTGCTTTATACACTATAGGCCACTATCAAACACACGTTCAACTTCAGTTCATTTTACATTTAACTTATGATAGATTTGTCGGAACGCTTCCCCTTCATAAATCAGGGAGGACTTTTTTTTTTTTTTGGTTCACATTTACAGCATTTAGCAGACGCCCTTATCCAGAGCGACTTACAATTGATACAGTCTTACAATCCAAGCAATTGTGCTTTAAGGGTCTTGCTCAAGGACCCAAAAGTGGCAGCTTGGCAGAGGTGGGATTTGAACCTTGGACCTTCTGGTCCAGAGTCCAGTACCTTAACCGCTAGGCTACCACAGTCCCTGTGGGCCTGTACAGTACAACTACATTAATGCATTTAATGCCTTATACAGTGTGGATTTTCTGGGGGTCTGGAATGGATGAATTCAATTTACATCATTTCTTATTTAAAAATTTGCTCAGTACTCATCGTTTTTGGTTCTGGACAAGCCTTCTGGAACTAATTAACGACGAGAACCGAGGTCCCACTGTACTGGCTTTTAATTACCTGCCTTTCGAGAAATAAGATTTTAGTCATGAAAACCTCACCAATAGTTACTGTAAGTCATGATATTCAACATGTATAGTGATCCTACACTATAGGGGAATTCATGGGAAGCAGGTGAACATATCCTGTGCATGGGGGCCAGGCCATCACTCAGGGCTCTGAAGAGGACGCTTTCTAGTCTAGCCTCCCCTCTTCAGATACAGCCCATTACATGTGATGCCAGAAGTAGTCAGTCCTGCAGGACTCAAACCCTGACACTGTGGGTGGTGGTGGTAAGATATTTTATGCCACTAGGAAATGTTTAGGTTTTTCTTATTTGCTACATTTAAAAAATATTACAATTTTACAGAAGTAGTATTTATTAATGTTTAAATAGGTTACTGGACCAGCTTTTTATTCCAAAGGTTACACCCACAAAAACTATTTCTTCCCAAATGTACTTGCTTTCACTGAACAACACTGCATCTTTAAGAAGTAACATTGGCTGTGACCAATCGGAGTGCTTCGGGGCTAGACTCTGCTGGTGAGTCATAGACATATCAAGACATATTTAACACATTAATCACCACTTTGTTTATTACAACTTAAGGGCCTGTCAAAGAGCAATATGGTATTACTTTACATATAAATCAAACCAAAGAGTTGAACTGAAGCACTCATTTGTTCCACTGCAGGACCCAACATCACATACAATCTCATACTTTATACAAACTCTTCAGTAGGCTTCCATTTGTTGTGCTCTTTTGTTCAAAGTACATGTGCGTTCAGTAAGATCTCTTTCCCTAGTTGTTTAATGACATGTACATAAAAGACCTGAAGCTAAAAGCAATTTTGTTTATTAATATTATTATATTGCTAGGCCAATATAATATTGGCTTAGCACTTAAGATATTGGATTTGGACATATCTGACACTGTTGGGTCTTTGAGCAAGACCCTTAACTGACAACTGCCTGGATTGTAACAACTCTAATTGCTAAAATTGTATCAGTAGTAACTCATGCTGAATAAGGGCATCTGCTAAATACCTAGTTAGAAATGTATTGTTTAAACTGGGGATACACATTACTCTTACTCAATGAAAGACAAAAAGTAACTTGTGCTGTTACAGTCAATGTTTTCCATTTGTTTCTGGTTAAATTCAGATGCATATTGAGCCTCATATCCTGCCCTGTCATGATTGATCCAAAGCAGAATGGGACCCTGAGTTTTTGATAATGACTTGGACACTTAACAAGGTCTTGGAGTTTAGTGCCTACCTCAAAGTCACAGGTGGATGAATTTGAGGTCACAGTTCATCCCCACCCTTGATTTGATCAAAGGCCACTGGCAGTACAGGTTGGCCTCCACTAAGCTTCTGGTGACTTATGGACATTATGCTGCTTATCCTGCCATTATTACACTGCAGTCTATCTAGATATCATCATTCAATCATGGGCCCCAAGGAACTGCACGGAGCTGAACTTACTGCCAACACACAAGTTGCTAAAACAAAGCACAGTATATGACTGGAGGTATAGAACTCCGGAGGTAGTTGGCAAAAAAACAGATGCTTGCTTTTCTTGGGTTACATGGCTATTGCACATCATCAGTTTTCCTCTCTAGCTTCCTACCTTTCAGATCTGTGTAGAAAAGGCCAGCCTAAAAAGAAGTGCACCCACACCATTGAGGTTATCTTCCAGATATTGACAGAAGTCCTGATTTCTGAATCAGTGCTGGTAAACTCAGACTGATATTGCATTCGAAGGCCATGTACACTTGACACACAGTTTGTTCATCTCCAGTAGAAATTAAACATCACAAAACATATACAACCCCAAATCAGAAAAAGCTGAGACGATATGGAAAATGCAACTATAAAAAAAACAGCATCTCTTACATTGACATTTATTTTATTGCAGACAGTATGAACCCAAGATGTTTCATGTTTCATCTGGCCAACTTAATATGATTTAATATAGCTAAATATACATCCATTCCTGCATTTCAGTCCCGCAACACATTTAAAAAAAAAGTTGGGACATGGCAATTTAGAACTAGTAATGAGGTAAAAACTAAATCATGATGCAGTTTCAAACAGGTGATGTCAACAGGTGACTTATGATTAAGTACCAAAGCAAAGGAGGGCAGAGGATCTCCAGTTTGTAAACAAATGAGTGTGAAAATTATGGAATTTTTTTTAAAAACAATGTTCCTCAAATAAAGATTAGACATGATTTTCATATTACTCCCTGTGCATTGCATAAGATCATTAAACAAAACAAGGAATCTGGAGGACTTTCAACTCCCATGATCTCTGATCCCTGACACAGCACTGCATCAAGACACATCATTACTCAGTATATCAATAGCAGATATAACCAATGGCCAATGAACTACTTTGACAAACCTTTCTCAGGCACTACAATATAGAGCTACATTCACAAATACCACTTAGCATGCAAAAAATATGCTTTATGTTAACCATGTCCAGAAGCGGCATTTACTTCTCTGGGCTCTGAGGCCTCTGGGATGAACCGTCAGACACTGGAAACATTTATTGTGGTCAGGCAAATCAGTTTTTTTTTTTTTTTTAAATGGATGCTGTTTCACCCAGACCAAAGGTGAAAAGGTCTATCCAGCCTATTAGCAGCAAGTAAAAAAAACAGGATCTGTCATGGTATGGGATTGTCAGCGCCCTTGGCAAAGATCATTTACACATCTGTGATGGCAGCATTAACGCAGAAAATTACATTGAGATTTTATAACATAAGTTGCCTTCAAGACGTCAACTTTTCCAGGGACGTCCATGCATTTTGCAACAAGACAATGCAAAAACACATGCTGCACACATTACAAAAGCACAGCTGCAGAAGAAGCAGGTTCGAGTACTGGACTGACCCGCCCACATTGCTGACCTATAGAGAATGTGTGGAGAATTTTAAAATAAAAATGCGACAACAACAATGTTGTACTGTTGCACACCTTAAGATGTGTTTGCAGGAAGAATGGGACAAAAGAACACTTGAAACAACTAATCACTTGGTATCGTCTGTGCCTAAATGTCTTAAGGAATGGCAACCAAGTAGTAAATGCTTTGCCGTCCCAATTTTTTTGGAACGTGTTGCAGAAAATGCAGGAATGGATGTTTATTAAATTAAATTAAGTTGACCAGACAAAATAAATAAAATGAAATAAAAGTCAAAAGTAAATGTACGACTGCATTTCCCCCCCTCATTTTCCATACTTTCCCACCTTTTTCTGATTTGGATTTGCAAACGAATAAAACCGAAGACAAATTGACTAAACACTGCGAATCCCTAGAAGCCCCCAGAGAGCACTTTGAGAACCAAGGCTTTAGAGGTATTTTCTGTCCATCCCCAATACTCAGCTGAAAGTAGCAAAACATTTAACTTACATGGCATTACTGACAGTACTCAATAATAACTGTAGTGCCAAAGACTGGCAAATCATGAAACCACAGCATGCAGAAGTTCTCCTCCCAAGCTCTTGGTAGTAGCAGCCAACAGAAAAACAAACTTGGAAAGTATCTGAACACTGAGCTAAATCCCTACAGACTTCACTGCCAGTTTTCTCCAAAGTAAGTTATTCCCTTGACTTTATCACGGATCTAGAACAAGTAGAGCACAGCGCAAGTCTAATGATCTCCACTCGTGCGAGCCAGCCTCTCTGAGTGCTGAACATAAATGTTACGCATACACAGTGGAGTTGAATTTAGGGCATTCTTGCAGTGTGATTTTCATGGCAACATGGCTTGCCCAGGATTCAAGTAGACTAGGTCTTCAGGTCATTATTTTGTGCTTACATAATGTACAAATTACAAAGCAGTGATTAGTAGTACTAGTATTGGAAATACATGATGTACAAAATCATCAAGAACAGTTATGTAACAGCAGTTCTCAAAGTGCTGTGTCACCCTCTAGTTTATTGGCGTTGGATACACACCAAGGATGCAATGAAAACACTGAACGTTAACCTACCAGTCAACATGACTTTAAAGTAGTTTACATAGTTTGTGTTTTTCTGTTTAGCTGATAAAACAAACTTAAATTCTTTTAAAATTTGCTTTTATACCTAATAAAATGGCAGACACACTAACCTGGAATTACTAAGCGCACCGCTCGGTTACACTGGAGCATATGGCGCGATAAAGATTTCCTGCTGCATTTAAATGTAGGTTAGATAAGTGAACGTCTGTACTATGCAGTGCCAGCAGGTGCACAAAGTGCACTGGATAGAAGGTGGTGGAATACATTACTGCTTAAAAATTTAAACAACAAAACAGCAATAAGATCTGTACAAATCAGATTACATTATTATTACTTTCTAAAACCGTAACAGTATCAGGAATGTGACATCTCTCTATAGTTTCAAACCCTTTACTGCCACCTACAGGCAGAATTAATTGTCCAGGAATAGTAATGTGTTAATTCAGATAAATTAGGGCAAGAATTTGCTTCAGACGTTTTCAAGGATCCCAAAATTCCTTGAAACAGCATACTGAATCAAGTCCATCATCCAGATTATTTGTCAATTTATAATTAGATTACATCTCACAACACAATATTAAGCAATGAAGCAAGCAGCACACTGAACACATCAGTAAGGGTCGTTTGAGAGGAGTGAATGTTACACTTCCACCAATCCATTATGAACTCAAATAATGTGTTTGAAACACTCTACTGCTCATCTTTCACATATTCACAAGTTTATTCCAAATGTATTCCAAAGAAGTCAAGGAAAAACGTTTTTCTCAGATTTTTCTAAATTTTCTCCTAACTCAAACTCAAGTCATATCTCATTCAATTGCCCAATGAGATGCCGTGGTGGACTAGCAGCTTTGATAGCTATACTGCAAGCATGGTTGAAAACTTTAACGTGAACGTATTTCAACAGTTTTCCTGCAAGTTGATGAGCCTCCAGATTTGCCCCTCCCCAAAAATAAAAGATTAAAAATAAATATAAAAAATTCATTTAAAAAAAAATCTAATAATTATACAATAATGAATGTGCACGGCTGTTATACATGTGTAAAAAACATTCTAGAGCTGTCCATTTGGCTCAAATTATTACATAAAAAAAAAGAAAAATCTAAATCTACTGCATTTTACCCATGAAATTCAAAATAATGAAATTTGATTATATTTTCTAAAAATAAGTGGATACGAAAGTAGAGAACGCAATTTTTATAACAATATTACCGTATTTTTCGGACCATAAGGCGCACTTAAAAACCTTTAATTCTCTCAAAAATCGACAGTGCGCCTTAAAATGCGGTGCGTCTAATGTATGAATTAATTCTGGTTGTGCTTTATGACACACACCTGATTGTATATGGTACACGGTGCCCATAAATCTGTCAAAATGTTTTAGCACGGTCTTGGTAAGTTACGAAGCTCATGGCAACCTTAGTGCGCAGCATAGCGGAGTAATACGGTCTGTGCTTCAGCATTAGGGTAGGTGCATTCATTCATTTATTTTCGAAGCGGATTTCAAACTCAGCGCTAACAGTTACGCAGTACAACATGGACATAGAGCAGCTGTGAGAGAATTCAACATTAACGAATCAATGGTACGGAAGTGGAGGAAGCAAGAAGACGCCCTGCGCCAGGTAAAGACCAAACTGAGCTTCAGACGGAACTTAAGAGTTTTGTTTCATTTCATGCGTCTTATAACCCGGTGCACTTTATGTATGAAAATATACCCGTTAGCAGCCGATCATTGATATCGCGCCTTATAACCCGGAAAATACGGTATTTCATATTTACACAAACTATCATCGCCATCAGAGGAATTACAAGTACAGAAAAGCCGAGTTATTCAATTGCCCTCAGAACTGACTGGATATTGATAGTGTAAGTTAAGCACTTGTGCAAAGTTTTGAATGCTCTCTCCAATCACTTTCCACTGTCGGGGCTCATAGCTTTACATATGAATGCTGCAAGTTGTTCATCATTGCATCTGTTGTAGCCAGGGTGGAGCGAGTCATTAGTAAAGGCTTTTTCTGAATCAGAATCACACTCGAGGAAGAACTCGTCAGCAGGAACAGACTGCATGCGGACCGGATAATGCTGAATGAAAAATGCTACGTTAGGAATTAGGAGTGGCTGAGGCGTTGGTATGTAATTATGCAACCATTCATGGTACAAATTGCAGATGATTCAACATTTAAATGTCATTCAGATGTGCGTTTTTCTTACTGAATGAACATTCAAATTTAGATTTTATGCTGACATCCCCAAAACTGGCACAAAAACTGATATAAAAACTGATTCATTTTCACGAGCAGGTGGGCCTGAGACCTAACAAGACACCTAATATAAAGACCTAATCATTATGTTATTGACCAAATACTTATTTTCCACCATAATTTACAATTAAATTCTTTAAAAAATCCTACAATGTGATTTCTTGGATTTTTTTTTCTCATTTTTGTCTCTCATAGTTGAAGTGTACCTATGATGAAAATTACAGACCTCTCTCATCTTTCTAAGTAGGAGAAACTTGCACAATCAGTGGCTGACTGAAATACTTTTTTGCCCCACTGTATATGGCACGTGAAACTAGTCAAATGGGCAATGAGGTAGTCAATGTCATGCCTGATTGGTGTACTGTGTCATATAGCATCAAAGGCTACATTCATAACAGGCACAATGTTATATTAACACACAACCGATTTAGAACACTCAATCAACCTAATGCAATATCTTTGGACCGTGGACGGAAACCAGAGCACCTGGATAAAAACCCACGCCAAAGCGGGGAGAATGTTCAAACTCCACAGGCGGAGCCCAGGGCCGGGATCGAACCGGGGATCTAGGAGCAGTAAGCGCTAACCACGTGCCACCACCATTTCATGTAACACTTTCATACATAAGGGCTCTTTACATCAGGGTGGACTGTCAAGCGTGACCCTCACAATAACCATACAGACTCACTGAGAATAATCCAGAGTTTCCTCACGGCTAATCTGTGCCTAATCCATCTATAGTGTAAGTGACTGAAGACTTGGGGTGCATACCTCTAGTTCAGAGCTGAGACAAAGAGAATCTGTAGTGCTGCCTGAGGAATAGCACTCATCCACCCTGACCACTTTCACGCATCGCTTCTGAGGTTGACTCTCTGCTGAGCCTTCCCGAGTAATGGTAACCTCCTTCAAACATACCTGGAGAACAAGGGAAACCATAAATATAAATCAAGTGAATACACAGTAGGGCCAAGAGTCTGAGACCAAGAGTGAAAATGCTTCTCTTGCTGTTTTCTAGGACTTAATATGATTTATTTAATTATATTGTTGATCACAAATAACTGTATGGAGAAACACCAGTATTTTGGGTATTTAGTCAGTACCAGTACTCTACCGTATCCCACAGCATTGCTACGCAAGGTGCAATTTGTTGTTCGGACAATGACTAGATAGCATAAGATACAATTTCACAGAACTTGTTGTGCACGCATACCTTGATTAAAAACACATCATATACAGCTTTAAATAACACATTCAGCCTCATAAGAACAAAATACAGACCTTTCGAACAGGCTGAACACTGACATCCAAGTAATGTCCCATCGGTGTCAAATTTGGTGAGCTGCTCCTACGTGATGGAAGACGATGCTTCCTTATCCCTTTTTCCTTGGAGCTTTGGTGCTGGTCAGCAGTATCCCTACTGGATCTACCCAAAAGAGACTCGTTATCTAATCCCAGGACCCGAAGAGACCGTTGCTTAGAACAGATGTTGAAACATGACAGGAGCAGAATCTATATGGTTAAAGAGCATACAACAATCGTTTAACATGTTGTTTGTTTCATAACTGGATACAGGGTTGGATAAATTACAACGACCACAGCAAAAAAACACCACTTCCTGTTAGATTTTCCAGCTAAACAGATCATCCATTTATACAGGTTTGAGAAACCTGAAAAACATTTCAGGACCTTTTCAGGACCTTTTTTTCCTGAAATCTGCAGATTAAGACAGAATTTACATCACTACCAAGTCGTTGGTAAGAAACATTTTAATTAGGTAAATAAATTCTAAAGTCAGTCTACTTTCAGGCACGTAATACTACTAGCTCATCATACATAAAGAAAACCATTTGCACTTTTATATAATGCTTACATTTTCCGGCCAACACCGTTTTTTAATCAAAATATTGACCTGAGCCAAAACACAATGGAGTTTATTAGCGCTGGGCAACCGAGTAATTTTATTTAATGTACATTTTGCATGATATTGCTTTCAGACTCTATGTTAGGTATTAGGTTTCTGCTGTAGTTTTATATTCACACCACATTTTTGCACGTTTGAGCAGAGACTGAGTACGGACATAGCTTTTTTTAGTGGTAGTTTTGTACAGATAAGCACTTACTGATCACTTTTAGAAACACCTGTATACCTACAGTACTCATTAATCCAATGAGTACTGTAGCAGCACAGTGCATAATGATATGGGCCAGCAGCTTCAGGTAATGTTCCCCATTACCATCATGGGGAGAAAACTATAATCTCAGTGTTTTTGATTTTGGTGTGATTGTTGGGGCCAGGTGCTACGACTGCTGGTCTCCTGAAATTTTCACACTACTGTATTGGATTGGATTTGTGTGTTCATTAATGTCGCATCAGCATCAATGGCATTTCATGTAAGGAGCAAGGTTACATTGATACTGGTCAAACGCATGCATACTGGGGCAATTTAGGGCAACCAATTAACGCAGAGTGCAGCAGTAACCCACACGGACATGAGGGGGACATGCAAACTCCACAAGTGCCACCACATGCACAACAGTCTCTTGAATGTACTCAGAATGGTGCAATAAAGAAAAACCATACGCTGAGAGAATGGTCTGCTCGGAAACCTTGGGTCTTGGCATTCATGTGACTTACTTTGGTACATAGCACCAACCTAAATACTGTTGCAGACCACATACATGGCAACAGTATGCTCTAATGGCAATGGCCTTTTGTGTGGGAGATTAAATAAATTAGACAAATATTATACGTGGTCATTTATTTACTGAGGAAAATCATTCACTATTGCATGTCTGCGAGTGGCAAAAGTATATAACCTTTTATGTGGATTTCCTCACATTTCAGATAATTCCACAACATATCTACTGTGCTGAGGATGGGATTTTGATTGACCATTCCAAAAAAAACTTCAACTTCATTCTTCTTTAACCATTTTTGGTAGAACGACTTGTTTTTGCTTAGGATCGTTGTCTTGCTGCATGACCCACATTCTTGCTCTTGAGATTCAGTCCACAGTCTTGATACTTTCCTTTAGAAGTTGCTGGTATAATTCCGAATAAAATTGTTTCCATAAATGATAAGAAGCTGTCCTGGCCCAGATCAAGCAAAACAGGCCCAAACCATAATACTACCACCACCCACCATGCTTCCAGGTGGGATAAAAGGTTTCTTATGCTGGAAAGGTAGTGTTTTACTTTATCCAGGCATAACACTTCTAATGAAAAGAAAAAAAGTTAGAAATTTGGTCTCATTCCTTCTACTAAACATTTTCCTTCTGGCTTGTCTATGTGATCTTTAACAAACTGTAGATGGACAGTAATGGTTTTTTTGAAGAGCAGTAGTTTTCTCTTGCACACCATTATTGTTCAGTGTTCTGGTGATGGTGGATTTGAACATTAACGTTGGGCAATGTGAGAGAGGCCTTTAAATGGTCAGAAGTTACGCTGGGTTCCTTCGTAACCTTGCAGACTATTAACAGAGTGATCTTTGCTAGTCAACCACTTCTGGGAAGTGCAAGAACAGTATTGAATTTCCTCCATTTGTACAGCGTTTGTCTGACTGTGAACTCTTGAAATATGGCTTTGTAACCTTTCCCAGCTTAATAAGCATCAGCGACTCCTTTTGAAGTCCTTAGAAAGCTCCTTTGTTTGTGCCATGATGCGCTTCCACAAATGTATTGTGACGATCAGTCTCTGATAGATCCCTGTTCTTTAAATACAAGTGTGTCCACTCACACCAGATTGTCATGCCATTGAGAGAAAACACCTGACTAATTTCACCTTCCTAGAGGTTCACATACTGGCACAAACAGATATGTAACACTGGATCTTCGGCAATAAATAAATGACCAAGTATAATATTTTTGTCTCGTTTGTTTATTTGTGTTTGTATCTTTACCTACTTGTAGGACTTGTGTGAAATCTGATTGATCTGTTTTAGGTCATATTATGCAGAAATAATGAAAACTCTAATGCATTAGCAAACTTAAGCACCACTGCACTTTATCTTCCAAAATGCACCAAGAGGATTTCCCCAACCATTAAAATGGTATTCTCTTATTAAAAAGGTGAATGCTGACAAATTTTTGTAATGTCATTTTTCCCATTATGCTCCTGGACCTTGTGAAGAACACAGGTTATGGGCTGTATATGACATAATCCACTATTGCCTATATTCCATATTGTATATATAGCATGGGGCACTGACATAGATGCCATGCCTGTTACTGTGTGACATAAGATTTTGTCACAAACAGACTAAAACAATCAATTGCATGTGATGCGAGATAACAGCTTGCACATGCTCTTTCTTACAGAAGTACATAATCACATTATCAGGACATTTTGGCAGCTCTCCATCAGAGCAGTCACAATGAAATGTGATGCAGCAAACAAGAGAAGCTATGGTGAAAATACTGTTACTGAAAACTGATGCAGTTACAATATTATCCACACATACATGATATAGGCAAAGGTTTGTGCACACCGCTTCCAATTACTGAGCTTAGCAATACTCACTTGTAACACATTCATAATATAAAGCATACATTTCTGCATTCTCCATAGGCAAACAGTGGCAGTGGACTGGGTTGTACTGAATAGCGCAGTGACTCTTAATATGATGCATTTACAGGTTTCAGCTTCCAGCAAGCCAGTTGACCTTCTGCCCTGCTCTCCTTAAACCAGTGTTTCTCAATCCTGGTCCTGAAGCCCCACTGCTCTACACATTTTATTGCTTTTCCTGCTTAAACACACCCACTTTGTACTCACTTTCAGTAATGGGCTTGTTAATGAGCTTAGTAATTGGATCAGGTGTGTTGGGAGTAAGGAAAATGCTAAAATGTGCAGAGCAGTGGGGCTCCAGGACCAGGATTGAGAAACACTGGTTTAAGGAGAATGAGAGAAATGGTTTGCAAACTTTGAGAACTTGGCTGGCTTGCACAAAAGCCTGACCTCAACTCCATCAGACACCTTGAAAATGCACTGGAATGCCAAAGTGAGCCAGGGCTTATTGCCCAACATCTGAAGCTGACCTCAGAGTCATTTTTCAAAATCTAGTGGAAAGTCCTTTTAGAAGAACTAAGGTGTTTGTAGCAGAAAAATTGGAGGGCAAACTCCATACTAATATCCATGTTTTGTATGTCATTTTTTGTCTATATATAATATGGCTGTCTGGTGTTATTTAATTTAAAATCTATTTATTTAGGGTCAGATATGCCCATGCAAAACAAAATTAATAAATATTTTAATCATCTGACAGCCCTAATAAAAAACATTTAGGTTTACAAAATGGACTATCCTGATAAACAAAGGATACAGCAATGTCCAGAAGAGCACAGCAGGCTCCGGAGAGAATCCATGGCAGGGCCTTAACAACAGACTGCATTTGTGGGTCATAAAGCACTATGGCAGAAGCATAAAGAGCTCCAGCCAAAGCACTGAAACCCCTTGAAGACACGTGTGTTGGATTACTTATCTTTCTTCTGTTCTGCAAGATGCAAATTACAAGCCATGACAAGTTACATTACAAGTGCTTGAACATAAGACCTATTTGAATTAAACTGTGAGACTCATTTAAGATGTTTTCTCAACACAGAATATCTATAAATAGATTATGGACCCTGTACAAACTGGATGTGTTTGGGGGGTACTCACAGATTTAAGGAAGAAGGGAAATCTGGAGGTCAAGCTAATCACAAAGGACAGAAGACCAAGCACGTAACCAAGTAGTTCGATATGATCCTTTCATTAGGGACAAACAAAAACAGAACTAATTACATATACAGTACTTGCTCAACAATACAGTCCTCTTGCATGATGTTTTTGGCTGGGTGTAATGATATTTCTATATCCTAGATTGCACCAACTGACCAGAAATATCAGAGGTGCCCATAATTTGGTAGTTTGGTCTGAACTAAACTACCCAATTCAAAGAACTGATCAATTTTGAGTTGGCAACTTTAAGTTTAAAATATTTACATTTTTACATTTCCATCATTTAGGAGACGCCCTTATCCAGAGTGACTTACAATCTTAGCAATTGTGGGTTAAGGGCCTTGCTCAAGGACCCAACAGTGGCAGCTTGGCAGAGGTGGGATTTGAACCCTGGACCTTCTGGTCCATAGTCCAGTACCTTACCCGCTAGGCTACCACAGTCCTCATGCAAAACCTGAGCAGTGACAGTGTGCGTCAGTTTCCAAACTATGTACATGTAGTACTTGTGTTCACACAAAGATGGTTTACACCAAAGAATCATATTGTTCAGCAACATCACCAGTTACAGTTGGATTTCATTATATTACTTTCATCTTTGTCCTTGATCAGTTTTTTCTGAAAGTTGATAGTTTTGTGCCGTGTTCGGCTTTGAAATATAATAGTGGCTATTGCAAATATTTGTGCTTAAAGGATGACAAAATTATAGTGAATGAGATTTTAAATGTACCCTATGGAGGTCAGTCAGGTCAGGGAGATACCACAGGAGCTGGAAGCTGAGAGAGGAGACCTTATGTGGACAGTGAGACCTGATGCAGTTTAAGGATGAAACCTTTTCTACCCTCTACTGTCTTTAATACGCATCCATTACAGAGAGGCTCTTTGGGCGGTTAGAGGAAGTGCACAGTTCTCTGCTCTCTGTCAGGATCAGAAGTTTCGGGTGATACGAGGTGAAGCTGGAACAGTGAGCAGAGCCACTTAGTTCGTGTCAGCTACATATAAAGAAAAAAATCTACTGCAGCGGATCACCAGTATCATACAGATCACCTAACCAAAATCTACACAGTCAGTCTTTCTACATACACGCATGCATTTTATTATCTATTCGTTTTGTTTGTTTACATTATCTTGAAATTTTTTTTACGTTATTTCACATATTTGGTGTGTCCTTTTTAATGCGTGGGTTTACGCCGGGTACTCCGGTTAACTCCCACAGTCCAAAGACATGCAGGTTAGGTTGATTGGTTGCGCTAAATTGGCCTGGTTAGTGTGGTCTCTGGCGGCAGACGGAGCGATGCGTCGGCTGGAGTATTCTCGGTCGCATCGAGTGGTAGTGGGCGGACCCCGCATTCGGCGGGACAGGCGCCAGGAAAGAAGAGGTGTGTCCTTTGTAATCTTTTACAATTTTATTTTCTATAACTCTTTAGTACATAAATATTATTTAACAATAGTTAATTATATTCACCTTGGCAACATTGTATCCACAACGGTCATGCAAATAAAGCATTTTAAATGAAGAGACATAATTATACACTCACATTATTATGTACATCTTTTCAACTTGTTGTTAATGCAAATATCTGATCAGCCATACATATGGTCATGATGACCTGTTGAAGTTCAAACCCAGGATCAGAATGGGGAAGAAAGGTGGATTAAGTGATTTTGAACGTGGCATGGTTGTTGGGGATAGACGGGCTGGTCTGAGTATTTCAGTAACATTCTAGGGTTTAAAAATATCTAGTGAGCAGTAGTTCAATGGACAAAAATGCCCATGACAGAGGACAATGGCCAGAATGGTTTGAGCTGATAGAAAGGCAATGGCTTTGGTACACTTTGGGCACTTTAAGACCAAAATTAAGCATTGGTTAAACGTCATGGTCTACCTGAGTATTGTTGCTGACCATGCCCATCCCTTTATGACCACACTGTCACTGGATGGATACATCCAGCAGGACGCACCACCATGACACAAAGCTCAAATCATTTTAAACTGGTTTCTTGAACATAACAGCTTGTAAAGGTCAATACAAAGTATTGTATCTGAAAGCAACAAATGCACAAACTCTGTTCATTAGGAGCATAATGGATTGGCAGAGCAGCTGCACAGAAGCTTAAAATAGCTGATTAGCAATGCCATGTGTCAGCTTTACCACCTGGGTGTCTGACAAAAAAAAATCTGGGTTTGGCAGTTCCCAGGAGAACGCTACATGCCCAAGTGAACAGCCAACTGAAAATGAGGAAAAGTATCATCCCAAACCCTGGTTTTCAGGGTTTGGGATGATATTTTGTTTACTTTCTTACTTTCTTGAGGATTTATTTGGAATGGCATGTTCAACAAGCACATACTGATGTGATGTTCAGTGTCCAAATACTTCTGACAACATAACACACTCAATGTTAGTCAGAAAGTCACACTTCAAAGCCATTTACACAGCAGGATAGGTTTTACTAGAAACCACGTTGTGGGTAAGACAGGAACATGTCACTCACGTGCACAATGACATTAAGCAACTTCCTGCTGGTTGGAGAGTCGTACCGTTGAGTGTGCTGCATGTGTTCTTCAAGGTAAACACATCCACCCATTCCAAATAGAAGACATACAGCAAAAGAGTTCTGCCTCCTCCTCCCGTTTAGCATTCTCGCTTTCCTTCCTTAAACAGCCACAACAAATCACATGTACAGAAACTTTTAAATCTATAATTAGCAGATTCTTGTTAGCAAATCACAAATACATTTTCTAACACCTCACACATGCAGAGAGATGTCGACCACTGCTAGTGATTTATGGTCTTGCTGGACTCCAAAAACATGTATGATTATATTATGATGATATTATTTGTGGACACCAACACGGTGGTTATCTTGGAAACGCTTCACATTTTGTCGGGAAGTGCTCTTTGTTAAAGTTTAAAAAGGTTCTACTAGTCTAAACGGTCTCTGTTATTGTAGTTGTTTTGTCGAGCTAGATTTGTAAATGTTCTTGAAATTACTGTATTCAGCAGCAAATTATTCTTAAAAACCTTTATTTTTAATATCAAGGATCATTATCCAGCTTTAAAAAATCGTGTAAATTCTGCCAGATCGGGCAATCCCTAAGGGGTAGGTCATAACTCATTGACGGATGGGTAAAGGGGTGCTGACAAATTATTCACTAATACGAACATTTTCATTTGACAGCCATTGTCACTGATAACTCTATTGTACTGTGTTTTAACCCTCCTATTGTCTTCGGATAAAATTTGAAATTTCTTCATGTTCACATGTGTAACCTACATCTAATTTTTTTCGGATCAAAACAAGCCTCATTACGTCCTCAACATTGACCTCTGTGGTGTTATGGGTTAAATTTGACCAAGTAGTAATTATGGGTTGTCTATGCAGAGAAACACATTAAATGTTGCCACAATTGGCACAGCACAAAAGCATGCCTGTGCACACAAGCAGTGTAGTGGTTTGGAAATTAAATATACATTTCTCCTTTTTCCATAAAAAAAATACTTGCACTAAATTTTGACCCATAACAACAGTTGTAGCAAACAAAAGCTGCTCATTTTAACATATTTGAAAATAGAAACTAGTTATTTTGGGAATCATTTTGTCCATCGTCAGCCTCTCATGGTTATATATTCATCATAAGAAATAATGTTGACTAAAAATGTATTAAAGTGGGGCCTGCTTAATAGACACCCTGTATATGTACAGTAGTTAGAGAGATATATAGATAGCTAGTACGACTATGGTTACTTATTACTAAAATTCTTAGCATACCTTCAATATGCTTAAAACACAACATTAAACTAGTCAGGGAAAGTAAATAAAACTTATTTAGTAAATCTCACGTAATGTATTGAATAATAAATAGTATTGAAAGTGAAAAACAAAATGGATTATTTTGTGACCATGGCTTTTCCTCACTACATTTACCAGTTTTCATCGCTGAGTTCCTCAGTGTACGAGAGAGTATCGTACCGTGTATCACTTGCCCAGGAAAATTAGACATTCAAAATTCAGAGTACGGTTTCTGCTGAATGTGTATTTGTGTGTCTGTTTATTATTTGATTCCTACCATAAACTAAAATCGGGCCATAGTAAAATGGGGATTACCTATCATGTGCTAGCTAGATAATTTTACTAGATACACTCACAGAAACGTTATTAGGGATACTTGTTTGTTAATACAAACATCTAGTCAGCCAATCACATGGCAGCAACTCAATGCATTTGACATGGTCAGGACAATCTGCTGAAGTTCAAACTGAGCATCAGAATGGGGAAGAAAGGTGATTTAAGTGAATTTTAATGTGGTATTGTTGCTGCTGCTAGACAGGCTGGTCTGAATAGTTCAGAAACTGCTGATCTACTGGGATTTTCACACACACAGCCATCTCTAGGGATTACAGAGAATTGATCAAAACAAGGAGAGAGAGAGAAAAAAAAAAAAAAACAGAATCAGAGGAGAATGGCCAGACTGGTTCGAGCTGATAAAAACTCAACCACTCATTACAGCTGAGGTATGCAGAAAGGCAACCTCAAGCAGATGAAGACCACAGCAGCAGAAGACCATACTGGATGCCACTCCTATCAGCTATGAATAGGCAACTGAGACTGCAATTCACACAGGCTCAAAGAAACTGGACAATAGAAGACTAGAAAAATGCTGTCTTGTCTAATGAGTCTTGAATTTTGCTGCAAAATTCAGGTGGTAGGGTCAGAATTTGTCGTAAACCAAATGAAAGCGAGAATCCATCCTGCATTGTATCAACTGTCCAGGCTGCTGGTGGTGTAATGGTGTAAAGATATTTTCCAGCAAATTGTTGAATCTGAAATCGGTCTACTGAAACAGTGGATTGACTTGAAAGACAATTAACTGATTATGGGACTGTTTTGGCCTAGCTGTTAAGGTATTGGACTATACACCAGAAGGTCCAGAGTTAAGTTCCCACCTCTGCCAAGCTGCCACTGTTGGGTCCTTGAGCAAGACCATTAACCCAAAAATCGCTTGGATTTTAAGAGTATATCATTTTATTATTCGCTCTGGATTAGCCCATCTGCTAAAGTACTAGCAAGGTATACATAAAGTGTAACTGAGTGAGTAGCTACTATCTACACACTTTTGCTAGCACCACTTAATACATTAGCAAGCAGCTTGGCAGACACTACATGGCGTTTAAATGTACAGGCACTTTAAATAACTAGCTTCTAAATGATACCATTCAACAGAGTTCAAAATACATCCGTTAACGTGAAATGTATTTTATTTACAGTATGTACTCTCTCGGTCAAATATTGTAGGCTGTTTAACGAGTAGGCTACTCGACAGCGTTGCTACATTTCTGGTTTATAGCACAACCTAGTGGCTTTTCAGGGAGATAGCGCAATAAATGTACTGCCAGTGTCGGTTAAATGGCTCGAATTGGGAATTGCTTCGCTGTTTGGGTGTATTTTATAGAAACATAAATAGTAGCACTAACGAAGACGGATGCATAACAATAAGGTTTTTGAAGCGCTTTATTAAATAACAAACAGTACGAAAATAGATTTTACAATAACTATAATCAACGCCTGGACAAACGCAACGATGAAGGGAGCCATACCAACTAGAATAACTGTCCTCTTTACGATATATTTATTTACACAAAGACAACACCAATAAGGGGCGCTGAAGAAGTTGCAATTCAACTATACAACCATAAAAACACTTCAACAAAGGAAATAACAGTACTATGAAAATAACAAAAATAACCCCAGCGTGCTGCACGTTTTGGAGAGCTGCTACAACATAAATATCCCTTACCTGTCTTGGTATGGCGCCACCAACAAACAAGTAAAGTTACTGAAATGAAATGCACAACATCCAGCGTTACCATCAGTAAAGCCATAATCAGCTAGAGAAAGGAGGAAAAACAGTTAGTGCCATTTAAAATGCGATGTTAAAAGGCCAAAGTTTGTTTTCGTTCAGCCTCACCTGCAGAAGTGACTGATTAGAGAGAAAAACTCCAGCAACGTTACACAGGTTACCAATTAGAGAATACAACACACACACTGCTGCAGTGAGAGCACCTTTCAATTTACACCTGCCGCCCAAAAGCCTACAGAACACAAACACACCACTGAAATACCTACAGGTTAGTTTAAGCATCTGTTTTTCTAAAGCCAGAGAAATTAGAGTACTACTTACACCAAATACGACAATACAAGGCATAACGAAGAAGTGAAGCCAACGGTAGCCGAGATACACCTGTTGTTTTCATGATAAAAACAGCTCCTAACTTCGAGATACCACTGGAGAAAACCGTCAAACAGTTTAAAAGTCATTTTCACACAGTAGCTAACTGTGGGGGGGAAAAGGGTGGACTCAATCAGACTGGCAGAAAATAAACCCAGTTTGCCCACGGCGCCCAACGTATTTGCAATCGAATCATTTAAACTGGATTCAATTCCACATTATCTGTTGGAGTCGATTCCTGATTCTGAGCTGAAGTCGATTCCACAGTCTGACCTGGATTAGATTAGATTTCAGTTATTTCACAATTTAAACTACTATAGAACAATTTACTATTCAAATTACAGTACCTAACTTGGCAGCTGCAGCTGTTTACTTATTCAAATTAAATCTTAAAACAAAGAGGATTAAAATAATGGATCCTGTGATCCATGTCAGGCACTTGTGGTTTGAGGACTGTACTTCCTTTGCCCTTCTGATCACAGTGCCCCTTTATAGTAAAGCAATGGAGATTTCCTGTTTCACATCTAGGCATTTAGCAGACAGCCTTATCCAGAGCAACTTACAACTAATTCAATCTTACAATCTAGACAATTGTGGGTGAACAGCCTTGCTCAACTACCCAACAGCTGCAGCTTGGCAGAGGTGGGATTTGAACGCTGATCCTTCTGGGTTATGCTCATGTACCTTAATCACTAGGCCACCACAGTCTCAGTATTAACAGACTAATCAGCAGCAGGGTGGCACAGTGGTTGCCCTTCTGATGTAGTATGACTGATAGTTTATTCTTTTCTGACTCATCATATTTGGAATCAGTTGCTGATTAGTCAGTCTTAAATTAATTCTAAAATTTCAGCTATTTAACATACAAAGCTTAAATTTACACCTGTGGTTGATTCCCGGGTGATCGATTCAACCTACTCAAGAGCCATGGATGCTTCATGGTAACAAGGGAAGCTCATAAGTCCATACACCCATCATGCATAATACCCACTGTATAAGCCTCTGGGGGCAGTGTTATGATCTGGGGTTGCTTCTATTTGTCAAGTCCAGGCTTTGCAACATTATGCAGCAATACATTGAAATCAGCTGAGTACCTAAATGTTGGATCAGGTTGTCCAATCAGTGGATTTTTTCATGAGATATTCCAGGACGAAAATACAAAGATTAATTCGGCTCAAGTTATGAGAATTGCTTTTAGAGAATAATAAATTATCCTCCACATAATCCTGACCTGGTTTCTGAAACAGCGAATGTGTGATGTGTTGCAATCAAAGCTAAAGACGTGCAACTTCTTAGGTCAGGCAGTGTTTTAACCTGAACCCAATTACCCTCCGGTTTGTATGTAAAATCAAAGAGAAAATCAAATGCATGTACAGTACTGTACATCTTTGTTTCAACACACTATGATGTAGTACCAACATATGACCACAAGACCTCATACTGCAGAGCATGCAGATCAATTACTGTATTCAAACTATGTGAACTGCAACAGAACAAAGCAAACTACTTAAATCTAAGACAAAGAAGGACAAAGTGAATGATGTTGCTGTGGCAGAGCTTTGCTATATCCTTTACAGTCCCCATCACCTACTTGGCCTTTCCAAGAAATTCCTGATTGAGTGCAAAACTAAGATATGGATCCTTGTTAAACTTCACAGCAATGAGTTAGATGAGCGTGTCTAGACTGGCCCCGAAAGTCGATTTTGTCAGACTAAAAGAGTTGTTGTGGGGGGTTTTACAAGTACTAGGTGTGCAAGTTGTGACAGCTGTGGAAATTGTTTGTTAGTGTATGATCCTGGAACTTTTATACAGCTTTGACAAGTCACATTCATCCTATAAACTGCGATGGTCTTCCCACTAGAGTCAACGCTTTTGCCATTTTACCATATGGTTTACAGCACCACCCAGTGGCGAAAAAAGTACCTTACAAAAAAAACTCTTCATGCTGATGAACGTCAGAACAAAAGTAATTTAAAGGTAATTTAGGAAGATATTCATAATATACTTATGGTAATTAAAAGTTAATGTTAAACCTCCCCTAATTAAAATTATTAAGGGAATTTATATTAGGGGAAATTATTAATATTTAAAATGAATCCAACATATTTAAACAGAAATCAAGTTGTACTATTTTATTGAACAGAAGTGAATATGTAAAACTGCAACAAATCCATTTTTTTGTCTAATTGACAGAGAAATAAATTAAATTTAAGTGTTTTTAATTTCTGAAAATTTAGTTCAGCTTTTTCATCACATTTTCAGTGACCCGTTAACATTTCTATATTATGTTTTAGTGGCCACAGAAAATAATCATACTGTGTTAAATTACCTACCTTTGCACAACGTGAATGTTAAAATAAATTAAATCAAACAATTAGCGCTGTGTTTATACATTATAATCCTCAACATCAAAGTGAAAATGACATTTAAAAATATAATCATTTATTAAAATTTAATTGGTAACTCAATAACAAAATGTCACCTGTCAGATCACACACTAATTTGCCCCAACCTGACATATTGCTTTTAATTACTTGAGAATAATACCAGCAGTTCTTTGAGGATTGCTAGTGTCCGGTCAACATCCGATTCAATTGAATGTCCAGTTTCACACATCATAATGTGAATGTTAAACAGCACACACGTATGTAAATTATGTAAGGCAAAATGTAAATAATACTGGAAAAAGATATTTTTATTTCAGACTGTAAGACAAAAACAGATTATTTTAAGAAGGAATGACAGTTTTCTATAAACACTGTATACTGCCAAAAGCTCACTGCTTTGCTCTTACTACCTTATTTTTAATTTAGTTTTTTTACTTATTTGACAAGTTTTCTCCCTACAGATACTCAGCAAAACATGTCAACTAACCGGCAATGCCCAAAAACATACAGAAGACTATGGTGGTGCTTCAAAATTTGTGAACCCTTTAGAATTTTTTACATTTCTGCATAAATATTACCTAAAACATCATCAGATTTTCACATAAGTCCTAAAAGTAGATAAAGAGAACCCAGTTAAACAAATGAGACAAAAATATTAGACTTGGTCATTTATTTATTGCGGAAAATGATCCACTATTACATATTAGTGAGTGGCACAAAAGTATGTGAACCTCTAGGATTAGCAGTTAATTTAAGGTGAAATGAGAGGTGTTTTCAATCAATGGGATGACAATCAGGTGTGAGTGGGCACCTTGTTTTATTTAAAGAACAGGGATCTATCAAAGTCTGCTCTTCACAACACGTTTGTGGAAGTGTATCATGGCACAAACAAAAAATTTCCGAGGACCTCAGAAAAAAAAGTTGTTGATGCTCATCAGGCTGGAAAAGGTTACAAAACCATCTCTAAAGAGTTTGGACTCCACCAATCCACAGTCAGACAGATTGTGTACAAATGGAGGAAATTCAAGGCCATTGTTACCCTCCCCAGGAGTGGTCGTCCAACAAAGATCACTCCAAGAGCAGGGTGAGTAATAGCTGGCAAGGTTACAAAGGACCCCAGGGCAACTTCTAAGCAACTGAAGGCCTCTCTCACATTGGCTAATGTTAATATTCATGAGTTCACCATCAGAAGACACTGAACAATGGTGTGCATAGCAGGGTTGCAAGGAGAAAGCCACTGCTCTCCAAAAAGAACATTGGTGCTTGTCTACAGTTTGCTAAAGATCACATAGACAAGCCAGAAGGCTATTTGTGGACAGATGAGACCAAAATGGAACTTTTTGGTTTAAAAGAAAAGCATTATGTTAGGAGAAAGAAAAACACTGCAAGCCCACATAGGAACCTTATCCGATCTGTGAGACATGGTGGTGGTAGTATCATGGTTTGGGCCTGTTTTGCTGCATCTGGGCCAGGACGACTTGGTCAATTCATGCAACAATTGATGGAACAATGAATTTTGAATTATGTCAGAGAATTCTAAAGGAAAATGTCAAGACATCTGTCCATGAACTGAATCTCAAGAGAAGGTGGGTCATGCAGCAAGACAACGACCCTAAGCACACAAGTCATTCTACCAAAGAATGGTTAAAAAAGAACAAAGGTAATGTTTTGGAATGGCCAAGTCAATGTCCTGACCTTAATCCAATCGAAGTGTTGTGGAAGGACCTGAAGCGAGCAGTTAATGTGAGGAAACCCACCAACATCCCAGAGCTGAAGCTGTTCTGTACGGAGGAATGGGCTAAAATTCCTCCAAGCTGATGTGCAGGACTGATCAACAGTTACAGGAAACATTTAGTTGCAGTTTTTGCTGCACAGGGGGGTCACACCAGATACTGAAAGCAAAGGTTCACATACTTTTGCCACTCACTAATATGTAATACTAGATCATTTTCCTCAATAAATAAATGACCAACTATAATATTTTTGTCTCATTTGTTTAACTGGTTTCTCTTTATCTACTGTTAGAACTTGTGTGAAAATCTGATGATGTTTTAGGTCATATTTATGTAGAAATATAGAAAATTCTAAAGGGTTCACAAACTTAAGCACCACTTTATATAAGGACTGACTGTAGCACAGTATTTGATGAGCACAATTTGTTAGACTGTCATCCCTCAACAGAAAAGCACCATCATATGGCCTCAGCTGAACAGATTGATCATTCTCAGTAAAGCAGTGACACTGATTTAGTAGTGTGCGTTAGGGGAGGCGCACTGATAAGTGCAACACTAATTCCATCAGTGTCACTACTGTGCTGAGAATGATCTACTTATAGTGTCAGTGGTGGTCCTGCTCCATGAAGCACAGATGAAGGATTCATGTCCCAGAAATATTCAAATCAGATGAACATCACAGATCGGTCACAATTGAATGCAAAATTTAAATCCTTAGAATAAGAATAATGACACAATGACGAATGGTTTAACTCTGTTGGTGACCATTTCAGTGTTTCACCTCCAAGTCAGAATAATCCCACACATTTTTGATAGCCTAGAATAAATCCTGCCAACAGAAGACTCACAAATCTGGCAACTTCCTTTGACAGCTGAACTTTTGCCACCCCAAAGAAGACACCAATCAGCCAAATCATTAAAATAACCTGGACTGTAGCATTGTTTAGGCTGGTGTTTGGCATCAAATTAGTGCACACACTTCCCACACTGCATCCTGGTGAATTTTACTGTGCATTGGCATCAGTGGCTGTATTCCTGAATGACACAAGGTTATATCAACACACTAGTCATGAGCCGGTTTAGAGAGATCAATTAACCTAATGAATGTCTTTGGAATGTGGGAGGATACCAGCGTACCCAGCGTAAATCCAGGGGAACACGAAGAGGTGCACAGGCAGTGTCCGGGGTCAGGTTCTTGGTTTGTCCCTCATCTGGCCATGATTTGTTGCTCAGGCCTTTAGTCCTGGACATTCCTCCCACAACCAACACGAGAACTGACTGCTCACTTACAGTAAAATGTATCCTGGAGCTTAACATGTGCCGTTTTAACAAGATAAAGTAATCGGTTACTCAGTCTGTATTTGGTTTTAATGTTTTGGCTGATCGGTTTGTAGCCAAAAGCCAAACAACACATCCACAAACATGGGTATTACTATGGAGTTCTAATCAGGAGCAGGATCTAATCTAAGCAGGAGACTGATTAACTGATTTGTTACAGATGGAAACCAATGACACTCCTCCAAGAGCTCAACCTCAACACTGTAAAAATACGGCACTGTGACTGGTCAGTGTAACTGATTTTTGTCAGGATTTGTGGATGAAATATTTAAGATGTATTATGGAAGTTATTACAGTTGGTCTACTGGTTCAATGAGCAAGTTCACATCATTCAAAATGTGTCAGCATAAACACAATTCTAGATTACCATATAAATGCACAGTGAGCCCAAATCCCATTGTTTTCAGAATGGAATCTCCAGCGATTTATCCAATCAGATGAGAGGTCTCTTCTGTACAAATCAAGGGTGTAGACCAGAGTTGTTCAAGCATCCAGATGTTTGTTCAGTCTTCTCACTTTCTCCTTCTTGTTTCTGTTGCCATGCTTTTTCCAGGGCTTCCCAACTTGCTCTTCTGAGCCTGTTTTGCCCTGGGCCTGAGGTCCACTGCCAGGCTTGTAACCCATCACCGTCTGCACTCCCTTGGTTAGTGCTCGGACATTTTCCTAAAAGAGGCAGTCAAGTCATTACAAAATTCAGGAGTGTGGGTGAAGAAAGAAGGAAAATGCTTTAAAGGAAAAATAAATCTCTCTGGCGCAGACTGAATTATTAATAATTAATTTGTCATTTTAAATGTCATCCAAGATTTATTTAATAACAAGCCTATTTGATTTAACCATCCATCCTGAAGCACCCTAGCTCAGCACTGCAGTGACCAGGGTACATGTTCAAGTTCTGGTGGTACCTTCTGGCCATGTCTGAGGGATGGGAGGCTGGTATAAGGGGATTCATCCCCCAACAGCAACCTCTTACCAGCTCTGGGAAGGACTAAAGTTACATTTATTTCTATAGTACTTTGGATCATTGTCTCAAAGCGGCTTTACAATTTTATATTATCTAAGCCCAATTCCAAATTGAACAGTCTTATGGCGACAGTGGCAAGGAAAAACTCCTTAAAGATTATAAGGAAGAAACCTTGGGAGGACGAAGACTCAAAAAGGAACCATCCTCCTTGGGCAGCTTAGATGATATGTAAGAATTAAACAAACTCATCTAATTAATAAGTTTAAAATAATGGTTTACGTAAAGAAAAGCTAAATAAATATTAAGCAAGCTTATTTGTCGCATGCGTGTTCCAGGATAGGCTCCGGGCTCCTCTATGACCTAGACCACCATAAGCTGGAGTTAAAACAGAAAACTAAAATTTCCTTACTGGACATGTTTGAATATTTTACTCCAGTTAACTGTTGACTATATTATTAAGTAATTTCATCTCAGCAGAGCAATGCATTCTAAATTCCAGCTACTACTGACCATGACAATATGACATAGGGCTTGATCTTTGTATTCAGGAGGGAAAAATTAACCAAAACATTAATCTGTGATTAAAGAAAACTTTCCTCCTATTAAACACCGCTGCAACTGTGCCTGCATCATCATCCCGTAATGTAAAAAATATGAAAAACACAGCATCAAACAACAGAAACATCATCATATAGAGTACAATGTTTTTGGTAGAACATTTCCTGATTCTAAGACTAAAACTCATTTCTGATCTCTTACTTGGTGGAAAAAGCTTTTATCCACAGTGTTCTCGATCTGTTTGGTTTTGGAGGATTTACTGCCACATGCTGAAGGACGGTGCTGAACAGTTTGGTTTGTGAACTTTGCATGTTGGAGGACTTTGGGAAACAAAGTCTGGTAGCATCTGATGTGGGCGAGGAGGTGACATAGAGCATCTTTCCCTGCAATGTCGCAATCTACATAATCCATCACCACACGCAGCTGCATGGCTGACGAATACACACTGGCATTGGAATTCATACTTACGCCAACATAGTCTTTCAGGACATAGCGCGCAGATCTGGACTGGTCCGGCTGACCGTGTGCGGTCATGAAGCCCCTCATATCTGAAAACACATTTCTAGCATGTAATCAAATTCAAGTGTTATGTAGACCAACACAGATATGAACGGACCACAGGAACACAACCTTCATATCTCAAGCCCCACTCAGGACTGAGCCTAGGCCTCTGATGCTGCCATTGTCAGCAGGTCACTCTACCCAGTGAGCAACCGAGTTTGCACCAATACAGACACTGAGCGCATGTACTGTATTTTCCGGACCATAAAGCGCACCGGATTATAAGACGCAATATCAACGATCGGCTGCTAACGGATCTATTTTCATACATAAAGCGCACCGGGTTATAAGACGCATTAAATGAAACAAAAGTCTTAAGTTCTGTCGTAAGCCTCAAGTTTGGTCTTTAACCTACCTGGCGCAGGGCGTCATTCTTGCTTCCCCCTCCACTTCCGTGTCATTTATTCGTTAATCTTTGAAATTCTCGTCACAGCTGCTCTATGACCATGATCTCGTAACTGCGTGACGGATACGTTGAGTTTGAAATCCGTTTCGAAAAATGAATGAATGAATCAAACGTACCCTAATGCTGAAAGGCACATACCGATTACTCCGCAATGCTGCGCACTAACTTGCCCGAAGCTTCGTAACTTTACCAAGTCCACGTGCTAAACATTGAACAGATCTTTATGAGCGCGTGTACCATCTACCTCGGTTCTAGTCAGAAAGCATAACAAGCATTGATTCATACATTAGACGCCCGCATTTTAAGGGCGCACTGCTTCGATTTTTGAGAAAGTTAAAGGATTTTAAGGTGCCTTATGGTCCGAAAAATACGGTACATGTATATAATAAAATAACTGCAGAAAATCAGATTGTGCCAGTAATCTGATCAGCAAGCTTACATGCACTCAGTAATCAGAGAACAGGTAACCTCCGGGTTGACATGATTTCAGATTTCTACTTTGCCACCAGCCAATAATCTCACAGAGAGCTGAGAGTTAAACTTCAAACTTTATTTAATTAAACGATATACTGTGTCTGAGTCTCCACAAAAGTGTTTGGTACCAATTTCACTCCGTTTAATTCCGTGCTGTAGTTGTTTCTGGGGTTGC
The DNA here is from genome assembly GCA_025084515.1 of Ancistrus triradiatus. Lineage (NCBI taxonomy): Eukaryota > Metazoa > Chordata > Actinopteri > Siluriformes > Loricariidae > Ancistrus > Ancistrus triradiatus. The sequence goes on from JAJAGP010001374.1 coordinate 169,484, forward strand.
CAGATTCTGCGAGAAAAATATGCTACAGATCAATGAGAAAAATATCCCAAATAAGTCAACTTTCTTACAATAAGCAGACCTGAAAACCATGTCTGGTTATGCGTGCGTGCATGCGCTGACTGAGAAACCCAACTGAAGCCAGAGGAATGGGTTACATGCGCTGAGGAATCCAATTACTGAGATAAAATCCAGGTCTCTTTATCAGTTTTCATACTCTGATTTCAAGACCTTAGAAACCAGAGTATGCCATTTGCATGACCACTTTGAGTAATCGGATAATAGATTACTAAATGCATGTAAACACACTCACTGATCATCATTATTCTGAAGCGCTAACAGTTTCATCGTGGCACAGACACACAAACGTCCAGAACAGATTTAGACTTCCCTTCTTCTAACGCCACAACAAGTGTCCAAGTAGGAATCTTGGCCCCAAGGACAAATTTCCTTCGCTTGAAATCCAATTGAAATTCTTTGGAATTTGTCCTAATTATGGTCTCACAATCAGCAACAGCCACAACATTCTGCCTTGATCAAGTTCTAATACCACGGTATGCTTTGAGATTAGAATTAAAGGCCTACATCCGTAAGCTGAGAGCAGTTCCTCAGAGGTGGGGGAGCGGTCTGGATCCTCATCCTCTCTTGGTCTGACAATGTTGATACCATAGGTTGCTTCTAGCACTGCTCGTGGAATTGTCTGACAAACGTATTCAGGTTAAGGCTTTTACTTTAGCCCTATTCTAAAACAATGTCAAGAGGTTACATATTCATGGACAGCAAACACCATACAAACCAAGAAATGATTACACAATATCATGCAATACCCTAGGGGATCTATGGGTATACTTGGGGGTATATTGTGATATCCATAAGTGTCTGGGCAGTGCATTTAAGGCACTCCTACACCAGAACATTACATTGCCAAAACGGCACTGGCTCTGGAATACTGTAAATGGAGGACCGATGGGGTTTCCCACGATGTGGCGAAAGAACAGAATGACTTGAAACTTCCCATAACGAACAGAAGACGCATTCCATTTACAATTGTATTAAACGTTGTCAAGATGCAATTCCCAAAAACGCACGTCAACATTTCACGTTATAGCACTCCCTCTCGTGCCTTAAATAACATCTGAAATTTGTGAGGGTGGGTGTATTGAGTTTTCTTTTAATTAGAAATCACTACACCAGGCTTCATATAGATTTCGAAAAAGGCACGGACATAGAGCTCCAGCTGAAAGTGCATGGAATCCACAGAACATGCTTCATAGCTCTGGTACGCACCAAAACATCAGTAGCTAAAGGATATTAGAGAGATGGCTGGGACGTGGTCTCGCATCTGATCGATGGGGAGAATCCCGCTACAGATCATCTCAGCTTTGGTGGACACAAAGGACGGCATGACGAGGCCAGGACAGTCACACAGGCAAAGACCAGGCTCAACAAACAAAGTCTGGAACACACATACACACACACACAAAACAGACTTAAATCAGTTCAAACACAAATGATACAAATAAAGCTAACAAGTGCGTTTAGTAAAAACATACCTGAAAGTGCTTGGTGTGTCCAGGAGTAGCTGAGACAGAGACTTTCTTATTTCTGAAGATGGTGTTGATGGTGGAGCTTTTGCCAACGTTAGGGTACCCAACCTTAAACAGAAAAGAACATAATCCTGTCAAATTGAAAATACAAACACACAATATACATTTGACTATAAACTCAAGCTCACCAGTCCTACTGTAAGTTGTCCCTCTTTACACTTTGGTCCAGAATGTGCAGATTTAAACACCTCTAGCAGCTCATTATTACGCAGCAGGTGACTCGCGTTATAAAAAGAAGTGGGATCTGAAGAGTCTTTGTGGTGCTGTTCCTCCTCTTCGTCTCCTGAAGCCTCTGAGCAGGTCTGCCAGTCTGCCTCTGAACTACAGTCCACAAAGCTCTCTGCCGAGTCCTCATCCTGATCGTCATCAGTTTTATTCTCATCTCCCACTTTTCGTCTTTCCTCCAAGTCCTCAGGTCCATTGCTGCTGAACATGGAGTTCTCGGTTTCTTCTTTATCACTCAGCTCTTCAGGATCTTCCAGATATTCTCCCTTCATGATCAAACAAAACAAAGAAAAGTAGAATATAAAATATGCCAAATTACACAATACAAACTACTAAGCACTAGATCAAGATCAGTGTATTTAAATGACACTTAACAGTGGAACACTGTTGCAGAGCAGCATTGTGGCAAACTGCAGCTAGACTCCGGTTCAGCAGCCAGAGACAGCGGTGGCAAGAAAAGGTTCTGCACTCCAGCTGCTTCAGTCACACACTCCATCACAGACTATGCACATCTGTATCCCCTTATTACCACCCTGCACTTTCATTGTTTCTGCATGTTCTCACTGACCATCCCCGAATCTGTTTCTGACTACTCTTTAAATATACATCAGGATTTAACACATGCCCATCTGCAAAACTGTCTTTTGTTGGGTTTTCAGCACCAGAGCACTTGCAGGTGTACTTTCACATTTTTATTACAGCAATTAGCACCATCTAACCACAAGTATCAGCACCTGGAGTTTATGCAACACCACTTGAATTTTGATGCAAATATTAAGAAATTGGAGTGATCTTGGAGTGAAATTGGACTCTTGGAGTGATCTTTGTTGGTCGACCACTCCTGGGGAAGATAACAATGGTCTTGAATTTCCTCCATTTGTACACAACCTGTCTGACTATGGATTGGTGGAGTCCAAACTCTTTAGAGATGGTTTTGTAACCTTTCCCAACCTGATGAGCATCAACAAGTCTTTTTCTGAGGTCCTCAGAATCTCCTTTGTAGTGCCATGATACACTTCCACAAACGTGTGTTGTGAAGAGCAGACTTTGATAGATCCCTGTTCTTTAAATAAAACACACCTCATTGTCATGCCATTGAGTGAAAACACCTGACTAATTTCACCTTCAAATTAACTGCTAATCCTAGAGGTTCACATACTTTTGCCACCCATCAATATGTAATATCGGATCATTTTCCTCAATAAATAAAAGACCAAGTATAATGTCTCATTTTGTCTCATTTGTTTAACCGGGTTCTTTATCTACTTTTAGGACTTGTGTGAAAATCTGATGATATTTTAGGTCATATTTATGCAGAAATATAGAAAATTCTAAAGGGTTCACAAACTTTCAAGCACCGTTGTATGGTTGCGTTTCCATAGACCTGGTTGTTTGTTTCTCTCATAGAATCTGCCAACCCTAGAATTAAATGCAGTGCCCACAAAATGGCTACAGAACACATTTGGGGAGACTCAAACACTACATGCTTGACGAAATGAAAAATTTCATTATTTAATTATAATTTAAAGTTTTCTTAACATATTTATGACAATTTATGACTGGTTGCAAAGTACAAATCTGATTATTACCCGAGTCATGTGAACCCGGAGATTTCCCATTGTCTGATTACCCAAGTGCATGTAAACTGGTTGATGGTATTACTTACAAAATCTGATTTGCTGCAGTTAACTCACTATTGCCCACTCCTGATCTAACTGCTCTCCAACATGTCACTTAAGGTAGAAAAGCTCCCACCTTTTCCTCTGCCTCCAGCCGCTGTGCTTCAGCCAGTGCAGACCAAAACACTGCCCTGATGCCTTCTTTCTGGAAGTACCTAGCCCAGACTCGTCGCTGCTCTCTGGTGAGCAGATCTGCTTTGTTCAAAAGCAGCATGTTCACCTTGTGACTGGAGACCTCCTTGACATATTTCTCCTGATACATGATTCAAACAAGTTTTGGTTGTAATAAACAAAGAGAGTACAGAGTCAGTGCTAGTGAAATAAAGCTGGAATTACGTACTAGATCTGAGCAGCGGAACAGCAAAGGATTTCTGGCATCAACAATCTGAACCACAATGTCACTAAAGAGAAAAGATTGCAATGTCAGTTAACCATGGTTAATTAGCAAGGGTAAATTAAGCAAACATCATATTAGCAGGATTATATTTCTACAGATATCCACTAGCATGTGTCAATAAAATAAAAAATATCTCAGACCCTAGGGGCCCTAACTGACTTGTCTCTTTTGGCTTGCTGGAGACTCTCGGGCTCGTTTTCACCTCAATGCATTAAACCCCATGAAACTGCATGAATGCAGCTCTCTAAAGGGAGTGTAAAGCATTACAAAAAGAACAAAACTAGAGTTACAGCTTCTGAAACGTCATGCTTTCTGACACGGGGGAAGGCAGTTTAATCCACAGCTGCTGTAATGAAAGTGGATGTAAGGTACGACTTGTAAAATCTTTTAATTATAAAATCCAGTTCCTTCCAAAACTAATTTTATAAGCAGGTTTACATTGGCAGCAAGTTTTTAAACAGCATTTGTTTTTAATCATTTTATTTGCTTGCACAACAAACCAACTTGCCTTCTTTCAATGACTCTCCAAAGCTGTCTCCAAAAATCCAGATTTCTCTCAAAAGGTGTAAGAATCAGCTTCTGTTCCTCCTCCAGCCTAGCACAGCGAAACGGCAGAATAAAATAAATGAATAAATAAACAAATTGCATTGATTTTGAATGTGGTAACGGGACATTATTAGTATGTGACAAGCCTTAACAAACAAGCCTTTAACAACTCATTAAACATCAAGCAAACCACTGCACTTCATGCAGACATAGTGTTAAGCTTTTTTAAATGATAAACAGGCCTATCGGTCATGTGGTCCAGCAACAATTCGCCAGCTCACCACCCAGGTAACCTTGGTTCAACCAAGGGGAGGACCATCAATGGTGCTGCAACAGTGATCATACCCAGCCCTGTGATGACCTGTGGTTTATACTCGTTTACACCCCCTGTGACTCTAGCTAGGAACAGCAGGGAAAGCCCAGTATTTAAAAAAAAAACAAGACTACTTATATCTACTGAGTTAGTCAAAGCTAACAATTATTTTTTCTCTAAGGGTATTCACACTATGTCTGGTTGCCTCATACCATGCCAGAGCATGACTGTCAGCCCCCACCCTCTCCCCCACTGTCCTGTGCTCACAGTGCGCTTAACTTTGTTTAACTACGGTTTGTGGTGGAGAAAGGTGCACTTGCACAGCACAATGGACTTCATGGTTGTACTTACTTTGCAGCTGTTTTAAGCCATTGTGTGTGCTGACACCTTCTCATGCGCCTTATAGATTTATTGCTTATGCAATCCAGCAATTTTCAGCTACTTGTGCTGCAGTTATGAGAGGATTTTTACAGAGGCAGCTGGTGTTGTGTTCCACACCCAGGCATGGCTGGCGAGGGCACCTCCTCAAGCGGGCCTGAGTGCGGTTCAGTGTACGTACGGAGGCGCAGTGTGATTAAAAGTATGTGCTCTCCTAGTGTTACTCAGCTAATGAAGAACATCCCTAGCAGTGATTAAAGACCTGAAGGAGAATTTAGGTCCCTTACATTGCTAGCTCTCGTCTCCATGTGAGGAAGCTGTCTCTTTCGGCTTGTTGGAGGATCTCGGGGCTCGTGTTTTCATCCCAGTGTGGTCTGGAAGGAAAGAAATGATAGACAGTCAAAATGACATGAGGGCATTTTCATAATTGGAAAGTCCCAATCTTGTTGATGAATATAAATCACAGTATTTCTCATCATTTCTTACTTGCACATAAATTGCTAAGGTTTACAGCTTCCTTAAACCAAAAAAAGCTTTATTCTTGTACTGCAACTACAAGGCCACTATATATATATATATTGAGATTTTTTTTTCCTGACCCTGTGTTCACACCACAGAACAACGATGTTTTTCCCTCGAGAGTGTAGCAAGCTGCTGCTGCCATCGCTTGTGGGCAGCTCAGTCCATCTTTACTATGTGGCAGTTGTATAAATGTTTACAATTTAGCAGAGATGCACTGATCGATCGGCCGGTTTTCACTGTGATTGGCTGCAGCTGGTCATGAGGCTCGTATAACCGATTGTGCCGGTCACAGATAGCTACAACTACGCAATATGTGGAAAAGCTAAAGTTAACTCTGCTGAGAGGCGAGTGCAGAGCCAGACAAGCAAGCAGCTGCTGCTATCCTTCTTTTTAATTGAAGAAGTTTCCATTAAAAGTGAAACAAAACTTATCCGTAGGCTGTCATTTATAATTCTTGGACAGAAGAAAAACGGAATCGCAATTTACTGCATTTATAATTGTATATACAGTGGTGCCATGAGACAAAAATATTGTGCTTGGTCATTTATTGAAAAAAAAAACAATTCAATATTAAATATGTGCGAGCTACGAAAAAGTATATGAATCTTTGCTTTCAGTATCTGGTTTGACCCCCTTGTGCAAATAACTGCAAGTAATGTTTCCAGGTAACTGTCTTGAGATTCAGTTCACAGACAAACACCCTGATAAAATCCTTTTTTGCAGGTATAATTCAGAATTCACAGTTTCATCAATGATGGCAAGGCATCTTGTCCACGATGCAGCAAAACAGGCAAAATCCATGATACTACCGCCACCATGTTTCATAGATGGGATAAGATTCTCATGCTGGAATGCAATGTTTTCCTTGCTTCAGAGATAATGATTCTCATTTAAACAAAAGAGCTCTGTTTTGTTCTCATCCACAAAATGTTTTTCCAGTAGCCTTCTGGCTTGTCATGACCTTTAGCAAACTGCAGATGGGCAGAAATGTTGTTTTTGGAGAGAAATGGCTTTCTCCTTGCAACCCTGTCATGCACACCATTGTTTTTCATTATTCTCCTAATGGTAAACTGTAACATTAGCCAACATGAGACAGTTGCTTTGAAGTTATCCTCTATTCCTTTGTGACCTCACTAACTATCACACACGTTGCTCTTCGAGTTATTTTCTTGGTTGCCCACTCACTGAGAGAGTAACAAGGAGTTCCTCCACTTGTACATAATCTGGATGTACAGCTGTACAAAGCACTTATATTATCTAAGGGGACTGTAGTGGGCTGGTGGTTAAGGTACTGAATTATGGACCAGAAGTTCCACCCCCGCCAATCTTCCCCTGTTGGGTCCTTGAGCAGGGCCCTTAGCCCACAATTGCTCAGATTGGAAGACTGTATCAGCTGTAAGTCGCCCGGATAAGGGCGTCTGCTAAATGACTAACTGAATGAATGCAAATGTAAAAGGAATTTCAATATCCTGTACACCAAGTGTCACTATTATGTATAATGAAAGGTGAATTGAATTTGGACTCGGGTAAAATTGTATGCAATAACGTTTTCCATTTCGCCAACTCGTTATACCTTCGTGGGATGCGGAGGAACCGTTTGTTTTCTTCATGTAGTTTCTTCAGTCTCTTGGACTCCTCAGCTGTCAGCAGGCCACTCCTGGATTCGGCTGGTACAAACCTGACGTTCAGCTTCTCTGGAACATTACAGCACACATTAGAAATGAGTCCGTGTTCACTTAGCAACTTAATCAACATGGTGGGTTTCAGAAAGACACCCTCCCTACCTGCAGTGAATTCAGTTCCAGCAAGTTCAGCTGTGGCAAGGAAATCATCCAATGAGCTCTGCTCCGTTACAGACTGCAGATTCAGGCGACCCCACTCATATCCGTCATTCAGTTCACTGGTGTGAAGCTGGTGCCAAAGGAGAATTCATTATGAAATGTGGGTTTATACTAAAATCATACATAGCCCTTTTCAGCAAACAAGGATCTGGTTCTGTTCCTGTTCACACACCTAATTTCGAACCATTCACCACAGTTTGACCCAAAAAAAAAAAAAAAAAAAAATGGTTTCAGACCAGAAAGTTCGTTCCCAGGTGCAGCCAAAACATAGCCAGTTTGTCAAAATTCAAAGGAACTGGAGGAACTTTTTCATAGTTCTGTCCCACAGGAAGAGGCAATGATCATAGTTCTAAAACACCGGGAATAGGGACTTTTTTTAAAGCTTACCGTATTTTTCGGACCACAAGGCGCACTTAAAATCCTTTAATTTTCTCAAAATCGACAGTGCGCCTTAAAATGAGGTGCGCTATGTATGAGCTAATTCTGGTTGTGCTTTCTGACCTAGAACCGATTGTAGATGGTACACGGCGCTCATAAATCTGTCAAAATGTTTTAGCACGGCCTTGGTAAGTTACGAAGCTCACGGCCACCGTAGTGCGCAGCATAGCGGAGTAATACGGTATGTGCCTCAGCATTAGGGTACGTGCATTCATTCATTCATTTTCGAAGCAGATTTCAAACACAACACTATCAGTCACGCAGTACAACACGGACATAGAGCAGTTGTTAGAGAATTCAACATTAACGAATCAATGGTACGGAAGTGGAGGAAGCAAGAAGACGCCCTGTGCCAGGTAAAGACCAAACTGAGCTTCCGAGGGAACTTAAGAGTTGTGTCAGTTAATGCGCCTTATAACCCGGTGCGCCTTATGTATGAACATAGACCCAAACATTGATATCGCGCCTTATAACCCGAAAAATACGGTATAATGTGTCTCTCAGCACATATGAATCCCGAATGATGCAAGTACGTGAAGATTGGTCCAGGTGTAGCAATTGGTGATGGCGGCCGATATATGGACTTTAAGTTAGCATCATTAGACATGTCATTAGCATTAGTTGACATTAAAACCGATATCTATTATATATTTATATTTCTTAGGTTTTCTTCTGCCTGTTACTCATCAAGCAAAATGTCTGATGTTGCAGAGTGTACAGTTATGTATGCAGTTATGTTCTTTCTTGGGGCTCCTCAGTCATATGCTTACTTACACATAATTGTTCTTGTTGCTGCCTGTACCAGATAAATAACCAAAAAAAAAAAAAAAAAAAGACTTGCCTTTTTAAAGGAAGGTAAGAAAATAAAATGGAACAAAATAATTTTCCTTTTGTGTGAACCGCAACCCATGTTTACAGTAATCATCATCGTCTGATTTAGTTTTATTGCTATGTAAAATGAATTACTGATCCAGTTAACAGCAGTTCATAGATGGATTATATAGTGAACTTCGTGAGAAAGTACCTCATGGTGACATTTGTGGGCAAGCCAATTTGTAGACTTCTAAACGCCTGTACATTAAAACATTTTTACATACCATTCGTCTCACAAGGAGTACTCTCCTACACCATTTTATTAGCAATAGTTGGGCCATGGCTGCTTTTTAGTAGAGGTGTAAAGAAAAACAGCTTACATTACATCAGACTTGACGCAGTGCAGGATCCATACATGAAAATCCACACAACGGATCTCCAGGGGAGACCAATCGACAATTAACGGATTTCGTGTCACGAAAATTAAGAATACTGAACATTTAATTCAGCATATAATTGAGACATATAACCTGTTATTCCTAGTACTGTTAACTGTGTCTTTGTTGATTTGATTGCAGACGCAAGTTATAAACTAGAAAAATACAAACTTTTCCTCATGAAGCTGGATATATGCTACATCTATTACAGAATCTTTAGGTTCCAACTTTTGCAGCAGTTTGGTAAATACCCTTCCCTGTTTCAGCATGACTATGACTTACAGTGGGGCAAAAAAGTATTTAGTCAGCCACTGATTGTGCAAGTTCTCCTGCTTCATCATATTGTAGGATTTTTTAAGAATTTAATCGTAAATCATTGACGAAAATAAGTATTTGGTCACCCACAAACAAGCAAGATTTTTGGCTCTCACAGACCTGTAATAACTTCTTTAAGAAGCTCTTCTGTCCTCCACTCGTTACCTGTATTAATGGCACCTGTTTGACCTTATTATCTGTATAAAAGACACCTGTCCACAGCCTCAAACAGTCAGACTCCAAACTCAAGACCAAAGAGCTGTCGAAAGACACCAGACTTATCTGAGTTCCACCATACCTACTGTGAAGCATGGGGGTGGAAACCTCATGTTCTGGGGCTGTTTTTCTGCAGAGGGGACAGAAAGACTGATCCGTGTTAAGGGAAGAATGAACGGGGCCATGTTTTGTGAGATTTTAAGCCAAAACCTCCTTCCATCAGTGACAGCATTGAAGATGGAACATGGCTGGGTCTTATAGCATGACAATGATCCCAAACACACCGCTTGGGCAACAAAGGAGTGGCTCCGTAAAAAGCATTTCAAGGTCCTGGAGTAGCCTAGCCAGTCTCCAGCCGGCTTTAGAGGAGATCTGCATGGAGGAATGGGTCAAAATACCAGCTACAGTGTGTGCAAACCTGGTGAAGACTTACAGGAAACGTTTGACCCCTGTCATTGTCAACAAAGGTTATGTTACAAAGTATTGAGTTGAACCAAATTTATTGACCAAATAATTATTTTCCACCATAACTTACAATTAAATTCTTTAAAAATCCTACAATGTGATTTCTTGGATTTTTTTTCTCATTTTGTCTCTCATAGTTGAAGTGTACCTATGATGAAAATTACAGACCTCTCTCATTTTTCTAAGTAAGAGAACGTGCACAATCAGTGGCTGACTAAATACTTTTTTGCCCCACTTTACATTTACAGTATTCAGCAGACGCCATTATCCTGAGCAACTTACAACTCCTACAGACTTACAATCCAAGCAGTTGTGAGCCAAGGGCCTTTCTTAAGGACCCAACAGTAGCAGCTTGACAGAGGTGGGATCTGAAACCTGGACCTTCTGGTCCATAGTCCAGTACCTTAACCCCTAGACCACCACAGATTTACAGAAAGTCGTTGTTGGCCCATTCTCCATCCCACATATTTGAGATGAACTGGAACGCAGACTGTGAGAAGGACTTCTAGCCCAGTAGAAAGCCGGGAGGATGTAATAGCAATAGTTGGGGACCAAATCCATATTAATTCATGTGGAGTTGACATATTCAGATGGCCATAAACTCACCATAGTATCTATCATATGACGTACATTAATAACATATCGACATTATACCGTCACATCGCCCACTAAATGGTATTAGCTCACTGTCAATAGCGTGGTTATCGTAACGTTAATAAGCTGGTTCGGATTTAGCCCTAAACTCAGCAAACACAGACGCACTGCTAGCATGTTTGCTAACAGCGTGGCGTATTACCCATGTGTCATGTCTCCTGTTTCCTCGTCCAGCGTTCAGTCTGTCCTTCATTAAAGCTCTTCCCAAACCAATCCCGTCTCCTCTTCCTTTCTTCTTCCCCATACTGAAGTGGTAATGACTCTACATATAAATTACTGTTGTTTATTTCAAGCACGAGTTCCTCACTACTCACGCTTGAGAGGGGGCTGCACCAAATTAGTTCTATGTTCAGCACACAGGACACTATTAAGGGCACCATAAAAGGCAATTTCACACACTACGGAGTGTACTTATGAAGGGAGTAAGGGGGCATTTGAGAATCTCCATATTGTCCCAGCTGGAATGTTCCACGCTAACATTTCGGGGATGCTCATGAATTTAGATGATAGACAGAGATTATAAACACTACATGTTTAAGTGTTGTTTTTGTTTAAAGATCCATATGTTTATTTTCAATTTTTTAAATTCACTTAGGGATCGCTTTGTACTTGGCAAGTAAAAGAAAAACTAAAACAACAACTAAAATGGAAAAGTACAAACCCCTCTGTTATTGGGTCCAATGTAAACTCGTATTCGTAACCGGCAGCACTGGTGCCTCACAGCTGCTGCCTCACAGCGCCACATACCTCAGGTTTAGGTCTCTTGCCCGGCCGCAGCCTGTAGGGAGTTTGCATGTTCTCCCCGGGTCTGTGTTGAGTTTCAGTTGTTTTTGGTCTTTTGGTCTTTCTCAGACTACTGCACTTCACTGCACTGTACATGTGAACTGATAGCCCTGTTTTGGAGTGTTTGTTTTCGTGATCACAGAACAGATTTCTGAATTGCGTGGGTCAACAGTTGTTCTGTTCCTGCTAAGCATGGTACATACCTGATAAGATTAGAAATTGGTTTAAAATAATCACACGGTGCTAGAATCCGGTCTTGTAGGGCAAAAATTGGGCAGCATTTGTTTTAAAAACAACGCAAACGTTAATCCGAAGGTTCCTGTTTTATCTCTTTATTACAGCAGATGGCGACACAGTCTAAGGTTATGCATTTACCATGTTATTTATTCATCCGCGTTTTCTTTATTTTTTTATTTATTTTAATGACGCTACAGTGACGACGAAATAATAATAATAATAATAATAATAATAATAATTCTTATTAGTAGTTGTCATAGTAACAAAGAAAGAGAGCAATTAGCAATAATGATAGTCACAACGATAAACTAGTATTATTATTATTATTATTATTATTATTGTTATTTCTAGGCCTACTGCTATTATTCCCAATTATTTCTCATTAATTTGTTTCATCCCCAGTAACTGTAATGAGCAGTCTTCAATACAAATTTAAATAGGCTACTAACCATCCATATATATATATATATATATATATATATATATATATATATATATATATATATATATATATAAATAATTGTTAATAACATAATAATCAACAACAATAGCAATACTACAGCTACTAACACATGTGCATACTACTACTAATACAACAACAACAACTACTACTACTACTACTACTACTACTACTAGTACTACTACTAATATGCCCAGTGTTTCTGGGATAGGCCACAGTTTCTTCACATTACTGGGATGGATGAATGAATGAATGAATTAATGAATAATAATAATAATAATAATAATAATAATAATAATAATAATAATAATAACAACAACAACAACAACAACAACAACAATAATAATTCACTTCACTCATCATAATACACTATTATGTATAAATGATTATGCATAATTCACATAATACACTAATGATAATAATAATAATAATAATACACTCCACTCATCGCTGTTACTGGGGATGAATAAATAAATTAATAACAAATGAAAAAAATTGGGCATAATATCCCAATAATAATAATAATAATAATAATAATAATAATAATAATAATAATAGTTGTTGCTGTTGCTGTTATGTGACATTACTCTCTTTTTAATATTTTAAGGTTGCACTTGTAACTAAAACTTTATTGAACTACCGGTAAATGTCTCCGGCTATACACAGTCTGACCACAGGATCAGGTAGCCTGTGTGTTAGATGTACTAATTGAAACAATATATAAACTGCGCAGCATACTTTACGAGATAAAAATCTTAAACATTTCAAATTAAGACTACAACAAGCAATAAAATATAAGGTAAATATTAGCCATCAGATAGCTCTGGTGTGTCACTTTGGTCTGTTCCAAGTCTGTTTTCCCCTTTTGAGAGTGAATTGGTTCAGTCCAGCCTATAACTACAGCGGACAGAGCAGTTCCTGTTTAGTTAACATCCAGCTCGGCACTGTGGTGCGCACGGGAGGTCAGAAACTGAAGAGACAGAAGAGCTGAGCGAAATCAGCTGATACTATTAATGAAATGCAAGCTGACTCTTGCCATGTAAAGATACATTTAGAGAAAGAGACTGTTGATAGGTAGCTTAGTGCATTAAGGTGCAGGACAGTTCTCGGTGCAGCTTTGGCCGCTCTGCGTCTCTAACGTCTATAATGTTGCCTTGGAAGAAGAACAAGTTTGATCTGATAGAGGAAGACAAGCAGGGCAAGCAGAAGGGCTACACGGTGAGTCTGAACTACTCCGCGCTCACGTCGTTCGCCAAGGCGTGTCCGGAGAGCGCTCTGAACCGGGTCGGCAGCATGTTTAAGTCCAAGAGGAAAAAAGTAAACATCACAAGCGAGGATCCGACCTACACTGTAATGTATTTGGGGAACGCGACCACCATCCAGTCGAAGGGTGAGGGCTGCACGGATGTGGCCGTGAGCAAGATCTGGAGCAAAAGCGAAATGGGCAAGAGCGGCACCAAGATGCGCCTTACGGTCAGCTCGCAGGGCGTGCGCATGGTGCACATGGACGAGAAAGCGCGCAGACCAGGACACTTGTACTTACTGCACCGGATCACCTACTGCGTGGCTGATCCTCGCCTGCCCCGGATATTCGCCTGGGTCTACCGGCACGAGATGAAGCACAAGGCGGTGATGTTGCGCTGCCATGCGGTGCTCGTTTCTCGGCCAGAAAAGGCGAAAGCCATGGCGCTTCTGCTGTATCAGACTTCAGCCATAGCTCTGGCCGAGTTTAAGAGACTCAAACGGCGAGATGATGCGAGGCACCAGCAGCAGCAACTGATCGGAGACCAGACAATCCCGCTCGTCCCTTTGCGCAAACTCTTGAACGGCCAGTGCTGTTACAAGCCGCCGGTGGAGCGCAGTCGCAGCGCACCCAAACTGTGCTCCATCACCGAGGATCTGCTGGGTGAGGAGGCTGAAGAGAAAGCGACGCACTTTGAATGCGAGGATGTTCTAGACACGGACAGCGTGACCGAAAAACCAGGGCTGTCCCAACTGATTAACGATCTGAACGAGATGGACATCGGCAACGACGTGCGCACACTCAAAGCGGACCTGAGGGTAACCAGACTGCTGTCTGGAGAAAGCACGAGCAGCGAGTCGTCCATAGAGAACAGCTACGAGAATTCAAACATCTCCACCGATGCCAACCAGGACAAAGCTCCGGAGGTCGGCTGAACCAGTTCAGACCTTCAGCTGAACTGCTTTTTTGCTCCAGTTTACGAGTGGACTGCACTGAGGGGGAAATGATTGAGAGTTGGGTAACAATTTCCAAATACCTTTTTGCCACACTTAATTACTGTGTAAGCTGATACCAATTTTTTGGTAGTAAATGCTCTATATTTGTTTTGTCCATTGTAGAATGTTTGCCTGTTGTCTTTGTGCCACTGTTATCCATACAACTTGAAAGGTCTCTTCCTGGTTCTGTGATTGAACAAGTCATGTTTCCATCCATATGGTTTTTTATGTTTATGTGATGTTCCAAGGGGTGGAAGTGTCTTAATGTATGGATGAGGTTTGACAGAAATGAAGAAGTATTGAATAAAACGCCATATGTGACAAATACTGGACACCCTTCCAAATCTTTAGTAAATAATCAAGCCTAGTATTGAATTGAATTCCTGAATTCACTTGCTTTAGAAAATGCAGATAAATTCAATTTTACTAAATTGTTACACGTGGTTAAGCTATGTATGGTCACTGAAGTGGATCCATATATGTCATGAGGTAAGGTGGATGAAAACTGATGGAAACTCCGTTAAGGATTTCACATAACTGTGAGGCATGTAACACAACCTAATCCGTCGCCTCAATGCTTTGTGAAGTCTTCTTGACCGTATTGGGAGCCGAGAAAACTTGAAGATGTGCAGGACAGAAAGGACTTGAGTTCAGAACCCATGAGGTCAATATGGAAGGGAAATGCTGCTAATGAAATGCAATTTCTATCAGCAGCAGGTCTGTCAGTGCATGTATACATGATACCGTACTGAATCCAAAAGTTGGATAGTGGGCTTCTTCTCTGTGTGCACTTCAGATAGTGAAGTGTTTTTCGTTCAGAGATGATCAGGGATATGACGTGGTTGTTCTGGCTAACTGATGGAAACAGCCAATTTGGTGTGATTGGTAATGACAGTTTAATTTGTGCTTGAATGTAAGTTGGCAAATGGATGGACTCATGGCTGTAGCGTGAAGGACTCAAGACGTAGTCAGCCTCAGGCCGAGGACGAGGAGCAAGGCAGAATACAAATGCTAATACTTACTCTCTCTGGAGCTCCTCTATCACACAACAGGTTTTACATTCGAAATTGTTTACCGTGTTCATTTCCCCTACAGGGAAATGAGCTTTTTTGTCGAAGAATAACTCTAAATTATGTAATTTAATTTGAGGAAAACTCACCTGAATGATCCAGACAGTGCTTGCTACTTTCAGGAAGTTCCATTTTCTCACGTTTTTGCACTGGTGTGTAAGTCTGTTATGTTAACGATATTGTATATGACATTGTTTCCTTTTAAATGTTCTTATCTTTGCTGTGCAAAAGAAAAAATAACGTATTGAAATGTAAATACATGATGTCTATTATTTTTTAAAGAGGTGAATGTGCTCCGTTTTGTGTACCTTGCAAATTACCAATAAACAAAGTTACATTGCTACAAGCTGTTGCTTATTTGCCTGCATTGCATAAGCGGTTTGGCTTCTCAGTGAAGAGCTCGGGTTGATGATTTGTGACATTGCACCGAGTTATTATTTGTGCTGTCATGCATAATGCGAGAAAATCCACGTGAATAACCTTGACTCTCACAGAGATGCCTGTAATCATTCTTGTTGAGTCAGCCTTCACCGGTAGAGCAACACACACCCATCATTTATAATGTGGTGTTTATGTGACAAACTTGTTCTCTGTACCAGTAGCTGCTGTCTTTCTCTTAGAGGGAGAGGAGTCAAGATAGCAAGGTTTATTAATAAACCTTAATATTTCAGACTGTGCTTTAGTGTGGATGAACTATCACAAATCAGTGACATGGTTCTTTACACAGCACACACTGAGCTGAATATTTTGTGGATGCCTTTACGTTATACAAAAATATCAACAAGGTAAAGCTGGCTTAGTGATCAGTTGTTATTCATGCTGTAAGGTTGTATGTTCATATCCCAGAGAACCAGTTCAAAGACACAGCTGCTCATATATTCTTAGACACATTTGTACCTAAATTTAAAGTAAATCTTGCACCTATTGTCTGTCTTAGTGAAGAAAGGCTTCTTGGATTTGGAATGAGGAAAACAAAGGTAATGTGGAAATGAAAAGTACTGAATAAAATCCCTGAATTAGAAAACATGTTTGAGCTATCTGGTAAATATTGAATAGCATCCCACAAAACAGTAAATAATAAAGTCACAGTGGTTGGTGCTTATCTCACAGATCCAGAGATACTGGTTCATGTCTTGGACCAGCCTCTGTCTGAGTTGTGTTTGCATGTTCTCCTCATTTTACATTTACAGCATTGAGCAGACGCCCTTATCCAGAGTGACTTACAATTGATACAGTCTTACAATCCAAGCAATTGTGGGTTACGGGCCTTGCTCAAGGACCCAACAGTGGCAATCTTGGCAGATTTGAACCCTGGACCATAGTCCAGTATCTTACCCGCTAGGCTACCACAGTCCCAAAGCATGGTTTACGAGACCAACTCTTTCCGACTTGGCCATCGCACCACAAAGACACTGAGACTCCCCGTTACACATGACAGGCGGAGATACTATCCACTATACTAACAAGGAAAACCTCAGTGGCTGGGAACTGAACCCTGGTCGGTTGCGTTCGGTAACCAGTAGATTAACCGAACGCACCACCAGACCACTATCCAGGTTTTCACTGGATACTCCACTACTCTCCTACATTACATGGCATGAGTTAGGTGCTTTTAAGGTTTTCTAGTGTGTGTGAGCATGTGTATGTTCACATGTCCTGTGATGGATTGTACGTGCCCTGTACTGCCGCTTAGACCCCAGAACACTGAATAGGATGACATGGAAGTAGAAAAGCGAGTGAATAATGTCAAAAATGGAATGAAATTCAGACAATTTCTGTAGAGTTATGTTTTGATATTCTAGGATAATACCTGGAAACCAGCTGGTAGCCAAATCAAGCACAGACATGGCTACTTGCCTTGCTAATAATACTTCTCTTTAAAAAAAACATCTCTTTACAAACAAAGTCTCACCTAGACTACAGTTCCTTTTCCTTTCCCTCAGTTTGCCTGGTGTGTAATTAAATAATTCTGCTAATGATTATGTGGTACAACATTGTTTAACTTTACATTCATCTAAAAGTGATCTGATTCATAGCAGACTAAAGCCAGCGGTAATCATGGTGTATAGCCGAAAATCTTACAGATACACCTATCATTATATGGAGAAGATTATAACTTACTGGTAGCAATACACACCCATCACTGAAGCTGACTATTAAGGTGATTTGGTTTTCATGAGAAGTTCTCAAGCTCTCTGGTTGATTTTTGAACTGATTAAAAAGACCCTTAATAGTTCTGGTTTTGTTGTACTGGGTTTCACTTCACTTTGAATGAAATGTTCGTATTTAATGTGTTTAATGTACAAGATAGTTCTGACTCACTTGTTAATGGTCTTGACAACTTTTAGAAGAACCTTTTTTAAGGAAGTTAGCTCAGATCCCTGCTTATCTCAAGCTGCAGTTGTTGGGTCTCTAAGCAAGACTGTTAACTGTTGGCTGCTCAGATTATTTGTAACTTCCGTTTAAAATATTTAATCAATTTTCTTCACGTTACTCACCATTAAACATATTTTTACTTACTCATACTTCATACTAAACAATTTTTTTTGTCTTGAAAAAATATCGACATGAATTTGTGAAGAATATGAGCTTCAATAGAATGCATTCACTGCTAATCAATACTACAATGGACTGGCATCCTAATGCTTAAGCCGGGATCTCCAGGGATAGGAGCCACAGACCATGCCACCCTGACCCGTAAAAAACAGCAATAAACTGTTTATACCATGGAATCTGTTGTCACACAATAACAAGCCATAAAGTCATATAAGAGAGCGTCGAAAATACAATTCTGACAAATCAGCATTACATAAAAACAAACAAACAAACCATACTTACTTACTTGGGATGGGGGTGGCTTAACTGGCAGCACAGGATGCAAGCTGGGAATCAAACCACTAATCTACCGGAGCTGCTATAACTTTTTATAGCAACAAGTTTATTTTCATGTGACTCTGAAGGAGGGCTGATGGAATCAATACCAATTTAATACAAAAGATTCATTATATTACCCACATTTCTAAGATCAAGCAGGTTCAAGCTTTGATCTCGTGTGCCGTGCAATGGAGTGTGTTTGTGTGCTTATGTGAAAATATTAACCACTGCCCAAGTAATGAGCAAGATGGAAAAAGAAGTGTTCAAAATCATTCTCTGCCTTTACTAATGTTTGCACCATATAGTATAAAAAGGACTGAAGAAATTGGATATACAAGAACAAACTAAAAGCAACTGTCATGTAGTGTTATCAGACTTAAAAACGTATGGATACAAATGGATACAAAATGTAGCTTTGTATCCATGTTAAGGCAGAGATTTACAAAAAGCTCACCTGAACCACCAGACGTTCAGAACATAGTTTGTTTAGGTTGCACTGGCTTGTTCCTAAGTCATTATGTTAATTATATTATAAATAACATTGCTTCTATTACATGGGTAATGGAGTGGTGTAAGTGGTTAGCACAGTCACCGCACAGCTCAGGGGATACCCAGTTTGCCCATGTAGGTTTACTCTAGGTACTGTGGTTTCCTCCCATGTTTCAAAGACATGCTTTAGTTTAATTAGTTGCACTAAATAGTCTGGGACTGTGGTGCCCTAGTGCTTCCTGGACTGTGGATCAGAAGACAGATCAGAAATCCTACCTCTGCACTGTTGAGTCCCAAGGCTGTAAGCCACAAAATAGCAAAATGTAAATATACACTGACTCAGTGTGAGTGTGTCTGGCAAGTATTGGTAAAATATTGCTGCTGTCATGAAGAGCAACTGATGCTGATGTGCGATTAAATAAACAAACAAATAAACTTATGTAATGCAAGTTATTCTCTGACATGCATAGCACATTAAATCCTCCCTATGAATGTCCTTGCCATGTGTATCACAATAAACACCCATTACTGTAAATGATTATTTATCATGAGGAAAAAGCCATTGCCTGGTCGGCAGCACAGGGTGCAAGGCAGGAACAAGCCTGGACAGGGCGCCAATCCATGATAGGGCGCACACACACACACACACACACACACACACACACACACACACTCATACACTAGGGGCACTTTAGAGAATATAATACGCATGTCTTTGGACTGTGGAAGGAGACCAGGACTGTGGAAGGAGACCAGAGTACCCAGAGTAAACCCACACAGACAAGGAGAGGACATGCAAAGTCCACTCCACCTTGGATTAAACCCAGGTCCTTCTCGTTGCGAGGCGACAGTGGTACCCACCGAGCCACTGTGCCACCCCTGCTATGATGTCCTACCAGTAACCTCCTACCTTGTTCCAGTATATTTAAAAAGTCTATTAATGTCAGCTTAATATGATGTCACAAAGGACTTTCTGACTGGAGCTTCCCCTATCTTAGATGTGCAGGGTTTTGCATTCTCTGCTAGCTCTAAGCATGTTTTTCCTAGCTGCAAAATATAAAATCTAAAATAAACAGCCAATACCTCACAATTAACGACTGAATAAAATGAAAGTTTAGGTCACTCACAAATTATATCGTATACTTTGGCCTTTTTTTAAATAGCAGGAGCCAATAGTTAGTATGACGGGTTAGGGTATTTAAATACCCCATGTGTCATAGCAGATAGCAGGAATTTGGATAGCAGGAGTTTAGATATATAGTCAGGTTGGCTGTATACATTTTCATGTCTCAATACATAAAACAGTTTATTTGCTGGTTTGCAACATTTTTGACAAAGAAATGTTAAAACAAAGAAACAAACAAAAAGCATTTGGTTTCAGTTTTTTTAAGGCTTCCAAATGATATGAGATAAAATGACCGAACATGCATACTGTACTTGGTCACTGTTGAATTTGCAGCAAATTTGGCAGATAGGATTTTGATAGTTTGGATAGTTTTCAAGGCAGACAAAGTAATGATAAAGAAAATAGGATAAGTTACTTATGGTTAATTGTTTCAGTAGAAGTCCTGAAAATAGTTTCCCAGTTTTTAAGTGGATTTTATGGTAACTTGGAAGAAAAGGGAGAAATACATTGAGTCCAACTTTTGAGCTGATATATATAAATTCCCTTCATTTTCACACCCCATCAACCATCTATTCCACCTGGACTTTTAATCAGAAGAAAAGACATTCTGGCATAAAGCAGAGACCAGTTCCAGTTCCATGGTTACAGGTTCCAGCTGGTTTGGAACTGCTGAGGTAAGGGGCTTGAGATGGCATCATTTGTCACAATTACAACAAAGCGAGTTCATTTTATGCATACGTTAAAAGAGCTGTGAGCAGTGCAGAGACTTCTGCAGATTACTGTTGAAATAAATGGCTGAAATAAATGTTTTGAATATATGACCCAAGGAGGCAATTATGGTGAACAAAATAAAAGTTAACCTGCTCATGCTATCAAAACCTCCATTATCAAACACCACTTCAACACTCAGAATAAACCATGAAAGAAGTATTTTGTGAACGTTAATGCAGTATGGTGCGGTTGTTTACCAATTCTAGGAATATGTTACAGAACATCCCTTCAGTGGTCGCTCTTGTGGGAAGTGAGATAGAGGCTGTTCAATAATAAATGTCTTGGTACTACGATTGACAGCTAAAAAACCTCTTTTAACCAGTGTGTAAAAAAAGCTGAGGCCAAAACTGTGTTTTTTATTTAATGCAAAAAAGCAACTTCTTATCTGTGTTGAAATATGATGACCTTATATGTATACCTGTACAGTGTGGCAATTCTTGGTTTGTTTTCTTTATGACCTATATTTTTTCCTAAGCAGTGTTCTCAGTACATAGTGCATAGTGGGTTGGTTCCATGAAAACTCTTGCTGGTTTGTACCTTCATGGCAGCAATGGACAGGTGATAAAATCTCCCTCCATTCCACAACCACTCCTCCTGCCACTATTGAATGAAGGTGTAGTCTCACTCACAAATGACTAATACATGAAAACATTAAATGCATGTAGTGGTTTTGTGTGTTGTTGGACTAGTAGGTAAACATTAGATTAGATAGTATAGAACAGGACTTCTCATCCGGCAGCCTGTAGCATTTTACTATACTCCTTTTATTACTGTACATTGTTTCTAAATAATATATACTTGCAGCTCACAGGATTGGCTTTTGACCACAATTGAGAACCAATAATGAAACAAAAGTCACCATCAGAATTTGAAAAGGCCTGTTGATGTGGGAGTTTACTATCAAGCCAGTCTGGATTTGAATAATAGCCTGCTATCCTGCAGAAACAATGCATGCTTATGCTTTTGGGCATAAAACACCATACTGCTTTAATGAGGTGTGTGATAATAACGGCAAGGGTTTCCTGGTGCCATAGGTCCAGGTGTAAGTCTGTGTTACACCTCACTAGAGGCTCTGGGGCTGGGTTTGTGTGGGTGGTCAGATCAGGATGGGTATTTCAAGTTACATGGGGAGTCCTTACCCAACAAGATTCCTTTTTGTTATTACAGTGAGAGGAAATGTAACTGACTAACACTTAATGTGAGGTTATTTGCTTATACTATAAAATGCCACTTTTATATCCTGAGTTACTGCTGCTAGGCACACAGCACTACCCACTGTTCATCACCCAAGAAACATCACATGGTCCCCCTTTTCTTTTGAAATGCCTGCATAATTCAATTGATGTATAATATAATGGTTGGAACCTGCAATGACATGCCATCTCCCAAACAAAACCAATCCTAGTTGCAGACTTGGGTGTTGGGGCATAATATGTGCTTGAATAATGCATGTTGTTGTTAAAAACAACTGCTGGTTTCCTGCATTCTGATAGGTTGCCAGGTTTGTGCATGCTGAATCAGAAGTCACCCAATCATTTTTCAACAAAAAAATATTGAATTAAAAAATATGCAAATATTTAATAAAAAGAAAATCAAGCCATTTCAAATCATTAATACCAAGTCAAAGTCAAGTCCAGTCTTTTATCAATGTCAGGTCCTTAAATTGGAGTTCCCCAACTCTAATATACACATTACATACATAAAAGTTTATGGACACCCCTTCTAATTATTGAGATCTGCTATTTCAGCAACACTCAACTGTAATACATTCATAATATAAAGCATACATTTCTGGATTCTCCACAGGCAAACAGTGGCAGTAGAATGAGTACTTATTTGTACTGAATACCACAGTGACTCTCAAGATGACATATTTATAGGTTTCCCCTTCCAACAAGTCAGTTCATCAACTTTGTCCTACTGTCCTTAAACAATGTCCATAGCATTTAAGTATAAACACAGTATAATTTCCCCTGGTCAAAAGATGATTTTCAAAACAAAAAGTTTTACTGGGTGCACACCTAAATATGACAAATTTGTATATGTTGTATATGTTGTAATACATAAAACAGTAAAACATAAAATTGTGCCTGTGAAAAGTTTTTTTCCACTGTTGGAAATGTTTACTGTTACTTGTCTCATTTTTCAATACTTTGAAATGTCATTATTACTTTAAAAGTCCCTATAATACCTCAGAACAGACTTCATCCAGAGGTTAATATGTGCTCCTGAAGCTACAGACACAGTGTATGCTTGAATAATGCATGATGTTGTTACAGCACTATGACAGTTCAATCTCCTGTTTCACCTGTATAAAGATACACTTGAACGTCTAAGGTACCTCAGTCGCTTTCTCTTTACTTTTGTTTGACAGAAATTGCATAACCTCCATGCCTTATTCACTGAAATGTGTAGAAACCACACAGACCACTGTTTGGTTGCATGATTATACAATGTTGTCTTGTGTATTTAGTCTGAAAACACATAAAAAATGTAATTCAAGATAAAGTAAATCCTCGCTGATGAGATTCAGTACTTGTTTATTCCTGCTATGTGACAGAAAAACAGTCCTAACTTACACCTGCATCTCTGGTTGTCATGTTTCCAGAGTACACCTTGTTAGCTTTTAGAATTACTCTGTCAAACGACACTCTAGTTGATCAAAGCCGCTTTAATGGTAGACTGCGGCAAACATGGCATCCTAAAGTGTTTGGAGAAATGAACAGGGTACAGCAAAAAAGTAGAGTGCACACTGATCTCAAAAGTACATCATGGAAAAAACAGCCTTACAGACAATACCCACATCCATCTGTCTTTGTTTTGATATCTCTACGGGGAGCACTTGAAGTGTACAGTCATTTAGAGAACAGAGTGGAAATAAGGTTTAAACATCTGCCTGTGGGCGTCTTTCTCAAACAAACACAAATACAGACTGCACCATGCACCATGCCCTATGGCTGGCATGCCCACCTTGCATGAAATTCAGTCAGGACCATTGTCCTTAATCCTTGAACACTGATGACATACAAACACTGGGGGACCCACTGGGCGGGCATCACTTTTCTCTGTGTTTTCACAGAAGGCTCCCCTTGAGAGTCATAGATTTCACCAGTTATTTCAGTCTTTCCGTTTGCAAGGTTAATAATAGCAGCAGAGCAGGAAGAGCTACTAGACTAGACGTACTCCAATCTACAAACTCTGATTGGGAGTTTTCATGTTCTCAAGCTTCGTTCAGTTCTGTTTAGGGAAGAAGACTGATATTTCAGACAGAGAATAAAACATCTATGAGCAGAACATTTTGAAACCTCACAATCATAGGAAATAAATATCAGAAGTGTTAAAAAAGATGAAAATCATGTTGGATTTTGTGAAACGATGCAGTAAGTTAACACATCGTGACTTATGAGAAGTGAGGTTTCACTGTGGCTCACAACAGAGGTGCTAAGGATGCCAGTAAAGCTGAGAGATCAAAAGGAGGCTAATTGAAGTGTGATAAGTGCGATCTTGTTGTCTATTACTTTAGAAATGCATCAATACTACACAGTTCTATCAGAATATTATGACCACCTCTTGTTTCTACACTTACTCTCCATTACATTTGCCTCTGTTTACCGTATAGAAGCACTTTGTAGTTCTGTAATAACAGTCTGTAGTCCAGATGTTTCTCTGCATACTTTTTCAGGTTCCTTTCACCCTGTTCTTCAGTGGTCAAGAACGCCACAGGGCCATCACAGATCAGGTATTATTTGGGTGGTGGATCATTATCAGCACTGCAGTGACAGTGTGTGTTGTGCTGCTAAGAGTGGATTGGACACAGCAGTGCTGCTGGAGTCTTTTTTAAAAACCTCAGTGTCACAGCTAATAGCCCACCAACCAGAAACATTTACTCAAAAGCATCTGGTGATCACCGATGAAGGCCTAGAGGATGACCAGCACAAACTGTGCAGCAACAGACGAGCTTCTGACTCTACAAGGTGGACCAACTAGGTAGGAGTATCTAATAGAGGGCACAAAACGTGGGTAATGAAAACTCCAGCAGCACTGCTGTGTCTGATCCACTCATACCATAATGTATATATATATATATATATATATATATATATGGTACTTGCAGATACTTATACCGACATTACTTATGTAATCTATTTTGTACTAAGCAATTAGATTCATCAAACAGTTGACCTAGACCCTCGGGTGGAGCAGTATCTATTCACCAGAATACATCACTGTTGACCCAGTTTTTTCATCAATTAACAATTGTGTGTCTGAGGGAGGGGAAGACACAAGGGGTAACTACAAAGGGATTCACTATAAATTGGTGCAATAAATGATCTCTTTTGGTTCACTGACCAAATCTACACACCGGTTAAGCTAATATCAGACACTGAACAATTTCTGTAACGTATCTTACGCTGATGTCTCATGGTATCATTCGAATGTAGGTATAAGAGCATATTTAACATTATGAGCAGATCAGCATAGTACGATGCCAATACTTAATACTAGTATCATTACCAATACATCCCTAAGCTATACATTTACCTTACAAGAAACTTATTAATGCTGCCACTAAACTTGACCATTCTCTAATACTAATGATTTGACACCGACTGAAACAGAAAGCAAACACTGCTAGTTAAAACGATTGTCTTACATTTACAAATTAATTACAAATACATTTTTGCATCTATGGAAGCATAGTAAGACTTCTCTCTTGTACCCATTGAGACTTAATGATTCATTCTTATGAATCGTTTCTGGTTAATGCAAGCACCTCATGTGATGGCATTGGTAAACTCCCATCCCTTTGAAGTCAGTGGTGTGGGCAGTTTACAGGAGATATAAAGGGGTGAAACTCGGAATCAGGTACCTACACTGGAAAGTAGATGCCTTTCATTCTTCCTAATGCCTTTCATTGTTCCTAGTACTAAGTGAAATACTAGTAATTGGGGCCGTCCCATGCAATTAGCCATTGGCTTGACGGTGCATTACAAACTGACTTGTCCTTATTCATTGTTGTAGATCAACCCAAACAGTCCTTCTAATGAGGCCATAAAGGACGACTAATTGCATTTTGTTCAGCCCAATCTTTATCTACCACATTTGTTGTGCATAAGCGATGACCAAAACACGGCATAGAATTCTGGCATGCTTACATGTTCTGAGAAGTGAGATATGAAGGCAGGCAGTGGGCAGTTGTTGAGACTGTCAACAAAAATGAAACTGCGTTTTTGCTACTAAGCTCTATCTGTCTGTAGTAAGAGGTGGGGTTTTTCAATTGAAAAAATTTAAGTTACCAAGTAAGGGGTGTGCAATATGTATCATATACTATAATATCTTAATTGTTGGACAAGCTGACATTATGGACTGTGTTACTAGCTTTGCAAGAAACAGACAAAAACACGTCTTATGAATTTGCATATTCACTGCGGCATGTAGCCAGGTAGGATAGACTACTACACACGTGCACTGCACACAACTCAAGCGTTCTACCTAAAAGCACATGTCTGAAGTTATAAATGAGTGAAGAAACAGCTTCAGACACCACCAGCCATGCAGGCTACATAGTAAGATGTAATCCTCACTTACGAGAAGGTGACTTGATTTTGAAAAGATGAATGTTGCTCAAAAGATGGCAGGGCGGCACAGTGGCTCGGTGGGTACCACCACCACCTCACAGCAAGAAGGTTCTGGATTCAAACCCAGGGTGGAGCGACCTGGGTCCTCCCATTATGATCTTTACATAATGTCGGAAATCATTTGCCATTAAAGACAGCTCGAAAACATTAAACAATCTACAAACTAACCACCATGCAGAATATGAAGATTATGACAAACTTTGGAGGTCAGCTGTCTGCTAAAATCAGCCAACGTACCAGCAAAAAAGAAAAAAGAAAGAAAAAAACACTCAGCAAGCTTTAGCAAAATCATTCTGCAAAGGAAGTGCCTTATCAATGCATCAATGACCATTTTAACGACAATCTCAGGGTTACATCGAGACACAAGGTTACTTCAAAACTAGTCATATATATAAACTGAAGGCCAATTTAGCATAATCAGTTAATGTAGCGCATGTCTATGGATTGTAGGAGGAAACCAGAGTACCTGGAGTAAAAACGTGGAGGACATGCAAACTCCACACAGAAAGGATCCAGGCTGCTATGTCTGGAATCGGACCTAGGAGTGCAATGAGGTGATGGTGCTACCCACTGAGCCACTGCACTTCCCCTATTACGACTGTAGACACACAGGTTTGATCATGTCTATCTACCACGACACTTTAGAGAAAGTTCATGAAACTAGACCAGGTAGAAATGATGTAAGAAATTCCGTCTTATCAGTGGAATCCCGGTTCTCATGAAATGGGTCGGACAAGATACAACAGACTGAACTTGGGCTTAAAGTCTCACTGGTCATATACAGTGGGGCAAAAAAGTATTTAGTCAGCCACTGATTGTGCAAGTTCTCCTACTTACAAAGATGAGAGAGATCTGTAATTTTCATCATAGGTACACTTCAACTATGAGAGACAAAATGAGTAGAAAAAAAATCCAGGAAATCACATTGTAGAATTTTTAAAGAATTTAATTGTAAATTATGGTGGAAAATAAGTATTTGGTCAATAACAAAAGTTCAACTCAATACTTTGAAACATAACCTTCGTTGGCAATGACAGAGGTTAAACGTTTCCTGTAAGTCTTCACCAGGTTGGCACACACTGTAGCTGGCATTTTGGCCCATTCCTTCATGCAGATCTCCTCTAGAGCAGTGATGTTTTTGGGCAGTCGCTGGACAACATGGACTTTCAACTCCCTCCACACATTTTCTTTGGTGTTGAGGTCTGGAGACTGGCTAGGCCACTCCAAGACCTTGAAATTCTTTTTACGGAGCCACTTCTTTGTTGCCTGAGCGGTGTGTTTGGGATCATTGTCATGCTGGAAGACCCATCTTCAATGCTCTCACTGATGGAAGGAGGTTTTGGCTTAAAATTTCACGATACATGTCCGCATTCATTCTTCCCTTAACACGGATCAGTCGTCCTGTCCCCTTTGCAGAAAAACAGCCCCAAAGCATGATGTTTCCACCCCCATGCTTCACAGTAGGTATGGTGTTCTTGGGATGCAACTCAGAATTCTTCTTCTTCCAAACACGACGAGTTGAGTTTTTACCAAAAAGTTCTATCTTGTTTCATCTGACCACATGATATTCTCCCAATCCTCTTCTGGATCATCCACATGCTCTCTGGCATACTTCAGACAGGCCTGGACATGTACTGTGGGTGACCACAAAAAGTTCTATCTTGTTTCATCTGACCACATGATATTCTCCCAATCCTCTTCTGGATCATCCACATGCTCTCTGGCATACTTCAGACAGGCCTGGACATGTACTGTGGGTGACCAAATACTTATTTTCCACCATTTCCATCCATTTATAATCAATTACCTATGATGAAAATTACAGATCTCTCTCATCTTTATAAGTCGGAGAATTTGCAAAATCAGGGGCTGACTAAATACTTTTTTGCCCCACTATATATTAGAATCAACACCTTAAGTTATGTCTGCACTATAAATGATTCATTCAGTCATACATTCACTTTCTTATCCACTTAATCCTGATCAGGGTCATGGGAAGGCAGGTGCCTAGTTGATAGTACAGGGCGCGAGGCAGGAACAAACTTAGAAAGGGCGCCGATCCACTCATGTTATGGGCACCATAGAAACATCAATTAACCTAACAAATGTTTTTGGAATGTAGGAGGAAACTGGATTAACCCACGCGGACACGAGGAGGACATGCAAACTCCACACATGTGGAGTCCGAGGTCAGTATTGAACTGGGGACACTGGAGCTGTGAGGTGACTGCACTAACCGCTGTGCCACTGTGTAGTGCCTATATGGTATTTGGTCTTGTAACACTTATACTATTACCTTTTCACGTGCCAAGTGTGACACTTGACAAACAACCCTTGCTGTCATTTCCTGCAGTTTAGCTCTCAGTCATGCAGACTGAAGACCTTGATATATCATAACAGCAGCATACTCAAACAGGAATGTAAATCTGGTCTTCCGTTTTAAATAGGAAGTGCACAAAGTGCATTACGTGCAAGGATGTAAAGGAAACCTCATGTGTAGGTTTGATTAATGCATATTACCTAGTTCTAGCAGATGCACCTGACAGAAAATAGGCAAGCAATAATTCATTCATTGATTTTCATATCTGCCTAATCCATTCAGAGGCAGCACAGTGGCTTGGTGGGTAGCACTGTTGCCTCACAGCAAGATGGTCCTAGGTTTGATCCCAGGGTGGAGTGGCCTGGGTTGCCTCCCACAGTCCAAAGACATTATTAGGTTAATTGATTACACTACATTTACATTTACAGCATTTAGCAGATGCCCTTATCCAGGGCGACTTACAATTGATACAATCTAACAATCCAAGTAATTGTGAGTTAAGGGTCTTGCTCAAGGACCAAACAGTGGCAGCTTGGGATTTGGGTCAGGGTGAGATTTGAACCTTGGACCTTCTGGTTCATAGTCCAATACCTTAACCACTAGGCTACCACAGTCCTAAACACACCCATAGTCATATATATGATTATAGATTTGTCTCTCTGTCATTGTGGGGACCTTCCATTTACATAATGACCACTGTAGCTAATTAATGCTACACCTATATCTACCCCTAACCCTAACCTCTGTAACCTAAAATAAGTCTTTTGACTCTTTTGGTTTTTAAAAAGAAAGTCCCATTTGGAAAAAAAGGCATTTTTTTGTTGGGACCAGTAAGGTGTCTTCACCATGTAAAAATTTTCAGTGCTTTATATAATAACGTAACACATACATGGTACACACACACTCATTCTCACAATTGACACAACGCACTTCTTGGAAGCCAGATGTGGGAGGAAACCAGAGAACCCAGAGTAAACCCAGAGTAAACCCACACTGACACAAGGAGAACATGCAAAGTCCTCACACGTGGCACCTGTGCTAAGATCGAACAGGGGATCTCTCAGTCTGTATGGTATCAGCGCTAACCACAGCGCCACCATGTTTTATAGAATAAAAATTGATACTGTAAAAAATAGTTACCTACTAACACATCAGTAAGTCTTGATGCTAAACAACAACTGTGCAGTTTAAAAAAGGTACTTGGATAAAGAACAATTTCAATCTAAAATGCAAAGCAGGACAGTCCTCTAAAGGGAATATGCTTGTTATAGACTATTCACAGCATTATATAGCCAGTAACATCATTTTGCTCCGTTGATTTAACTTTTACACATGGCAACACCTGTGCCGAACTTGCAGGAGGGGAGCTGGTGCGTGTTTAAAATGTTCGGATCAGTGTGTGCCACCAAATCATCACCTAACAGATGGTGTGCTTCACGGCCTCACATAGCCAAGTAGGCAGTTGAATGAGAGAGAGGAGACAGCAAAGGCAGCAAAAACATAAAGTACAACATAATCAGATAACTGTCAAATTTCATTTTTGGTTGTTATTTGATCAGTGCTTTTATGGGTAACAATTACATTTCTTTCCATATCTATCATGCGTAAGCCTACACCTCTGCTACATCCAGTCAGGGTCTATGTA
>JAJAGP010001375.1:0-138297 GCA_025084515.1 Ancistrus triradiatus
ATTTTTTATTTTATTTTTTGCTGGGCTCCTCTGACTGTTCTCAGCCTCGCCCCCGCTGTCTCCATGCTCACGCCGTCGCCCCCCTTGCCACGATCGGGGAAAACCCTTTTAAACCCTCGATCACGCTTTGAAGAGAACGCAGAGCTTACTAGCCTCGTCCTTTTCGCTGCCCGGTCGTTCTTTGTTGTGGTTTGTGCGGCACGCGTTCGCGGAAGCTCCATTCGGGCACCTGCGCACTGCGCATGCGCAGACTCGTAGCGTCGTTGGTGCAGCGGAGGCACGCCGTAAGCGCATGCTGAATTGTGTCGCCGTACGCTTACGCCGTGCACTTTCTTTTATTTCGTTTTATTAGTCATTTATTTCTTCAGTTTGTTTTTCTTTCTTTTATGTATTTATATTTTGGTTATTACTACCATCTGGAGCTAACTGCACTTGGGTCCCAATCCCTTATTTTTTGTTTACATGGTTCGCAATTCGTTTTTAATATGGCGAACCGTAATAGAATGCAGTGACCAGACAGGGGACCAATTTGGAGGTCCCCAGTCGCCGCATTCGGCGGGTTTCTTTACCCGGGTCTCGGCTGGCTTTAGGGGGCCGTTCTATGACTACGGGCGAGTCACAGATCCTGTGAGCCAACCCAACCCTCCCAAATTGCCCAGCCCTCCCTGCCGTAACCACCGTATTCCATCTGGGGTTCAGGTAGTGTTAGATGTGCCCACTACCTACCTGGACCCCCAGCCACTTATTTCTGCTCCAGAATCGCCCAGCATTTTTAATATTCTGCAAGGTTCCCGGGGGGTGCAGGAATATGTGGCTGAGTTCCACACCCTGGCTGAGGTGAGTGGCTTTAATGAGCCGCCCCTCATTTATTATTTTAAACAGGGTCTTAAGGAGGAAGTTGACCTTGAGCTGCTTTTCTTCCCTACCCGCTCTTCACTGACCGAAATTTTCGACCTGGCCACTCAGGCCGAAGCCCCCATTAAAAGACAGGTTAGGGAAAGGTTGGGTCCTAGCAGCAGTGGTTCACTTCCTCCTCAGCCAGAATACCCTGTATCCGAGCATCTAAGCTCCACATTTGGGGACGCAGCACCGCCTAGTCCTGCACTCGAGCACGCCACAACTTTAAGCTCTATAATTGAGAATTCAGCGCCGCGTAGCTCTGAACCTGGGCTCGTCGCGGTTAGAAGCTCTGTTCCTGAGCTCGCCGCACCAGTTAGCCCCGTACTTGGGCACTTAGCACCACCTAGCTCTGAACTTGAGGAATTACGCTCTTTAAATGAGCATTCAGGGTCGCCTAGCTCTGACCCTGAGCTTGCCGCACTTATTAGCTCCATTTCTGAGCTTCTTGCTAGAGGGTCATTGACTGAGGAGCCTGTACAGACCATTCTGGACATTCTCTGAACAGTCTCCTCTGTGTTAACCCATGGTCTTGTGGTCCGTGTATTGTGGGGAGTGGCATGCAAAGCCCCTGAGGTTCCACATTTATTGCCTGAGGCCATGAGGCTCCAGGTTCAACACTTGAGGCCCCTGATGATCTACAGCGGTGCTTGAAAGTTTGTGAACCCTGTAGAATTTTCTATATTTCTGCATAAATATGACCTAAAACATCACCAGATTTTCACACAAGTCCTAAAAGTAGATAAAGAAAACTTAGTTAAACAAATGAGACAAAAATATCATACTTGGTTATTTATTTATTGAGGAAAATTATCCAATATTACATATTAGTGAGTGGCAAAAGTATGTGAACCTCTAGGATTAGCAGTTAATTTGAAGGTGAAATTACACATTTGCGGAAGTGTATCATGGCATGAACAAAGGAGATTTCTGAAAACCTCAGAAAAAGAGCTGTTGATGCTCATCAGGCTGTACAAGGTCACAAAACCATCTCTAAAGAGTTTGGACTCCACCAATAGACAGTCAGACAGATTGTGTACAAATGGAAGAAATTCAAGACCATTATTACCCTCCACAGGAGTGGTCGACCAACAAAGATCACTCCAAGAGCAAGGTGTGTAATAGGTAGTAAACTCACAAAGGACCCCAGGGTAACTTCTAAACAACTGAAGGCCTCACTTACATTGGCTGATGTTAATGTTCATGAGTCCACCATCAGAAGAACAATGAACAACAATGGTGTGCATTGCAGGGTTGCAAGAAGAAAGCCACTGCTCTCAAATCAGAACATTGAGGCTCATCTACATTTGCTAAAGATCATGTGGACAAGCCAGAAGGCTATTGGAAGAATGTTTTGTGGAAGGATGAGACCAAATAGAACATTTTGGTTTTAAAGAAAAGCGTTATGTTTGGAGAGAGGAAACACTGCATTCCAGCATAAGAACCTTATCCCAACATGAAACATGGTGCTGGTAGTATCATGGTTTGGGCTTCTTTTGCTACATCTGGGCCAGGATGGCTTGCCACCATTGATGGAACAATGAATTCTGAATTATATCAGAGAATTCTAAAGACAAATGTCAGGACATCTGTCCATGAACTGAATCTCAAGAGAAGGTGGGTCATGCAGCAAGACAACAACCCTAAACACACAAGTCGTGTTCTACCAAGAAGGGTTAAGAAGAATAAGTTAATGTTTTGGGAAGGTCCACTCCAAAGTCCTGACCTTCATCACGGGGGGTGCGTATGCATTGGTGTGGAAAAAACCTGAAGCGAGCATTACTGTGAGGAAACCCACCACATCCCCCAGAGATGAAGCTGTTCTGTACAAGAATGGGCTAAAATTCCCTCCAAGCCAGTGGGCAGGACTGGATCAACATTACATGAACGTTTAGTTGCAGTTTATTGCTGCACATGGAGGTCACACCAGACACTGAAAGCAACAGTTCACATACATTTGCCACTCAGTAACTATGTAATATTGGATCATTTTCCTCAACAACAAATAAATGACCCAGATTATTTGTTTGACCCAAGTCCTTATCATTTTAACTGGTTCTCTTTATCTACTTTGTCGGACTGGTGTGAAAATTTTTATGATGTTTTAGGTCTATTTATGGCAGAAATATAGAAAAGCACCACTGTAGGTGAATCGCGTGAGACACATGAGGCCTCCAGGGTCAATGGCCCCCATCTCTCCATACACGGCCCGGTGTGTTAGTATCCCCGTCCTGTGTCCATATTATTGTTTTTTAGCTTAGCCTTTTAGCACTCTGCATTTGTATTAGCCTCATTTATTATCTTAGCCTAGCCATCTAGTGTCTTTCTGCTAATGGCCTCATCTTGTCTTTGTCCTGTATGCACCATATCTGTATGTAATAAAGCACTTGTACGTACTGTATGTATGTCTCTATCTTACTTCGCTGTGCGGAACATAACAGGTGAGCTGAAAATACAGGAATTTTGATTGTGGGTCATTTTGTGATTTAGTACAATGAAGAAATACATATAAGGTGGACATGTTTATTGATTTCAATGCCGTGTATTGAGTGACTCTAGACTTATCACACTGACTGAGAATATAAGATGTCAAAATGTATGCAGGGTTATCAGGGTTAAGTTAGGACTGCATACCATCCTGAATTGTTAGTTTAAACTGGAGGCACCCCTGGTCGGCATCATGTGCTGCAAACATATCACTCCATCTGGATTAGACCCCTAGGTTAGGTCATGTGTCATGTTATGTGAACAGATTCGCTAACTTGAAATAGACCCAGCCTCCACCCTGGGGAGCACTGAGACTCAGGAATCAGACCCTGGTAAAATGGCAGTTAATCTAGCGGATACACACAGAGACAAGAACTTTACAGAGGGCAACCATCTGGACTTTAACTATAGCAGTAATGGCAAGAAGGTATGCCTGAATTAAAGACAGCAGTAACTAAACGCAACTACATAACCTATAGACCTCACCTTGCCAGAACTGGGATAATCACCAGAGTGACTCATTTGGTGTATCACAGGTTTCCATACTGAGCCACTGTGGTTTCCCAGTATGGTTCCCCAGTCCCCAACACATCTGTTACAACTACTGCTCTAGGAAAGTTGAGGAAGCATGCTAGCTAGCATAACTAAATGATTTGGAAATTCCTAAATATAATTGAATGTAAAATCAAATCTAAATAATTGGTTTAAACAAAGAACTTACTGAATGAATAATATGAACATAAAACTTTCCAGGATGTGTTGCATTTTTCAGTCATTTAATGCATAGTGTTTAACTATAAAGACAGCACATCTGTTTGTTTGCAGTGTACACACGAACAAGTTTCCGCCTGAAATACCTGCAATTCTGGAAAAATGTAGTGGATAAATGCAGGGTCTCCAACATCCCCTTTGGACTGCTCTGGCTAAAAGTAATAAGTCTTATGAAAGTGCTCACCTATCAAGCATGCCTTCCAATGATTACACTGACCCTGTAACAATCCCATCATGTCATTATAGTCCCTTAGGCCCTGCAATCTCTACTGTAGACACACTTAGCCAGTGGGTGTTGAATGTATGACACAGCAGTCTTTTTCTCCTCAGAGTTTAGATAGAAATACAAGTATAAGACAATTTTATTACACTGCTGTGCACATACAGCATGTGTATCGAGTTTACCTGATAGACTATTTACCATATTGATACATCCATGAACATGTAAAGGGTAAGTGAAATACAGGCACATTCCCATATTTGAGTTCATTCTTGTCTGAGTGATAGGTGGTAATGTGGAGGTGAGTTCCTGCACTGACAGGCCGATGACTGGATATTGAAAAATGGAAAAGCTTCATGTTGCTCACAGAGCACCACTTTCATTTCACAGGGGTCGTGGCACCAATTTTTAAAACCATCGCTTTATTTACTCTGTGGTGGTAGTAGTAGAGGTGGACAGGCAATCTGCACTGTGTATCAGACAAATGAGTGAACATGTCAGCTGATGGAAACAGTGGAAAATTGTTTTCTCTCTCTGTATGTTTTGTGACTCCTTGGGTTTGCTAGATTGGTAAAGTTTTTCACCTTATCATACATGTAATTAAATTCCATTGCCATTGTTATTTGTAGGTTATCCAAAAAATAGTATAAATGTTTCTCATAATAATGAGAAACAATCATTATTATTATTATTATTATTATTATTATAAATTATTATTTAAAAAATCTCATAATAATAGGCTCCCTATCTAACTGCTAACAAAGTATGTGAGCTTATGTTCGAATATGGCAAAACAAGTGAGATTGTGTATCAGAGTCTTGCATTGTCATATTCTTAATTATTTATTTAATAAAAGCCGAATCTTTTAACTATATTAATAGCAGTTTGCAGAACTACTTATCCAGGGCATGATCTAAATATCCATTTAGACTACCTCTCAAGCCACATAATGTACAATTAAAACACACTATGCCAAATAAGCACACTCCCAGTAGTACTGTTATTATTCTTATACACTATCTAGCATGAGGTGTATGATCAGAGCCTGGTTAGCAGACCAACTTAGATAATGCTAATAAACCAAACTGCAATAGTCACAGGTAGAAATGAGTTTAAAGTATTGGAGTCATGCTTTACATTACAACTTATATTATGTATTTAACGCTTGCCAAAATATGACCAGCCTATAAAATGTTTAATGGTAATTTTAGCACATACTGTACATAATTCTTAAGGAAAATGTCAGGACATCTGTCCATAAACTGAATCTCAAGAGAAGGTGGATCAAGCAGCAAGACAACGACCCTAAGCACATAAGTCATTCTATCAAAGAATGGTTAAAGAAGAATAAAGGTAATGTTTGGCCAAGTCAAAGTTCTGACATTAAGCCCATCAAAATGTTGTGGAAGGACCTGAAGTGAGCAGTTAATGTGAGGAAACCCATCAACATCCCAGAGATGAAGCTGTTCTGTACGGAGGAATGGGCTAAAATTCCTCCAAGCCTGTGTGCAGGACTGATCAACAGTTACAGGAAATGTTTAGTTGCAGTTATTGCTGCACAGGGGAGGTCATGCCAGATACTAAAAGCAAAGGTTCACATACTTTTGCCATTCACTAATATGTAATATTGGATCATTTTCCTCAATAAATAAATAACCAAGTATAATATGTTTGTCTCGTTTGTTTAACTGGGTTCTCTTGATCTACTTTTAGGACTTTTGTGAAAATCTGATGATGTTTTAGATCATATTTATGCAGAAATATAGAACATTCTAAAGGGTTCACAAACTTTCAAGCACCATTGTAGTTAGGAAAGTGAAAGGGTAATCTGCTAACAACATACCAATTTGATTCCTGACCTGTACTCTCCCTGGAATCTGTGTCTGCATGGCTTTCCCCCCACATGCTCCAGTTTCCTCCCACATTCCAAAGACATGCATTAGGTCAGTTGGTGTCTCTGAACTTCCCCAGCATGAGTGAATACCTGATTGTGTGTTTGTGTGTGTATGTGGCCTGCAGTGGACTGGCATTCTGTTGAGGTTTATTTCCAACATCGTGACCTGGTTCCTGCTGATCCTGAACTGAATTAAGTGGATATAAAAATGAATGAATGAATGAATGAATGCATAAATTAATACATTGTACTGTAGTATACCGCAATCATCCAAGGAATGTTAAGCATTGGAAAATCATGTTTGTGTTCAAGGGAGTTACATAATTTGTTATTCATTTTGTGATATATTATAACATGGAATGTAAAGTGAAGAATATCTGAGCTGTTCAATTGTATTTCATCAGCTTTGCAAAGTGCTGTCGGATCCTGGCTGTATAAAAAAACATCCAGCATACTCACATCCTATAGAACCTCAGTGGAGCTTCAGTAGGAACCTTAGGAACCTATGAACCATTAGAGCACATCATTTTTAATGGAACAAAGATCAGTATTTATTGCACAAGGGGATTTTTAAATGTCACTTTGTGTCCCATCCCAAGGCATGGCTGTGCTTGAAGTTTTTGAAGCCCAGGTCTTCTATGTCAATTGGTAGAACTCTCAAAGGGGCAGACAAAAAAAATCTATTTGTTGCCTTTTCAGTTTGATCTGTTTGTGTTTGGTGGAGCATCAGTAACTGGCTGTAAATGAACATAAATGCAGACCAGAGGCAGCTGGTATTTTTAAAAATATGGGAAGCACATATTTACCCTCATGATCACTTAATTTTATTGGCTAGCCAGTATAGCTACAGTAGAGTCTAACTTTATACACCGGTGCTTGAAAGTTTGTGAACCCTTTCAAATTTTTTATATTTCTGCATAAATATTACCTAAACATCACCAGGTTTTCACACAAGTCCTAAAAGTAGTTAAAGAGAATCCAATTAAACAAATGAGACAAAAATATTATACTTGGTCATTTATTTATTGAGGAAAATGATCGAATATTACATATTAGTGAGTGACAAAAGTATGTGAACCTCTAGGATTAGCAGTTCATTTAAAGGTGAAATTAGAGTCAGGTGATTTCTATCCATGGGATGACAATCAGGTGTGAGTGGGCGATCTATCAAAGTCCGCTCTTCACAACACATGTTTGGGGAAGGGTATCATAGCACAAATAAAGGAGATTTTGAGGACCTCAGAAAAGGAGTTGTTGATTCTCATCAGGCTGGAAAAGATTACAAAACCATCTCTAAAGAGTTTGGACTCCACCAATCCACAGTCAGACAGATTGTGTACAAATGGAGGAAATTCAAGGCCATTGTTACCCTCCCCAGGAGTGGTTGACCAACAAAGATCACTCCAAGAGCAAGGCGTGTAATAGTTGGCGAGGTCACAAAGGAGCCCAGGGTAACTTCTAAGCAACTGAAGGCCTCTCTCACATTGGCTAACGTTAATGTTCATGAGTCCACCATCAGAAGAACACTGAACAACAATGGTGTGCATGGCAGGGTTGCAAGGAGAAACCACTGCTCTCCAAAAAGAACATTGCTGCTCATCTGCAGTTTGCTATAGCTTACATGGACAAGCCAGAAGGCTATTGGAAGAATGTTTTGTGGACGGATGACACCAAAATAGAACTTTTTTGAGATGAGAACAAAATAGAACTCACTGCATTCCAGCATGGAATGGTCAAAGTCCTGATCTTAATCCAATCTAAATGTTGTGGAAGGACCTGAAGTGAGCCGTTAATGTGAGGAAACCCACCAAAATCCCAGAGTTGAAGCTGTTCTGTATGGAGGAATGGGCTAAAATTCCTCCAAGCTGGTGTGCAGGACTGATCAACAGTTACAGGAAACATTTAGCTGCAGTTATTACTGCACAGGGGGGTCACACCAGATACTGAAAGCAAAGGTTCACATACTTTTGCCACTCACTAATATGTAATATTGGATCATTTTCCTCAATAAATAAATCACCAAGTATAATATTTTTGTCTCGTTTGTTTAACTAGGTTCTCTTTGCCTACTTTTAGGACTTGTGTGAAAATCTGCTGATGGTTTAGGTCATATTTATGCAGAAATATAAAAAAATTCTAAAGGGTTCACAAACTTTCAATCACCACTGTAGTTGAGTTAGCCTACATACATACATACAATGGCTTGTATACTTTAATAACACGTCTTATTCTATCTTTGTAAAATGAAAATATTATAAATATATTTCACGCCTTGCTGGCACAAATTTATTTAAGTTTGATATGTCAGTCATGTTCCTAATTCCTGATTTACTGATTAAAAGGTAGTTATGAGGTTCAGCCCCTTTGAGAGTTCAACCAATCTTCATAATAGAAGCCACATGTCAACGTGGGACAAATAAAAAGTGCAATGTCCAATAAACACAGAGAATTTTTTTCTGTGTCAAATGCACCCACCCACACTCCATACACTGCCAGTGAATACTGTGCTTTCGGGCATGTCTCAAAATGATGCATTCAAAGTCATTTTGAATGAACGTCAGACTTGTCCAATGAGCATTATTCTTTGGTCTTGTGTTTTTAACAGATAAACAGTCATGCTGTTATCTCTGTGTCGAGGATTCAAAGCAGATTTAGACTGGTCCATTCACTGGGAGGAGTATTGCAGTGAGATATTTGATCATTTGATTAATAAATATTGAATTCCACCAAGATTAAAGTACCGGTATAGACACTTTGGTAAACATTTTGTTGCTACATTTTCATGAAATTGAAGGGGAAGTCAGGATATCTGTATAATCTTAAAGCAATTGCCTGTGGTACAT
The DNA here is from genome assembly GCA_025084515.1 of Ancistrus triradiatus. Taxonomy (NCBI): domain Eukaryota; kingdom Metazoa; phylum Chordata; class Actinopteri; order Siluriformes; family Loricariidae; genus Ancistrus; species Ancistrus triradiatus. Next base: position 9,113 of record JAJAGP010001375.1, read on the forward strand.
GTGTTTTACACATAATTTACTGATTTATATCTCAGTCTTAGTCTCTGAATAAATCTGCTTTCCCTTGGTCTGGCCTGACATCTGGTAGATCAGGGGGTATCCTTGTGAGATGCTTACACCACCTCAAAACTAGCTATTCTCAATCCAAAGGAGCAGCAGTTCTTCTATGACATTCCCCCTGATAGACAAACTCCTCACACTGGCACAGAGAGTAGGTTTGGCAATACTGCATAGGAACATCGTTTCTGCCACTTGTCCTTGCAAACTTTCTATATCAAACTTACTCACATCTGTTTGTCTCATGCTTTCAATTTCCATCACAATTCAGAGGTACATGTATTAGCCCATTAAGGACAAATACTCTTCCCTCACCTGAAACGAACATCCCACTATTTACCAAGAGAGTACCATGGCCACCAGCTTGCACAACAGATACATCACCTCTGGCCCCCTATAATGGATGCTATTCCAGCCTCATGGTCTTGATATCCAATCCATGAATACCACAAAAAGAATGGAAGCATGATGCACTCTTGATTGAGTTTAACACCTACCTTTAATGATTTTGACTTAATACCAAATATACAGACACTCAAGCAATTACTACATTAATGCAACGACTGGTTTTCCCAGTAGTGACACTGGTTGACCTGAAGTCATGCAGTTTCCCCCACAACATACAGCACTGTAAAAAAGTCTTTTCATTTTATACTTCATTCTAGGCATTCTATACTTTATTTATCTTTATTTACATTTTAGTGGTCATTGCACTTTGTAATTCTACAGACTGTAGTCCATCTGTTTCTCTACAAACTTTGTTAGTCCACTTTACTCCACCTTGACCAGGACCCCCACAGGACCACCACAGATCAGGTACTATTTGGGTGGTGGATCATTCTCAGCACTGCAGTGATGCTGATATGGTGGTGATGTGTTAGTGTGTGTTGAGCTTGTATGATTTAATCAGACAATATTGTATGCCAAGACAATTGATCATATGACTTCTCCAAATCCTCAAAGCACATACACACTGTATTAGAATATTCCCATAAGTCCTCACAAAGCTGTGCAAAATAAAATAACTTGTCTACTGTTCCACTGCCTGGGTGGAAACTGCATTGTTTCTCCTGATTCCTATTTTTGACTATTGGATGGAGGCTCCTTTCCAGAACCCAGGCATAGGCATTTCCTGTGAGGCTGAGTAGTGTAATTCCCCTACAATTTGAACTCAACCTCTGGTTGCCTGTTACAAAATGGAGATCACCACCTCGGCCCACCGAAAAGTACCACTCTTGTCTTCCATTCAACATTGAAGAAGTGTGTTAAATCACACAACCCAAACCCTCTCCAGTGCCGTCAACATACAGTGGGGCAAAAAAGTATTTAGTCAGCCACTGATTGTGCAAGTTCTCCTACTTAAAAAATGAGAGAGGTCTGTAATTTTCATCATAGGTACACTTCAACTATGAGAGACAAAATGAGAGAAAAAAATCCAAGAAATTACATTGTAGGATTTTAAAAATATTTAATTGTAAATCATGGTGTCAAATAAGTATTTGGTCAATAAATCTGGTCCAACTCAATACTCAAAAAAAAAAAGCAAGACTTCTGGCTCTCACAGACCGGTACCTTCTTCTTTAAGAAGCTATTCTGTCCTCCACTCATTACCTGTATTAATGGCACCTGTTTGACCTTGTTATCTGTATAAAAGACACCTGTCCAGAGCCTCAAACAGTCAGACTCCAAACTCAAGACCAAAGAGCTGTCGAAGGACACCAGGAAGAAAATTGTAGACCTGCACCAGGCTGGAGAGAGTGAATCTGCAATAGGAAAGCAGAATGGTGTGAATAAATCAACTGTGGGAGCAATTGTAAGACATACAAGACCATTTATAATCTTCCTTGATCTGAAGCTCCACACAAGATCTCATCCATGGGGTCAAAATGATCTTGAGAACGGTGAGCAAAAATCCCAGAGCTACACGGAAGGACATGATGAATGACCTGCAGAGACCTGGGACCAAAGTAACAAGGCTACCATCAGTAACACACTACGCCAAGAGGGACTCAGATCCTGCAGTGCCAGGCGTGTCCCCCTGCTTAAGCCAGTAGATGTCCAGACCCGTCTGAAGTTTGCCAGAGAGCAAATGGATGATCCAGAAGAGGATTGGGAGAATATCATGTGGTCAGATGAAACCAAAATAGAACTTTTTGGTAAAAACTCAACTGGAGAAAAAAGGATGCAGAGTCGCATCCCAAGAACACCATACCTATTGTGAAGCATGGGGCTGGAAACATCATACTTTGGGGCTGTTTTTTCTGCAGAGGGGACAGGACGACTGATCCATGTTAAAGAAAGAATGAACAGGGCCATGTATCGTAAGATTTTAAGTCAAAACCTCCTTCCATCAGTGAGAGCATTGAAGATGGAACATGGCTGGGTCTTCCAGCATGACAATGATCCCAAACACACCGCTCGGGCAACGAAGGAGTGGCTTTGTAAAAAGCATTTCAAGGTCCTGAAGTGGCCTAGCCAGTCTCCAGACCTCAACCCCATAGAAAATTTGTGGAGAGAGTTGAAAGTCCGTGTTGCCCCAAAACATCACTGCCCTAGCTGAGATCTGCATGGAGGAATGGGCCAAAATACCAACTACAGTGTGTGCAAACCTGGTGAAGACTTACAGGAAATGTTTGACTTCTGTCATTGCCAACAAAGGTTATGTTACAAAGTATTGAGTTGGACCAAATTTATTGACCAAATACTTATTTTCCACCAAAATTTACAATTAAATTATTTAAAAATCCTACAATGTGATTTCCTGGATTTTTTTTTTTAAGTCTTTCATAGTTGAAGTGTAGCTATGATGAAAATTACAGACCTTTCTCATCTTTCTACGTAGGAGAACTTGCACAATCAGTGGCTGACTAAATACTTTTTGGCCCCACTGTATCTTGTCTGACGTCATCCAAGCCTGCAGCCTTACCAATTCAACAGTATCTAACCACCATAGTGATTTTGGCTACAGCAATGGATTCCAACCTGCCTGTGAGAGGGCATGTTGACTAGGATAAGAAGTTCCTAAATTTGATATAGGTTAAAAATCACCTCTGAAAGGACTTCTGCTCTGAGAGGTTTAACTTAAACTTGTCTTGTATTGAAGCCACAGACAGATGCTCCCAAGTAACATGGAAGGATCAATCCTGTTAATTCCCAGTAGAATGAATCCATCTTAACCAAATGGTGATGAGTTTACAACTCTGCCACTCTTTTTACCTGAGTGTACAGAACATATGGCTTCATGTCAGATGTCAAGTCAGATCACTATATTGATCAGTACCTTTGGTCCAAGGTGCTCTGGTACCAAGTACAGGAGTGAGCAGCCTTGTGTTCGAACATAGTGTTTCTTATTGACAGTCCATGACTCACACAGAAATCTAATAACATTTCCACACTCCACACGTTCCGATCAGGGAGGCTGCTCTTCAGAATTAACCAAGTATCTCCACCATACCCAAGATGAGCATTGATGTTCCCAGTTTTAGTATGAGGTGCTCTGTCAAGTACCTACTCCACCTTCTTTATGAAGGCTGAAAACTCTGCATTGCTGTTTGATATGTCGAACAACTATGAGAGTTCTCCTCTCTGCTTTTATTTGCTATGTTAACTGATGATAAAATTACTAGCATTTTGTGTCTAACAAGATCAGAGATTCAAAATAAAATTAAGTCAGACCAAGGATCACCATCACAGAAGAATTTTCACACAGTGACCAAATGACCACCCCAGTAAATATATGTTCAGAAAAACAAATGTAACATTTCAATGTAATCAAGTGTCTCATGGTATTTCTTGGAGATGCTGGACTATTTTATTATAGACTCTACAGTGTATAACGACCACATTTCCCATTTCAAGTTAAAATCCTTCAAATCAGAAGATTACAAGGGAGATAATAGTTGTCATGTTTTGGAGATCAAATTGAGATAGCACTTCACTCAATATTTATGTGGCTCATTACCATTTTAATAGGAAAAAATCCACAGGAATTAGAAAACACAAGCTCTGGAGAGTCTTGGCAACCTAGTTAGCCTACTAACAGTACAGTTTATTAATTTTATTATTGTAAGAGTAGTTACTTCATAATTATCATCTTACAGCGGTGCTTGAAAGTTTGTGAAACCTTTAGAATTTTCTATATTTCTGCACAGATATGACCTAAAACATCATCAGATTTTCACACACGTCCTAAAAATGGATAAAGAGAACCCAGTTAAACAAACAAGACAAAAACATTACACTTGGTCATTTATTTATTGAGGAAAATGATCCAATATTACATATTAGTGAGTGGCAAAAGTATGTGAACCTCTAGTATTAGCAATTAATTTGAAGGTGAAATTAAAGTCAGGTGTTTTCCATCAATGGGATGACAATCAGGTGTGTGTGGGCACCCTGTTTTATTCAAAAAACAGGAGTCTATCAAAGTCTGCTCTTCATAACACACGTTTGTGGAAGTGTATCATGGCACGAACAAAGGAGATTTCTGAGAACCTCAGAAAAAGAGCTGTTGCTGCTCATCAGGCTGGAAAAGGGGGTCACACCAGATACTGAAAGCAAAGGTTCACATACTTTTGCCACTCACTAATATGTGATATTGGATCATTTTCCTCAATAAATAAATGACCAAGTATAATATTTTTGTCTAATTTGTTTATATATGCAGAAATATATAGAAAATTCTAAATAGTTGACAAACTTTCAAGCACCACTGTATTCATTACAAACTTACAAAGTAAAGATAATACAGTAGTTAAAACTGCTTTGCTTTCACATTCAAACATTTACCCTTCTCTAGCTGGCTTTAACCATTTTTCGTATGATTCCTTACAAAACAGCTTTCCATAATGACTGTGTAGCAAAGCAGAGAAACCTACAGTAAATCAGACATCACCAGTACCTTATCTATTACACAAAATTCTCAATGTTGTCCATAGATGGTGCACTGAAAAATGTGCCTGAAAACAGACACATATGTGCTTACAAACAGTCACTTTATTAACACTGTGCATGACTTCCCAAGAGTTGATCCTCCCGTGTCAGACAACCATTCTTTTGCTGTGCTCAAATATCACACAGCTTGCCGTCATTGTCAGAGTATTAAAATGCTTTTTCAACCTCAACAAGTCATTTTAAGTCACACACATTTCCTATACACTGTATTTGAATTTTAAATATCTATCTAAATATTACCCCAAATCAGAAAACATTTGGGATGATATGGAAAAATTCAAATTAAGAAACAGGTGATGATAATCATGATTTGATACAAAAACAGTATCCACAAAAGGTTGAGTCAAGATGGGCAGAGGATCTCCAGTTTATCAACAAATGTGTAAGATAATTATTGAAATGTTTAAGAACAATGTTCCTCAAAGAATGGAACATTGAAAGTAACTGATTTGGCTTATTTAGAATTGTCTAGTTGAAAAATGCATGGACGTCCCTGGAAAAGATGTCATCTTGAAAGCAGCTTATGTTGCTCTATCTCAGTGTACTTTTCTGCATTAATGCTGCATTACAGAAGTGTAAATGACATATGCCAATGGCAATGACCCAACCCCATACACTGACAGAGCCTGGATTTTGGACTTGTTGCTGATAACAGTCTGGATGGTCTTTTTCATTTTTGGTCTGGAGCACACAATGTCCATTTCTTCCAAAAAGGATCTGTAATACTGATTGGTCTGACCACAACATACCCAGCCATCACCATGTCTTGAGATGTCTTGAGATGTCTTAAGACACATTATGAAGATGTCTTAAGACATCTTCAGGCATGGGAAAAGTACCACAACTTTGGAAAACATCCTGCATGGTACCAGTACCAAAGACATTGCAGCCAAGGAACCTCAGCAGCTACAGGCGGTGGCACTGATGTCGCATCTGATGAAGACACTGGAGAGGCTGGTGCTTATCCATCTTCGCCCTCTGGTGAGGTCATCGATGGATCCACTACAGCTTGCCTACCAACCTGGTATCCGGGTGGATGATGCCGTCATCTACCTACTTCACACAGCTCTTTCTCACCTGGAGAAGCAGTGCAGCACTGTGAGAATCATGTTCTTTGATTTTTCCAGTGCTTTTAACACCATTCAGACAAGACTTCTAAAGGACAAGCTGCAGCACATAGGGGTGCAACACCACAGTTTGTGTGGGCATGGGACTGCGTGTCAGACATGGCAGTCTGCAATTCAGGAGCTCCACAGGGAATGGTCTTGGCACCGTTTCTCTTCACCCTGTACACTGCAGACTTCAGGTACAACACACAGAGCTGCCATCTTCAGAAGTTCTCTGATGACTCCACGATCATCGGACTTATCACAGATGATGACGATGGGTTGGAAAGAGATCTGATAGGAAGCTTTGTGGACTGGTGTCTGTGGAACCGCCTCCAAATCGATGCGGGAAAAACCAAAGATCTAGTGGTGGATTTCCGCAGGCACAGACATCCCGATGTGATACATTCAGGGAATCAACATTGAATAGTGGAGTCCTACAAGTATCTAGGTGTTCACCTCAGCAATAACTGGACTGGTCAGATAACACCACTGCACTGTATAAGAAAGGTCAGAGCAGACTCTATCTGCTAAAGAGACTGAGGTCTTTTGGAGTACAGGGGGCACTTCTTAAGGCTTTCTTCGACACTGTGGTGGCATCTGCCATATTTTATGGAGTGGTCTGCTGGGGGAGCAGTATTTTACAGAAAACATAGACAGGAACAGACTGGATAAAATCATTAAGAGGGCCAGTTCTGTTCTGGGATGTCCTCTGGAGACAGTGCAGGTGCTGAAAGAAGGATGTTAACAAAGTTAACATTAATCATGGACCAATGACTCTCACCCATGCATGCGTCCCTGGCAGTACTTGGCAGCTCTTCAGTGATAGGAACTGTTTCACCCCAAATCTGCAAAGGAGCGCTATCGGAGGTCCTTTGTAAATGCTGCCATTAGACTGTTCAATCAACACTGCTCTCAATTAGCCCAAACCACCACCACCACCACCCCCCCACACCCACCCCCACCCTAAGTCCACACACCTACGGACTACAGTTTTTTTCTGATGTGCAATTTTGTGTATGTCTATATATTATATATATTATATATCTATATATATATATAGTGGTGCTTTTAAAGTTTGTGTACCCTTTAGAATTTTCTCTATTTCTGCAATACATATGACCTAAAACATCCATCAGATTTCACACCAGCCCCAGTTAGAGAAAACCCAGTTAAACCATATGACACAAAAAATGATCCAATATTATATATAGTGAGTGGCAAAAGTATGTGAACCTCTAGGATTGGCAGTTAATTTGAAGGTGAAATTAGTAGTCAGGTGTTTTCCATCAGTGGGATTACCAATCAGGTGTGAGTGGGGCACCCTGTTTTATTTAAAGAACAGGGATCTATCAAAGTCTACTCTCATAACAACACATTTGTGCAAAAGTGTATCATGGCACGAACAAAGGAGATTTTCTGATTACCTCAGAAAAAGATTTTGCTGTGCCTCATCAGGGATGGAAAAGGTTACAAAACCATCTCTAAAGAGTTTGGACTCCACCAATCCGCAGTTAGACAGATTGTGTACAAATGGAGGAAATTCAAGACCATTGTTTACCCTCCCAAGGAGTGGTCGACCAACAAAGATCACTCCAAGAGCAAGGCGTGTAATAGTTGGGGCGAGGTCACAAAGGAGCCCCGGGTAACTTCTAAGCAACTGAAGGCCTCTCTCAGATTGGCTAATGTTAATGTTCTGAGTCCACCATTAGAAGAACACTGAACAACAATGGTGGCATGGCAGGGTTGCAAGGAGAAAGCCACTTGCTCTCCAAAAAAAGAACATTGCTGCTCGTCTGCATTTGCTAAAGATCACCAGAAGGCTACTGGAAGCATGTTTTTGTGGATGGACAAGACCAAAATAGAAACTTTTTGGTAAAAGGTTTTTGGTTAAAAGAAAATTGTTATGTTTGGAGAAAGGAAAACACTGCATTCCAGCATAAGAACCTTATCCCATCTCAAGAGAAGGTGGGTCATGCAGCAAGACAACAACCCTAAGCACACAAGTCATTCTACCAAAGAATGGTTAAAGAAGAATAAAGTTAATGTTTTGGAATGGCCAAGTCAAAGACCTGAAGCGAGCAGTTAATGTGAGGAAACCCACCAACGTTCCAGAGTTGAAGCTGTATGAACAATTCTTTAAAAATCCTACAATGTGATTTCCTGGATTTTTTTTTCTCATTTTGTCTCTCATAGTTGAAGTGTATCTATGATGAAAATTACAGACCTTTCTCTTCTTTCTACGTAAGAGAACTTGTACAATCAGTCGCTGAATAAATAGTATTTTGCCCCACTGTAAGTAGCGACAACACATAAACACATGCAGGTTAAATGCTTCAAAATGACTAAGCAATACACTAAAACCATAACATTCTAACCTATGTGATTCAATGATTCAAAAGTGATGAAAACATTATTCACATAATGTAAGTAGGAATTTCCTAGGAGGACTTGAAGGCAGAATTAGTGCTGTAAGTAACCGTTATCCTAGCCACTAACATTTTATCAGCCTGTGTTGTTGTAAAGAAATCGTATTTATTAATAACGATTCAATAACAATTCCAATAACAACTCTAAGTACATGAACTCATAAATACAGTGGGGCAAAAAAGTATTTAGTCAGCCACTGATTTTGCAAGTTATCCAACTTAGAAAGATGAGAGAGGTCTGTAATATTCATCATAGGTACACTTCAACTATGAGACCATATAAGAAAAAAAAATCCAGGAAATCACATTGTAGGATTTTTAAAGAATTTAAATGTAAATCATGGTGGAAAATAAGTATTTGGTCACCCACAAACAAGCAAGATTTCTGGCTCTCAAAGACCTGTAACTTCTTCTTTAAAAAGCTCTTCTGTCCTCCACTCGTACCAGACCTCCCAACTCAACGCATGGTCAAGACCAAAGGAACTGTTGAAGACACCAAGAAGAAAAAAAAATTGTAGACCTGCAGCAGGCTGGGGAAGAGTGAATCTACAACAGTCAAGCAGGTGGTGGTTGAATAAATCAACTGTGGGAAGCAATTATAAGAACATACAAAGACCATTGATAATCTCCCTTGATCTGGGGCTCCACGCAACATCTCATCCCGTGGGTGCAAAATGATCACGAGAACGATGAACAAAAATCCCAGAACTACACGGAGGGACTGATGAATGAACCCTGCAGACAGCTGAGACCAAAAGTAACAAGGCTACCATCAGTAACCACTATTGGCCTGAGAGGGGACTCAGATCCTGCCGTGCCAGGCGTGTCCACCTGCTTAAGCCAGTACAGGTCCAGGGCAGGCCCGAGGTTTGCCAGAGAGCATATGGATGAAGATGAAGATTGGGAGAATATTCATGTGGCCAGATGAAACTAAAAAACTTTTTGGTAAAAACTCAACTCGCCGTGTTTGGAGAGAGAAGAATTTTGAGTTGCGCCATACCTACTGTGAAAAACATGGGGCTGGAAACATCATGCTCTGGGGCTGTTTTTCTGCAAGAGGGGACAGGACGACTGATCCCATGTTAAGGGAAGAATGAACAGGGCCATGTATCGTGAGATTTTAAGCCAAAACCTTCCTTCCATCGTTGAGAGCATTGAAGATGGAACATGGCTGGGTCTTCCAGCATGACAATGATCTCAAACACCCAGCTCGGGCAATGAAGGAGTGGCTCCGTAAATAGCATTTCAAGGTCCTGGAGTGGCCTAGCCAGTCTCCAGACCCCAGCTCCATAGAAAATTTGTGGAGGGAGTTGAAAGTCCGTGTTGCCTCAAAACATCACTGCTCTAGAGGAGATCTGCATGGAGGAATGGGCCAAAATACTAGTTACAGTTTGTGCAAACCTGGTGAAGACTTACAGGAAACGTTTGACCTCTGTCATTGCCAACAAAGGCTATTTTACAAAGTATTGAGTTCAACCAAATTTACTGACCAAATACTTATTTTCCACCATAATTTACAATTGAATTCTTTAAAAATCCTACAGTGTTATTTCCTGGATTTTTTTTTTCTCATTTTGTCTCTCATAGTTGAAGTGTACCTATGATGAAAATTACAGACCTCTCTCATCTTTCTAAGTCGGAGAACTTGCACAATCAGTGACTAACTAAATACTTTTTGGCCCCACTGTAAATAACTTTACAGCATTATTTCTAAGAAGTTTCCCATTACAAATGAGGTGATCACATTAATCAGTGTCCTAGCGTGTGTCTAAAAGTTTCCAAACTAGTTTGTCACCGTGGGAACAACCCGGAAGTGACGCTGTAACGTCTCACAGTCGGAGAATAAGGTTAACGTTCTCAATATGCTCTTTGCACAATTACCTCTGCATTCTTCTGAGTGCTGCTGTACCGTTTCCGGTTTTCCCACTACACTCGCAATGAGCCACCAAAATGCCATTAAGTGGTCATAGCTTGGGAATATGTTGGCAAATGTATTACATTAACAGCATATTGGTTATCAAATTGTCAGTGCATTGCATCTGTCGTGGTGTTTACTACATTACCTCTTGTAAAATCGAATATCCTAGTCGGCATCGACAAAACGTTTTATCCTTCCTTCAAGTCCTTCAAAAATTCCTACTTACAAGTTCAGAGGTCGTAATAAAAACATGATATGCGTTCAAGTGGGTTTGGTCGGGTGGTGAAAATGGACACCATAAGAAAACTAGTTTTTGCTTGTGCCTTACTAAAAGAACATTATGTGGACAGGAAGCGCATCATATGAGTAGCGTTTTTATCACGTTAGAATCACTGAATCACATAGGTTAGAATGTTATGGTCTTTTCGTGTATTGCTTAGTTATTGTATAGTCTGTAACCTGCATCTGTTCATTTGTTGTCACTGCTTAACATCAGAAGTATGACCAGTTTACAGTAAATATGATATTTCCGACACCACATGAAGGCAGCATTAGTCCAAAATTCAGCTGGATGCCTAGTTCCGGTAGCTGATTTCTCAGCTCTTCCACTTCAAGTGACAGATCTTCATTTCCAAAGATGACGGCTCAGGGACACCACAGTAATCATGATCCATTGTAAGATCTGTTGATGGATCTTCCAGGGAGGTGGGTTCGACCGGTCTTTCTTTCCATTCCCATACACTGCACAGTGGTACCTGAGTGCTGTAGCCATTCCACTCAGAAAGCAGTGGTACTGCACATTTTGCCAGTCTTCTCCAACCTTCTGGTGTTTTTGGTTCAACCAAGTGGTCTGGTATGAAATGTCTGCTACAGAACCTTCGTATGCACAGAAATGATACAGTAAAGTGGTCCCAATGGATGTTTATTAGCCACTGTCTCCTGAGGTCACTCTGGGCTGAGACGCTATGGAAACTTAAACTTCCATTACATTTCGCAGACGTCAAGCAAAGGGGGACACAACGGTGCTCTGAATACTTCTTTAGTTGTTTCTGAAACTGAAGCACAAACTAAAATTCAGCCTAAATATTTGAATAGTTTCAGTTATTTTTAAACCAAATTCATGTTATAACCTTTTTTGTTCTGTGTTAAAATTGGTGATAATATTTACATAAACTAATACTTCTGAAAAGTTTAAAGAATGTAGACATTATTAGACTACATTAAATTATTAACGATTTAAAAAATGTATTACAATCAACAAAACATGGTATTAATATGAAAAAAGCCATAAAATCATCTTGAGAAGCTCTATTTGCACTAAACTGAACCATCTTAAGACATAAGATCTCTGTGTCGCAATACATGTCATGTCCTGAAGTCATGCCTTGTCTTCAAGACACACAAAATTATTACTTACATGTCTTAAGACATTTACTTTCATGTCTCAAGACAGAGAGATGTCTTCATTCATTCAGTCTTAAGATGTCTTGGTATAACAAACTGTTTCAAGACATCTTATCTAAGCCCGTCAAGACGTCTTAAGACGCAGTGATAGCTGGGTATGAATACACATTTCCCCTATATGATGGCCATCCCAGATACCTCCGAGCTCAGAGAAGACTCAGCCTTTCATGTATACTGCTTTTGGACCAAATCATGATTATAATAACCTGTTGACATTACCTGTTTGAAATCACATCATTATTTAGTTTGTTTGTTTTTTTACCTCACTACTAGGACTAAATTGCTTCTGTCCCAACTTTTTGGAATGTAGTGCATGCCTGAAATGCAGGAAGGGATTATTATTAGCAAATTAAATAAAGCTGACCAGAAAAAAAAAAAAAACATGAAATATCTCGGATTTATACTGTCTGCAATGAAATAAAAGTCAAAAGAAATGTAAGGAACACTGCAGGTTTTTTTGAATTTGCATTTTCCATATTGTTTCCTCTAGATTAGTTAAAAATTGTACCAGTTTTTTTATTTTAAGCACAGCTTGGTACACAGCATATGTTCTATATCAGCAAGTTTTGCAACCAGAAGCCTTACCTTATTTCATTGGGAATGCTACACTTTCATCCTACCTTTTCAGGTGTGGCTGATTGGCCTCCAGCTAGACCTTTCATGTGGCATACACTCACTGGAGCACATCTCCTACGAATGTCTGATGGCCCTCAGGACGTAGTGTTTTCTGTGTTCCTGCTGTCCGGCTAGCCATGGGCAGACTCATCACACACAGATCATTCCTCTCATGTTGCATATTATGGGGGACCTTGTGGGATTTCAGTTCACAGAGGGACCTTCACTCCTATTTGGTTGCACAATCATGTCCAAAGGTACTGCATATTATAACCATGGCCCCTAGAACATTCTCAGAACTTATATTGTTAGGACATATTCCAGGACATACTCCAGTTCTATATGAAGGCAACCACTAAATAGACCTATTCTGATGTATTGCTGAAACAGTGCTTTCCTTTCTGCAATCAGCTGTCTAAGCAGTGAAGAATTAAAAGCTACCATTCCAAGCTTCCCATTAAAAGCTACCATTCCTACATTGTTCAAATACTGGGGCCATACTGAGAATTCCCTTTCTGGGCTCTCATAGATATTGAATCTAATTTCATGTGGTACACATTTGAACCACTGGACTAGGTCACACTCAAACTCCTGAGTTTATCAAACTATCTATCCATGTCCCAGAGTTATGTTTGACCAGTCATACTCCAGACAACACAGACTGTGTAAGGGTGCTAAGGAAGCTGTGAATGTTACAGCTGAAGTACGGATAATAGACCAGCTGTATATCATTTATTTGGAGTGGATCATCCAAAATGTGGATCATGAAGACGGTGAATCTTACATTGTCTTCACTTCCTTAGGTGTATAGCATACTAAGCTGCCCTAAATGGAGTCCCCATGACTGATTTCTATGCAGTCACATGAGCTTCGCTGTAAACATCCTCCAGGCTATATAGCATCACCATTATTCAGATTGCACTGCATTTTCCTTGTGACATTTTTTGTATTACGAAATGTGCTGTATAAAATGTTTATAGACTTCTCTAAGTTGAAAATTGCAGACTGTTCTTTTACATCAAACACACAGTGATATGTTTTTTTTAAATCTAGCAATTACATTGTTAAAATATTTGCATGCTTACTAATGTTGTGCATTAGATTTGATGTAACACAGAATACAAATACCTGGGGCTTCATTTATAAAATGTTACGTGGGTTACAGTGTGCAGTTGTTTGTGCTCACAAGAAAACAGGGATTGGTATATATTGCATCGACAGAGTGATGCCCTGGGCAATGTTCCAATGGGAAACTTTGAGTCCTATCATTCATGTGAATACTATTTTGACACAAAGCACCTACTTAAACATTGCTGGCCAAGTAAATTCCTTCATGACAATGGTATTCCCTAATGGCAGTTTTTTGTCAGCAGGGTAATGCATCCTTCCACACTACAAAAAATGTTCAGGGATGTTTTAGGAACATGACAGTTCAAGGTGTTGGCTTGGCCTCCTAATTCCGCAAATCTTAATCTAATCCACCATCTGTGGGATGTACTGGACAAATAAATCCAATCCTTGAAGTTACCACCTCACAACATACAGGACATAAAAGGATCTGCTGCTATTGTCTTGATGCCAGATACCACAGGACATGGCTGACTGTTTATGGTTGATCAGTGTATGTAAATATGGGGTTTCCTATTCACTGATGAGTGAAAGAGTGGCAACAAGGGCTGAGCAAATATAAAGAGGGGGATTTGGGGGAATGTAAGTTTTTGTGTTGGAGATTGAGTTATTCGTGTTATTTGGAGGCCTCAGTTTTGACACCACCAATAACATCAAGTTTATTTATTGGGAATATAAAGGTGCAGCAGTTAATAATGTTAAAGCCATAAGTGTTCCCAGTCATCCTTAGGCTACATTAAATTATTATTTACTATCATAATTTAATTGACAAGTCAGTACCTCAGATTACCTCAAAGCATATTTTGTGTTCTCAAATCACAAGAATGTAATCGGAGCGAATTGAACTGTCTTTAATGTTGCTATAACATATGTAGCAATACTGTATAGCAATATACTGTATTTCTTACACATTCAGGAAACTGGGCATTCCTCAGCCTATGATTTAATGTTTTGTTCTGATGTATTTACTTGTCAAAATGCAGTTTATGGATGACTGGGATCCCCAACATTTGCACAGTTTTTCATTGGCTTTACATTAAAATTTCACTGGCTTTAAACAGTTGCATCTGCATTAAACATTATCGAAGATTTAAACACTACATCATTCCTGACAGAGGCTTCTCCCTCATGCAGTGCTTCCATATTCGATTCACACACCCACACAACACAAAGGATTTATGTTACAATAACGCACACCCTTTTACTTTTTCACTGTTTCACCATTCAGTTGCAATCCAAACCAGAACTAAACTCAACACATATATCCAAGAGAGTGATGGTGAGGAAGTATTTCTTTGTATGGTGTGATCATCTAATAAAGCCAAAAACCTATTGTTGAATAGCCAACATATCATTGAATGTGACTTATTTATAGATGAGTGAATACGTGCAGGGCAATATATTGGTTAGTGCTGTCACCTCACATCTCCAGAGATTCCTGGTTCAACTCCTGGTCCAGACTGTGTGGAGTTTGCATGTTCTCCCCACGCCTAAGTGGGTTTTCTCAGAGTACTCCAAATCTCTCCCACATTCCAAAGACATGTATTAGGTCAGTGTGTAGCTCCACAACAAAGGCAGGATTGAAGCACTCACCACAAGGCCATAATCAAACTCGAACATCGTCAGATCCAAAACAGATTTGGGATTTGTCAGTATAAATGATACAGTTTCAGACTGCAGCAGCCCATGTTTCTTGTTCACATAACCACTTCAAACAAAGGTGATGGTGGCTGGCTGTCAATGGCAGGTACCATGAAAACACATTTCCTTCTGTCATGCAGAGACAGGGGTGTGTAGTGAAGGTGCCACCTGTGTCTGGATGGTGGACAATGAAACTGTGAGAGCTGCTTGTGCTTGCCTGTTTTTTATGTGTGCATACCCTCACAGAACCCTGCTCCCAAATACGTCCTAGCAGCTAGGTCAGAACAGCCTAGATGGTAAGCAGTTCAAAATGACTATCCTGCTTCTCTCAGTCCAATGATGCACCCCCTCTCTGTCAAGTCTGTCAACTGGGCAAAATGTCTTCAAGTGCGCCGTAGAGGCATGACTAGCAGTCAATGATCTCTCACCAAGAGGTACCCAAAAGTAGCCTCTGAGAGCCTTTTTATAGTGCAGCAGGAGAAGCACTTTTACACATTCTTGTGGCAAGACCCAGTGTCTAATCAGACCACAATTGTAATCATTTACATATCTACCTGAGACATAACTGCATGCCACGTTGTGCAGCAATCTGACATTTCTCTTCTAGTATTCTAGTGTACCTGTATATATGGTAATACTTTCATTCTTGTCATGACCAAGTAGCGAATGTTTGTGCAGTTATTATGGAGCTGTGTTATTTAACATGAAGTGTTACTGTGATTTCTGCATTTAGCTGGTATTTCCTGTTAGGGTTCGGAATCGGACCCTAGGAGGAAAGGAAGGACAGGACACAGGCGCAAAAGAACTCCCAAAGGAGGACAAAAGAAAGGGAAAAAGAATCACTGCTTAGATAAGGTTGAACAAAAGGGCACGAGGAATAAGCCCCGTGAAGCTGGGGATTACCAGCGAGAAATGCCAAGCACGCTGGAAGCGGAGTGCACAGTCTGACACTGAACTCAGCGTGTGTGTGTGTGTGGCCAGCAGCCGACAGAGGAGGGGGGATGCCTGCGCGAGCGGGGGAAAACGATGCGCATGCGCCACAGAAGGCAGCGTGGGGACCGGCTGGATACCGAGACGCTGCGCCCGGCTGAAAGTGCAAAGGGAAGGCTGCACCGCCGCCGAGGGAGAACCTGAAAGCGGCGCCTGGAGCAGAGGCGAGCTAGGCTAACGGAAGCACGGAGGACCGCGGAGCTACACCTACGCTACCGACTAATGCCCTACCGTACCTCAAACCTTGCAGCTTTACTCTGCTTGCTCTCTTCAAAGAGCGAGCTACCTTCTGGCCCTGGGAGAAACCGCGGTCCGACTGGAGGAGACCAGGTTAGTAGCGATAACTCTGAAGAGGGGGCAGTGGAAACGAAACGCATTGTGGAACGTGCGCGAACGCAGGGTGTGAGACGGAACCGGGATGCCAGTCCCGGGACGGGTGGTGCGCCCCTGCTGGCTCCCGACGTCCCGAGACCAGCGGCGCAGTCCCTCCGGAACTGCCGAACGAGTTCCGGATCTAGGATGCGGCGAGCCGGGACCCAGGATCGTTCTTCAGGGCCATACCCCCTCCCAGTCGACCAGGAATTGGGTGCTGCCCTGAACCCGCCGCTCATCCAGCAACTGGCAAACCGTATACGCCGGGGAACCCCGGATCATGCGCGGACCAGGGGGTGGATCGGCCGGGGCCGTCCCCCCGCAAAGGAAGGGCTTGAGGCGCGACACATGAAAGGTGGGGTGCACCCTGAGGGAAGGGGGCAACTCCAGCCGGTAGGAAACCAGGTTGACCCGCCGGCTGATTTTGAACGGCCCTATGTATTTGGGCGCCAGCTTCCCGGAAGGCCCTTTGAGGGGGAGGTCCCGTGTGGACAACCACACCCTCTGGCCAGGACGGAAGGAGATCGCAGGCATGCGTGTACGATTGGCTTGACGACACATGGCCTCCCGACTGCACTGGAGGGAGGACCTGACCTTAGACCAGGTCCTCTTACAACGGTTGACAAGCCGTTTTTCGGACTGGACCCCGACCTCTGTCTCCTGGTCGGGGAAGAGAGGAGGCAGAAAGCCAAACTGGGCCTCAAAGGGGGACATGCCCAGAGCCGAATGCCACAGGGTGTTGTGCGCCATTTCGGCCCATGGCAGCTGTTCCGCCCAGGTGGCCGGGCTGTCGCTCGTGAGGCACCTCAGCATGCGGGCCAGTTCCTGGTTGAGCCGTTCCGCCTGGCCATTGGACTCGGGGTGAAAGCCCGAGGACAGACTAGCCCCGGCCCCAATGTGCCGACAGAAAGCCTTCCAAAACCGGCTGGCACATTGGGGCCCACGGTCTGACACCACGTCTCTGGGGAACCCATGGACACGAGCGACATGCTGCAGGACAAGATCCGCTGTCTCCCTGGCTGAGGGCAGCTTGGGCAGGGCCAGGAACTTGCAGGCTTTGGAGAATCTGTCCACGACGACTAGGACGACGGTCATGCCCTTGGACGGGGGCAGTCCGGTAATAAAGTCCAGGGAGATGTGGGACCAAGGACGCGTGGGGATGGGGAGAGGGTGGAGGAGGCCGACCGGACGAGACCGCGGAGTCCTGGTCCGGACGCAGACCTCGCAGGCAGCAACGAAGCGCTTTATCTCTGCGAGCATGCCCGGCCACCAAAAGCGTCGGCGGAGGAACTGGTAGGTTCGGGTCCCTCCGGGGTGGCAAGCGAGGCGCGAAGAGTGACCCCACTCCAAGACCTGGGGCCGAGCAGAGGCGGGAACATAGGTTCTGCCCGTGGGGCCATTACCAGGGTCAGGCTCGCGGAGCAGGGCATTGGCGACAGCTTTGTCGACAGCCCACGTGAGTGATGCGACTACACGGGGGGCCGGGATGATCGGATGAGGGGCGGAGTCCGACTCGGGCAATCCCCCCAAATCCCACCGCCTGGACAGTGCGTCGGGTTTGACTTTTTTAGAACCTGGCCGATAGGACAGGGTGAAATTGAAGCGCTCGAAAAAGCAAGACCACCGTGCTTGACGGGCGTTCAGTCGTTTGGCCTGTCTGATGTAGGCCAGGTTCTTATGGTCTGTCCAGACCAAAAAGGGGTGCTTGGCGCCCTCCAGCCAATGTCGCCACTCGTCTAGGGCCAACTTGATGGCTAGCAGCTCCCGGTCCCCGATGGGGTAATTACGCTCTGCCGGGGACAACCGACGAGAGAAGTAGGCACACTGGTGGAGCTTAAGGCTCGGCCCGGTGCGCTGGGACAGGACTGCCCCTACGCCTACGTCTGACGCGTCTACCTCGACGACAAAAGGAAGCTCCGGATCAGGAAAAGCGAGGACCGGGGGGGAGGTCAGTCGCCTTTTGATCTCTAGGAAGGCGAGCTGTGCCTCCTTGGACCAGCGGAAGGGCCCCGGGGCCTTGCGGGTCAGCGCCGTAAGGGGCGCAGCCACGGTGATGAAGTTCCTAACGAACCGCCGGAAAAAATTAACGAAGCCCAGGAATCTCTGGAGAAGGCGGAGAGAGGTGAGCTGGGGCCAGTCGGCGATGGCCCGGAGCTTGACCGGGTCCATCTGCATGGTGCCCTGGAAGACAATGAACCCCAAAAAGGCGACCGAGGGCGTATGGAAAACCGACTTTTCCAACTTAACAAAAAGGCAGTTTTCCAGCAACAGCTGAAGGACCCTCCGGACATGGCTCACGTGGTCCTCGAGGGAGTTACTGAAAATGAGGATGTCGTCGAGATAGACCACGGCATATCGATCCAGGGCCTCGCGCAGAACGTCATTGATAAGACGTTGGAAGACGGCCGGGGCATTCATGAGTCCGAACGGCATAACGAGGTACTCGTAATGTCCCGTGGGCGTCAGAAACGCCGTCTTCCATTCGTCACCCTGCCTAACGCGAACGAGGTTGTAGGCACTGCGGAGGTCCAGCTTGGTAAAGATGCCTCAAATGCCGAGGACATCAAAGGCAGGGGATACCGGTCTTTGACGGTAATGGAGTTGAGGCCCCGGTAATCGACGCAAGGGCACAGGGACCCGTCCTTCTTCCCCACAAAGAAGAATCCCGCACCCGCCGGGGAGGAGGGTGGTTTGATGAAGCCCAGGTCAAGAGCCTCCTTAATATAATCCTCCATAGCCCTGCGTTCAGGGGGGCTTAAGGAGAACAGCCTGCCCCTGGGAGGGAGCGTGCCTGGTTGCAGGGTGATGGCACAGTCGTACGGATGGTGGGGAGGAAGTGTCTGGGCTTGCCGCTTGCAGAAGACCTCCCCCAGGTCCCAGTAGGGCTCAGGGACCTGGGACATGTCCGGGGGGCTGCCACTACGGGAGGACGGGAGGGCTGATCGGGGGACCAGACAGGATTCCCGACAGCGGGGAGCCCAGGCGAAGACCGACTGGGTCTGCCAGTCGATCCGTGGGTTGTGCGCGCACAGCCAGGGGATCCCCAGCACGATCCCCAAGTGAGGGGCTTGTGTGACATAGAGAGACAACTTCTCCTTATGTGAGCCCAACTGTAGGTCCACTGGTTGCGTGCGGTGAGAAACAGGGCCACAACCGAGGGCCCGACCGTCCACCGCCCTGAACGGCAAGGGGTGGGTAAGGGATTCGAGGCGCAACCCCAGTTGGCTAGAACTGCATCGATGAAACTTTCTTCCGCCCCGGAGTCAATGCACACTCGAAGGCGGGTCCTGGGGCCCCCTCCTTGAGCGATGAGGGCAGGAAGGGACAGCCCCGTGGGAGAGGGAGGGGCAACGCCTAGGTCCGACCCCCCCCCCGCCGGACCCGGCGCCCGCGTTTCCCGATTTCCGTGAGAACCTGGGGGGCTGGTCGTCATCAGGAGTGGTCCTGACCCCCCCAAGCTCCATGGGTGTAGGGAAGTCACGGTCAGGTGAAGCCGGATGGGGAGTCCTACCACTCGACCATCGAGCGGGACCTGAGTGACGATCGGACGCCCTCTCCCTGGCTCTTTGTTGCCTGCGGGTGTCAAGAAGGATGACCAGGTCATAGAAGTCAGCCAGGGAAGCGGGGGGCTCACGGGTGGACAGGTCGTCCTTGAGCGGTTCACTAAGTCCCTTCTCGAACACAGCCATAAGGGCCTCCTCACCCCAACGGCTTTCCGCAGCCACGGTGCAAAATTCGATCACATAATCGGAGGCAGGCCTGTTGCCCTGGGACAGATCGAGAAGGCGAGGAGCAGGGTGACGCCCCCTACCAGGGTGGTAAAATGTGCGCTTAAGCGTTTCAGCAAAAAGCTCCTCCGTATTACAGGCAGAGGCCTTGGCCTTCCATAGGGCCGTGGCCCAAGCCAAGGCTCTGCCAGTGAGGAATTTCGACGGCTGCTGCTCAAAAACCAGTGAGCACTGCAGCAGAAATCCCCTGCAACGCTCAGACTCCCCGTCGAACCGTTCTGGGGTCGCCACTTGGCAGTCTGCTTGAGGCGGGGGGGGTGATGGGTCAGGAGCGGCAGGGGGCGGTGCAGGTTGGTCGGGAACCAACCGCTCTATGGCCCCGCCTAGAGCCTGCAATTGCTCGGTGATCTCGACCAGGAGCTGCTCATGCCGCCCGATGGCGGCCCCCTGAATTTGCAATACCTCTGTCAGGGATAGGGAGGGGGGGGACTAGGGGTTTTGGGCGAGAACCTGCTGCATCCATAGCTGGTCGCACCCTACTGTTAGGGTTCGGAATCGGACCCTAGGAGGAAAGAAAGGACAGGACACAGGCGCAAAAAGAACTCCCAAAGGATCACTGCTTAGGCGCAGGGGCTTGGGAAAAAAACTGACGGTTTGGGAACGGAGCGGACTGTTACCCTGGCAGGGATTCGAACCACCGGACCTCTTGCGTCAGGACGGGGGAATGCAACGTGTTTGCCACCCGGCCAGACGGGGGCTGACGCTAGAGGGCAAACGGGGCCTAGGGAACGTCCAAAAACAAGCGGCGCCCACGGCGGACTCAGAATAAGGAATACGCCAAAAACCAAATAAAGGTTGAAAACAAAAAAGGGCATGAGGAAATAAGCCCCGTGAAGCTGGGAATACCCAGCGAGGAAATGCCAAGCGCGCTGGAAGCGGAGTTGCACAGTCTGACGCTGAACTCAGCGTGTGTGTGTGTGGCCAGCAGCCGACAGAGGAGGGGGGATGCTGCGCGAGGGGGGGAAACGGACGAATTTTTGCATTTGCCACAGAAGGCAAGCGGGGGAACGCCGCGGAAAAGCGACATTCAAAGCTCGGAGAGCAGGGGGGAACCCCTTAATGACGGGCGACAGCAGCAAAGGCGCGGTGAGGAGGAGAGAGCGAGGGAAGGCTGACACCACCGCCGAGGGAGAACCTGAAAGCGGCGCCTGGAGCAGAGGCGAGCTAGGCTAACGGAAGCACGGAGGACCGCGGGAGCCAACACCTACGCTACCAACTAATGCCCTACCGTACCTCAGACCTTGCAGCTTTACTCTGCTTGCTCTCGGAGGAGACCAGGTTAGTAGCGATAAACTCTGAAGAGGGGGCAGTGGAAACGAAACGCATTGTGGTGACCCGAAACTAAAGCGTTGTCTAGGAGTAACGGGTAGTCGCGAAACAACGTTAGTCTGTGAGGGTTGCGGACGGCGCGGCCCACAGCTTAGGACGATTTATAGGGCAGGGATTCAGGTGTGTGCGAATAACATTGGAACGTGCCCTGCGCGAACGCAGGTGTGCAGACGGAACGAACCGCCGGAAAAAAATTAACGAAGCCCAGGAATCTCTGGAGAAGGCGGAGAGAGGTGGGCTGGGGCCAAGTCGGCGAACGGCCCGGAGCTTGACGGGTCCATCTGCATGGTGCCCTGGAAGACAATGAAAAACCCCAAAAAGGCGACGAGGGCGTACGGAAAACCGACTTTTCCAACTTAACAAAAAGGCAGTTTTCCAGCAACAGCTGAAGGACCCTCCGGACATGGCTCACGTGGTCCTCGAGGAGTTACTACTGAAAATGAGGATGTCGTCGAGATAGGACTCACGGCATATCGATCCAGGGCCTCGCGCAGAACGTCATTGATAAGACGTTGGAAGACGGCCGGGGCATTCATAAGGGGCGGCATGGACACAGGCGCAAAAGAACTCCCAAAGGAGGACAAAAGAAAGGGAAAAAGAATCACTGCTTAGGCGCAGGCTTGGGAACCTGACGGTTTGGGAACGGGAGCTGTTACCCTGGCAGGGATTCGAACACCGGACCTCTTGCGTCAGGGACGGGAATGCAACGTGTTTGCCACCGGCCAGACGGGGACTGACGCTAGAGGGGGGGAAACGGGCCTAGGGAAACGTCAAAAACAAGCGCCGCCCACGGCGGAACTCAGAATAAGGAATACGCCAAAATGAGGATAGCACGGAGGCACGGAGGGACCGCGGAGCTACACGGAAGCACGGAGGACCGCGGAGCTACACCTACGCTACCAACTAATGCCCTACCGTACCTCAGACCTTGCAGCTTTACTCTGCTTGCTCTCGGAGGAGACCAGGTTAGTAGCGATAACTCTGAAGAGGGGGCAGTGGGAAACGAAACGCATTGTGGTGACCGAACTAAAGCGTTGTCTAGGAGTAACGGGAGTCGCGAACAACGTTAGTCTGTGAGGGTGCGACGGCGTGGGCCGCTTAGGACCGATTTATATAGGCAGGGATTCAGGTGTTGCGAATAACATTGGAACGTGCCCTGCGCGAACGCAGGGTGCGAGACGGAACCGGGATGCCAGTCCCGGGACAGGTGGTGCGCCCCTGCTGGCAAGCGGCGAGCTGGAGATGTGGCGAGCGGATCCTAATAATTTCCTATATATAAAAGGTGTTGTCATTTCCCTCAAAGTTTCTATAAGTAAATGCTATATATTTTATGGCCACATATTTTTTTAAAATACAGGTTCCTGCATGGAAGGTGGTATCAGAGCATATCAGACCCATGTTTGAGTGTACACATGACACCCCAGGAACAACTAATGGATTCATAGAATATGTGTATATAAAGGCCATTTTGACATCTGCAAATCAGTGTGTTTGTGTGAGAGTGGCACAGTAACATAGCATAAAACTAATCTGCAAATGTCCACTCAATGCACATTAGTCTGTACTCTGGTTTTACAGTATGCATTGCAAGAGGTTAACAAAGGACTGGGGCATGAAGGGCCCTTAACATTTTTAGCAGATTTGCCAGGAAAAAGAACTTGTTTACACTTGCTTACAAAATTACTGGGCTACAGTGGACGGTGTGCTTCCATCACAGCAATGCATATGACTAGTCATAATCATAACGCTGTAAGATGAGTCCCAATTTTGCCTCCATTCTTATGATGGCAAGGCGATGGGTTTACTAAAATCCTTAAGGTTTCAATCCTTAATACCTTAAAGGTTTCTAAATGGGATGCATATCAGTTATGTTCTGGGGAGGAGCTTAACTACAGTGAAGCTGGTGCATTAATTGAAGGGGTCTCACCTTTACAAGTAGAGCATTTAGCAGATGCCCTTATTCTTAATGACATACAATGAGCAGATTAGTTAAAGGTTAAGGGTCTTGTTTGAGAGTACAATGTTGGCAGTTTGGTGAAGCTGGAATGTAAACTTAAATTTTTTCAACATTATTAATATTAGTAATTCTAGAATGACCACACTTCAGATCCAGGCAGAACAAATCAATGGCACTCAGTGTGTGATGAGCATGATGGAATACTTGTAGACTTTCACTGGCCTTCAATCCCTTCAGTAACTTGTGGGATTATTTGGAACGGCGGGTAAAACACTAAGATTGACAACACAAGCTGAAATTCGATACCACCAGCTCAACTGCACAAATTGTGAGAGTAGGATAAAATCTCAAGATACTGGTGCAATCCATACCTGACAATTAGATATGTAACTAATTTTGTCTGGAGAGCTTACTTATATTGTGGACAAAACATATGGAAATGTTACGGTCCAGGGTTGGGACCGAGGGACAAAAAGGAGACCCAAGCGCAGGAATCCTCCCTAAGACCTACAAAATACAGGGGAAAAAGGGAAGGAGGAGTATAGTGAAAAAGGTAAGCTGGTGGTGGCAGGGAGAACCAGAGAGTAAGCAGATGTGAGGACGGCTGAGACCGAACCGAGGATCAGCACATTCCTAGGCAAATGCGCTACCAACTCGCCACCAAAGCGGTGATGTCAGAGCAGGACTGAATGGAGGTAAGAGAACAGCAAACACAGGAAACGCGGAAAGCGGATTCAAAAACCAACGCGAGGCCGCACAAGTGACCCCATTTGCGTGACCACCTGTACCTGTAGCCCTAACGGGAGAAGAAAGGATCCAGGATACGCGCGAGTAAAGACGGCTAAACGCAACGTAGCCTAAGGCGACAATGCTGTGCCGGCCACCGCTCAGAGAGGTTATTTAAAGCTGAGCGGCAGGTGCGCCTGATTCCCGCAGATTGGGGGGCGTGGACGCTGAGCGCAGATAGTGCATACAACTGGGTCTGGGCTCGGTGCGATCGGCGACCCCTCTGGTGTCGGAAGCGGGGGTTCTAACAGGAAAGGCCATAATTATTAATCAATCAGCAGGGTCAAATTACTGTGGAGTAGAGAATACAGCTAAGCAGCTGACCTGAAATTCAACTGTCAGCCACAATAAAGTTTGACCTTGATAATTCATGCAGTATTGCATGTGTTCATCCCATGTGTTTTTCCCAATTGAGTTAAGCTTTCATCAAACATCAGAATAAATGTGTCACTGTTGAACTTAGCAGTAAACTATATTTAATCCATAAAGCTAATCCAAAACTTGTCATAAACTGTCTTATCTGTCCTATTAAAATATATGTGCACTTGCTTCAAAACTAAAATCAGTTCTTTAAATATTTCACTAATCCCATGATTTGTAAGACAGGTGCTAGTCACAGTTCTTACCACCCAAATCACCTCTGCTCTAAGGGTAGGAGATGAAACACAAATTAAGTGAATGTCAGATAATGATGACAGTTGTGAAATTCCTTTCCAGGGATTGGCATGGGGCTAAGTATCCTTGAAAACTGGAGTCAGCAACTGGAATCTGACTAGTCATTACATTTTTAATAGCACCACTAGTTTAAACAGTGTGGTATTGCTTCATAGTGGCAGACACAGGTAGATCAGTGATTATTCTTGGTTTAATTTAGATTTCCCCATCTCACTCATTTTTTGTTGCTGTCTATGAGTAATTGTTCAACACAAGTCCTCATACAAGTGACCTCATGCTATCAATATCCTGATATGACATTAAATATATTCAATATAAATTGAGTAACAACAAAGGGCATCAGGTTAAAGTTTTCATCTAAAATTTAAGACCACGTTACATGACATTTAGGATAAACAGTACTTCTGTCTGTCTAAATCTGTAAAATACAACCCAAAATCAGAAAAAGCTGGGACAGCTTCATTTAATTTGTTAATATACAGTACAGCCATTGATGCATTTCAGGCCTGCAACTCATTCCAAAAAAGGTTGGGATGGTAAGTATTTATCACTGTAATGTTGCCTTTCTAATTTCACAAAATGTTTGTGAAAACTTACTTGGAAATAAATCTGTTTCTGATTCTTAATCTGAAGTAAATGTGAGACACACTGCATTTATGGGGGGGGGGGGGGGGATCATGTTGTCACCAACAATCAGTAATTCAGTATTTCAATAGTGACATACAGAACATGTGGTCATGCAGTTTGTCTTTTGTTCCCTCTCCTTGCCCAGCCAAGGGGGACAGCAAACCTAATTTGGCTGCATGTACAAGAATCCATATAAATAGAACACTGAAGCTGTGCCCAGCATGAGTATACTGGAGTGTATACTATCTATAAAACAAAGCACATTGCCAATAAACTAAAGGCAGTGGTACTGGGACAGCAGTGGCCTTGCTCTCTGTATAGTCTTCCAGTGTGCTGTAAACTGAGTTTATGCAGGTAAAATTCCAGTAACTATACTTTTTATATACCCACAAGAGGCTATTATAATAATGATTGTATAAACCATAGACCTGTGCTAAACTATACATATAAACATAAACTATGCTTATAAACAATGATAATAATACAGTGTGCAAAACTACTGACAGAACTGGTATGTCTAAACATATAGTCTATTGTATGTATCCATTTCATCCAAAAAAAAATATTATGACCTGAAAAGATTTTTAAAATGTTCATACTACACATAGTACCATGCAATTATATTGTCAGTGTCATTATGTATGGTGTAAATAAAATTAATGATGTAGTATCTATAATAAGCTGACAGTTTTACAAAAAACATTTATCTCTTTAGCTACAAAGTTAATATTATACACACACACACACACACACACACACACACACATATATATACACATATATACACACATATATATATATATATATATATATGTATGTATGTATGTATGTATGTATGTATTTATTCTTTATTTCTACTAACAGCACTATTACACATCAGTATTACAGCTATGGTAACATTTCAAAAGTAAGGTGAGGGGAAAGGCAGAATTAACATTACAATGTTTCCTAGAGTGCCCCATGGATCATAGTGTTATGTACAGCTGACTTTTTGTTATTTTGTTATCAGGTTTATAATTGCCAAGGTCAATAAATTTGTAATAAACCACTAATCTTTGTTGTCCATATAAAAAAAAATGCCTCTTCTTTAACCCTGTCATTTCAGTAAGTATTGAAGACATGGGTAAAAATGGTAGCGTTAAGTTAGAATGCTAACATAGGTTCCACATATAGCCTATAACGTATTATTATATAATGTAGTTCTTTAATTATTTAGTTCTGTGTTTTATAATTTAATATGTCATGCAGATTATGACTAGTTTCCCCTACAAAAAGGAGTCAGATTTGTTGTGCCTCTTTATTAAGGGTGGATGATTTACCCTTACTTAAATTGGCCAAGGTAAGAGGGGACCGTCTGGAGAGTAACCCACCTTACACTGGGTACTGACAAAGTTTTACTCTGTATAGGGCAATTTCACATTGCAAACCCCAGTCAGGATTCAAACCCCTGGAGCTACCATCTCCAGCAGCTACCTGTTACCACTGAGCTACCAGAATGGATATTAATTATTACAAATTTTATTATCAGGAAATATCGTTAATATGTGACCATGCAACTACAAATATGCCTAGCTATGTAATGATATGATGATACTTGTAGAAATATATTGAAAGACAGACAAGGAACAAAAAACAGCCCTAAATGAAAAATTATACTGTATATTGATACAAACATCATGTAATATATTAATATAGCAGATGGGGTGTAGTTTAGCATCAGCTGCAAAAGAAGGTAGTTCATCGTTAGAGAGAATGACATAGCTTTTCAGCTGTTTTGGAGAATATCCTGCTAATTCTGTTGAGCTGATTAACTTGGCTGTATCCTGGGTTTTGGCATCAATGTGACATGACACACTCTTGTGATGAGCCAAAGCAGAACCAGGGTTTAGCAGACTCTAACTGCAACTAAACATTTCTGCTAAATGTTGATCAGTCCTGCACATTGGTTTGGAGGAGTATTTAGGTCATTCCTCCAGATAGAACGACTTCAAACCTAGGATGTTGGTGGGTTTCCTCACAGGAACTGCTTGTTTCAGGTCCTTACACAAAATTAGGTCAGGATTGTGAGTTGGCCATTCTTTGGTAGAATAACTTGTGTGCTTAGGGTCACTGTTTTGCTGCATGTTCCGTGTTCTCTTGATATTGCCCCTTTTGCTAGTATAATTCAGAATTAATTGTCCCATCAATTATGGCAAGCCATGCTGGCTTGTTTCACAGATGGAATGAAACTATTATACTGGAATGCAGAGGTTTCCTTTATCCAGATATAATGCTTCGCATTGGTCTCATCGATACACAAAACATTTTTACAGTAGCCAGCACATCTATGTGATGTTTAGCAATCTGTATATGGGGAGTGATGCTCTTTTTAAAGAGCAGTAGGTTTCTCCTTGCAACCCTGCTAAGCACAGCATTGTTGTTCAGTGTTCTAATGATGATGGACTCATGGACATTAACATTAGCTAATGTGAGAGAGACCTTTAGTTGTTAAGAAGTTAGCCTGGGTTGTTTTATGACCTCATAGACTATAACATGGCTTGCTCTTGGAGTGAGTGATTGACCACTCCTAGAGAGCGTAACAATTGTACTGAATTTTCTCTATTTGTACACAATCTATCTGACTGTGGATTTGTGAGGTCCAAACTCTTTGGAGTTAGTCTGTAACATTTTCCAGCCTGATGGGCATCAACTCTTTTTCTGAGGTTCACAGACATCTTTGTACATGCCATGTTACACTCCCTAAAACATGCTTAGAAGATCAGACTCTGGCAAATTCCTATTATTTAAATACAACGGTGTGCCCACTCATGCCTGGTTGTCATCCAATTGATTGAAAACATCTGACTCTAATTTCACCTTCAACTGCTATTTGTATAATTTTTGTATAAGATTGGATTGTAATATTGGATCAATTTCTGCAGTAAATCAATGTCCAAATATAATGTTTGTGTAATATATTTATTTTCATATAAATATATATTTATAAAATATAAAATAAATATATTTATGTTTCTTTTTCTTTATCAACTTTTAAAGCTTGTGTGTTTTAGGTCATAGTTAAGCAGAAATAAAGAACATTTTATAGGGTTCACAACTTTTCAAGCACAACTGTATGACGTAACATTGACCTAATGATACAACTATTCAATGCCCCTGGTTAGATTAACTGTTATAACTAACTATAATCATTGACAAAAATAACTCACCAAGAGGAAGTTGCTGGAATCAAAGTAAACTTTATATGTATGAATGTAATGATGATTTATGTAAATGATTACAATATTAGAGCAAAAGGATAAGTTTATTGGGGAAAACTGTATAATTGAAAGGAGGCTCTAGTACCATGTTAGGCCACCTCTAGTCTGGATACAAGATGAGATATGACTGGGCATTAGAGGCAAACAGGTTCTGTATAGTATGGTATGGTACCCTGTGGCATATTTGTCCACATATGTTGTAAATGGGCCTGTAGATCCTGCACACTCATAGGATGTCAAAGGTGGCAGCCCAGCTGGTCCCATAAATGCTCAACTGGCGATACATCTGTCAAGAAAGTGTTGCAAACTGGCAAATACATTTCTAGGATACCCTTGCTGTGTGTGGGAAAGCATTATCCTCCTGAAAAATGCCAGTTTAAGCCCTGCCATGAGAGGCAACACATGTGGCCTGCATATATCGCTGTTCTGTTAGTGTCCCTCGTATCATTACTAGGGGTGTATGACTGTCATATGCTATGGCTCCCCAGATCATCACACCAGCAGAGGCAGTGTGGGGCATCACAGCCAAGGCAGGATTGAAACGCTCACTATGAGGCCTGCATACTTGAACCGTTGTCTGATCCCAAACAAAACCTGGAGTCATCAGTAAAGACGGTATGGTTCCAGTCTGAAGGAGTCCAGGTTTGTCATTCACAATACCACTGCAAATGAAGGTAACAGTGGCTGTCAGTGGCAGGACACTTACTGGGTGCTGTGACAACCAATTTCCTAAATGCCTGCAAATTGTTTGGGCAGAGACAGGGTTGTGTAGTGAAGGTGCCACTTGTGTCTGAATGGTGGACAATGAAACTGTGGGAGCTGCTCGTGCTTGTCAGTGGATCAAACAATCCTCTCTGTGGTGGTCTGCTATTTTTAAATGAGTGCATTTTTAATTTTATTATTTTTTTGTCAGTGAGTATACTTTCCAATTTTTTTTTTAGATGTTAGAATATACTGTATTAAACAAGACATGCAATAATTAAACACAAGGCTGTAACTATATTTACTATTTCTTAGCTGTACAAAGACATCCACAAACAACAATAGTACTAGAACAAAACTTCAGTGACTTATTGCTATTTAATGTGAATTCAGATTTATGGCATTTGGTGAAAGTGAAGGTCAAGGAACAGGCAGGTTCTTGAGAGCTCACTGCAACCCACAAGTGACCCAGCTGTGTTACACACTACTTAATATTATGCCTCCCCAGGACAAAACAGAGTTATTTGTAGAATTATTCGGGAACACACCAGAGTCCACCACCTCTGGTCCAGGGAGGACTGGCCCATCCGCCCAGCATGTGGCTCAACATTTACAGGAGTCTGCGGAATTCCAATGTAACACCAGCCATGATTCCAGACACAGACACTGCAGGAGGTTGACTGGCAATTCATTTGTGGGTAAAGCTTTGTGAATCATGAAACAGGTTGCTGTTGTCCAAGGAAACCAGTGGCACCATTAGTCTGGTGGCACTGGAGCAGTTCATCATGAAGTTGCTAGCTGTGATGGCAGAGTATCTAAAGTGCTGTTGGCTGGTTATTCAAATTTATTAATTTAAACCAAAATTATTTTTGGTTATTCAAAAGCAAGCTGCAGTGTTTGTAAAACAAGTTTTCCTTGTGTCGGCTAGAAAAATCTTGTCACAAGTTTTAAGAAATGTCAGGTCTTTCTGTACTTCTGTGCTTGTGGGGATATTTGGTCCCCACAGTGATATATAATCTTGACCAACCTCAAGCACAAGAGACAGTTCAATTCTCCATTAGCCATACGTGTCTGTTTCTGACAAATGAATCTCTTCAAATGTGTGAATGACATTGTTCTCTACTCTACTCTCTCTGCTTGCTGTCTGCATTCCTCCTTTGTCTCCCTCACTCAACACAGGTTTAACTGTCTTGGTCCATAAAAACTAAGAGGGAAGTCTGTGTGGGTATGTTGCAGACCAGTGCCCATTGATAAATAAATACAGCATATAGCCAAAGAACCACAGGAGAAACAGTTTTCCATCCAACTCACAGGTGACAACACTAAGCTATATAATTCCGCACTTTAATTGCCCAGACATTCACAACAACGTGTAAGTGACATGTATGGTGTGGCAAGTCTTGCTGTAGATGTCTATTATTATGCACTAAGAAAAGTCAGATTTTTTTTTAATGACTCCATATTTATTCTGGAATTTAAGCCTATTAAGTGTAATATAACACTGAGTGCAGGTAATTATATTAGCTTAAAGAGGTATTATAGCACTCCTGAACAGGTCATTTAAACAATTAGCAAACGCTACAGTGTGTACAATAATACATTACGGAAGATAAAATACAAACATGGCCTCAAAAGCCTTTAATTCAGGCATAGTGCTGTTTTATACTGAAAAATGTTGTTTATACTGGAAACAGTTTAGCGCTGGTAAACTAGAGAATTTTCATGATCAATTTTCCTGATTATATACACCTTGCTTTTTCTACACTAATTGTACAATTACTAATTGTACATTTCTACACTAATTGTACTAATTCTACAGTTACAGTTCATCCTTTTCTCTACACACTTTGTTAGTCCTTTTTACTCTGTTCTCTAATGGTCAGGACCCCCACAAGAGCACCACAGATCAGGTACTATTTGGGTGGTGGATCATTCTCAGCACTGCAGTGACACTGATGTTAGTGTTAGTGTTTGTTGAGCTGGTATTAGTGAATCAGACACAGTAGTGATGCTGGGCTTTTTAAATGCCTCATTGTCACTGCTAGACTGAAAATAGGCCAACCAAACATGTCCAGCCACCAGCATGCTGTAGGCAGCATTCTCTGAGCACCGATGAATGATTAGAGGATGACTAACACAAACTGTGCAACAACAGATGAGCTACTGTCTCTGAATACATCTACAACGTGCAGCAATACAATAGATGTGTCTAATCTCTTATGGTCCAGAGATTACAGACTAAGCTCTGATATATACAGTATATATACAATCTAACCCCATTATCTCAGCAAATCCCTCTCTCGCCACCTATGATGGCTGGACGATTTGGACGGTTTTCCTTTTTTCAGTTTTCAGATTTTTAGAATCCTAAAAGTAGATAAAGAGAACCCAGTTAAATAAATGACACAAAAATATTATACTTGGTCATTTATTTATTGAGGAAAATTATCCAATATTACATATTAATGAGTGGCAAAAGTATGTGAGCCTTTGTTTTCAGTATCTGGTGTGATCCCCCAGTGCAGCAATAACTGCTACTAAATGTTTCCTGTAACTGTTGATCAGTCCTGCACACCGGCTTGGAGGAATTTTAGTCCATTTCTCCATACATAACAGCTTCAACTCTGGAATGTTGGTGGGTTTCCTCACATTAACTGCTCACTTCAGGTCCTTCCACAAGATTTAGATTGGATTAAGGTCAGGTCATACATATTGATTGAAAACACCAGCCTCTAATTTCACCTTCAATTGAACCGCTAATCCTAGAGGTTCACAAACTTTTGACACTCACTTACGTAATATTGGATAATTTTCCTTAATAAATAAATGGTCAAGTATAATATTTTTGTCTCATTTGTTTAACTGGATTCTCTTTACCTGCTTTTAGGACTTGTGTGAAAATCTGATGATGTTTTAGGTCATATTTATGCAGAAATATAGAAAATTCTAAAGGGTTCACACACTTTCAAGCACCACTGTATATAATCTAGCAGGTTTACATATAGAAGCTAGTACAGATAACACTGGGGTTCCTCATCTATTGTGCAGCTTTTAGATGTGTTTGGGATCACTGAACATCAGACATTACTCAAATACAAATAAAATGAAACATGTCCATGAACATTAGACAGGCAGTATGCCTAAATATTATCACCGTGGACCACTGTCACTGAAGGTAGGCTACTGCTGCCCATCCTTTTACAGACAGCATCCTCCCATCATACAAGCCTTCCTGTTTCAGAGTTGCATTTATTGTAGTTTGGAGATACCATAACTCAGTGTCTGGACAAAATCTATATTTCTCCAAACACGTCGACTATGTGAACAGATTGTTGTACTGTCTAATATATCCCAGTCATTGGCATGCACAGTTTAAAAAGATAATCAAACGTATTCATTATTCAGTCTATGAGTGGTCATAATGTTTTGCTCATGTATACTGTAGGAGTTTTACATGTGGATAAACACATGGCTTACTAAAGACACATAAAAGCCATATTTATTAGCAATTATACTGTATAATCTATTTGAGTGAAACTAGTTATTGAGGAAATAGTAACAGATACATCATTCCTTTTTTTGTCAGATCTGATTCTACATTGTTTTTTTAATCTCAACTTTTCTAAACTAACCCTTTTAAGGATATTAAAATTTAAGCAGAGGAAACTGCTGGGAAGAAGCTGAACCACAATCACAAAACTATATAGTGACGATAATTAATAACCTGCCAAATTTGCTAATTGCTTTTGCAGATACTTGCTAGCCAGTGTGGCAGCCAGCAGCTTTCTCGTCCAAATCACAACAATTCCAGTGTTTGAGACCATCTAGAAGGCCACAGCTAATGGTTAGATTTATTGGGCAGATTTTGTAGGATGGATTTTTCTGTCATAATGAATTAAGATTAAGTGCTGAACTTAAACAATGAGAATGATTGACACGCATCTGAAGACAATTCCCAACTGTGACCTGTATGAGAGTGCGGTAGGCAGAGTGAAAACCGTATTTACAGGATTTTGTTCAGTGATGGATTTAGGGGTGGTGAAGGGAAAGCCAGAGCGCTGAATCAGATGCATATCCACTCAAGCCTTAGAGACAATCTGGCAGCTATCACGCCATGCTCGACACTTGTCTGCTGGCATGAATAAAGTTATAAATTATAGAAGCAGCACATTCAGCCTGAACTACTCAAAATGCTTTTTGAAAGCAGGTAGGCTATGTTCTTGTGTGTAGTGTAGGCCTCGTTCCATGCTGGTGTCTACATTTATTTCTTATATCAGGACAATTCTAATGTAAAAGAAATGAATTGACTAAAGAAAACTACATTATCTGTGCTTACCACTATTACCACATCAATGAGTTTAGCAGTATTACTGGGTGTGAGGGATAAGATGTTCATATTTAGTAGAGTAATAGTTCAGTTAAGTAAACAAAACATAGATTTTATGCCATAAACTAGGGTATCAGATAGAACTGGATTATTTCCAATAGTTCTGTAAGAGACCAAGATACCGAAGCACACACACTATCTTGCGAGTCAGTAATCATCAGGGATCCTCTAGAATGAAACAAGCAAACAACAATCCAACCAATCACACAAATATTAAATATGGTTAAATACCATTACAAAAGCATATAATATCTAAACGCTGCTGGCAGCTCCGTGTCAATTAAACAGAAATATTTTTAAGCACTATTACATAAGACTATTGAATGAAGAAACATTGTCAGTAGTACGCAATGTAGTAACACTGCTGCGCCCACACTCAACACCAATCTCTTTTTTTCCACTTTCAATATGATACACTATTTTGTTTAAAATTATATCTAGAAACATGGGAATTAGTATGAAGATTGTCTCTGTTTAGAAGAGATTCACTATTCATGGCCCAGGGGGTGGGCATGACCCTGGTCCCAGCAGGCTTAGCCGTTCGGTGGCCACGGTTACATTTAAGTTTTGTGTGTGTTTATGTAGTTTTTAGCAATATGTTAATTACCTAACTCATGTGCTGTAATTTATGTGTTTCATATGTGTTCATTAAATATTTGAAAGAGTCACTGCTGTACTTTTAGTGAGCGGGTGTACTGTGTTTGAAGGTGGCTTAAGTGGGTTGTTTTATGTTGTGTTGGCCTTCCTGTCACACTGACTGGAAAATAGTTCTTGCCAGGGCTGATAATTTTGTCTGTGACATTGGCTGTTAATAAAGGTCTGCATAATGAGCAAATAGTCCCCATGCTGCTTCTTCATCCACACTGACGCTACACTATTTTAAATCTGTTAGCAGTGACTGAGTCTGAAATCACTACTTAAAAAGCGTGTCTACATACATTGGCCATATATTGTATTAGTATCAGGCTTTTGACAGATAGCAGTGCTGTTCCAGTACTGACGTTCTTCCACTAAGAAGTTGAAGAATGTCAGTACTGAAATACTACTTGAAGTCTGAACTTCGATTGACAACATTTGAAAAACTTACTGGCATGGTAATGACAGGATTTAGCACAAATATTATTGTGGCTCCAGCACAACTGTCGATTTGTACGAAAGGGTGGTGGAGACTCCAAGCATGCTTCACAGGGTCTGGTATGTGCCGGGATGTGTTTATTGTGTTATCATTGTGGTTATATAGATGTCCTGATATTTTCTTTTAGAATTCTCTGATAAAATTCAGAATTCATTGTTCCATCAATAATGGCAAGCCATCCTGGCCCAGATGCAGCAAAACAGGCCCAAACCATTGATACTACCACCACCATGTTTCACAGATGGGATAAGGTTCTTATGCTGGAATGCAGTGTTTTCTTTTCTCCAAACATAACGCTTTTCTTTGAAACCAAAAAGTTCTATTTTGGTCTCATCCACAAAACATTCTTCCAATAGCCTTCTGACTTGTCCACATGATCTTTAGCAAACTGAAGATGAGCCGCAATGTTCTTTTTTGAGAGCAGCCATACCATGCACACCATTGTTGTTCAGTGTTCTTCTGATGGTGAACATTAACATTAGCCAATGTGAGAGAGGCCTTGAGTTGCTTAGAAGTTACCTTAGGGTCCTTTGTGACCTAGCCAACTATTACATGCCTTGCTTTTGGAGTGATCTTTGTTGGTCGACCACTCCTGAGGAGGGTAACAATAAATTACCAAATAATAAATAACAATAAAGAGTCCAAACTCTTTAGAGATGGTTTTGTAACCTTTTCCAGCCTGATGAACATCAACAACTCTTTTTTGAGGTCCTCAGAAATCTCCTTTGTTCATGACATGATACACGTCCACAAACATGTGTTGTGAAGACAAACACCTGACTCTAATTTCACCTTCAAATTAACTGCTAATCCTAGAGGTTCACATACTTTTGCCACTCACTAATATGTAATATTGGATCATAAAATGACCAAGTATAATATTTTTGTCTCATTTGTTTAACTGGGTTCTCTTTATCTAATTTTAGGACTTGT
Source organism: Ancistrus triradiatus (assembly GCA_025084515.1). NCBI lineage: Eukaryota > Metazoa > Chordata > Actinopteri > Siluriformes > Loricariidae > Ancistrus > Ancistrus triradiatus. The sequence continues at coordinate 45,362 of JAJAGP010001375.1, forward strand.
GTGAAAATCTGATGATGTTTTAGGTCATATTTATGCAGAAATATAGAAAATTCTACAGAATTCACAAACTTTCAAGCACCACTGTATATGTGTTTTAATGTTTCCACATGCTTGGTTTACTTAAGCTCTGAAGCAGCATGTTTGACTGGTTGCACCCGCAACAGTGGGTGTCAGAGAAGTGGAGAAAGCAGAGATCATATTACAGTGTTCTAATTTGCCACACCACTCACAACCTTGTTACACTGTCGCTAGCACATGAGTGAGGAGGACACAGCAGTGCAGGAAGATGAAGCAGAGCACATGGCACCATCACAGATGGTGTGCTGGCAGTGTTAGAAACAGGGCTATTGAGAACATTAGTGTAAAGACCCAGGGTCAGCAGAAAATGAGTCAGAAGCCAGCTGGGAGGAGCGGTTGGCTCCCCAGCTTTTCAACCCTCCCAGCTGACTGCATAGCTGGATGGATTTGTTGCCAGCATGGGCTGTGGTTCGTGTGTAGCATCAATGGTGTACCCATAACCTCACTAGTAGACACTGGGATCACTATTTCCATCCTCAAGCCAGGAGTCCTGCCCCATTCAGCTAGTGAGTGGAAGTCTGCCGGCAGTTCCGGTCTCCAGTCTGTTAATCATGCTGGGATAGGACTGGCTACACATTCAGCTGGGTAAGTGCAGGTACCAGTGCAACTTCTCACTTGCTCTCATTTTTGATAGTTATACACATAATGCTAAGTTTGAGGGATTCCATTCAGCGGAAGGGAACATGCTGCTTACATACAAGTGGTTTGGAGCACCAGCAATGAAATGAGATTACCACTGAATTTGGTTAGGGAATCACTTGGTTAGGGACATGCAGGGGAGCTCCCATGGCCAGTGAAACACCTCTGCCATTTGTGAGGAGACTAGTCTTCCTGGGGGAACTGAACATACAGCATTGGGGGCTGGGGCAGGCATTTGCATTTGCCATTGACCAAGCACTACCCAAATTCATGCAAATAAACTGATGTGCAGGAATACCCTAATGTAGCCTTCCGCAATTTTACAGATCCTCAGTGTCTTAAGCACTGTCCTCAACACATCTCATTAATTCACATGTACAGATTTTTTCACGTCATTATTCCCTAAAAATACAGTATAGATACATGATATTTCCAAAAGTATTCACTCACCCATCCAAATAATTGAAGTCAGGTGTTCCAATCACTTTCATGGGCATGGGTGTATAAAATGTAAAATCAAGCACCTAGGCATGCAGACTGCTTCTACAAACATTTGTGAAAGAGTGGGTCGCTCTCAGGAGCTATCTGAATTCAAGCGTGGTACCTATGCAATAAGTCCAGTCGTGAAATTTCCTCGCTACTAAATACTCCATATTCAACTGTCTGTGGTATTATAGAAACAGTGGTAGGCCACGTAAAATGACAGAGCAGGGGCAGCAGATGCTGAGGCCCATAGTGACTTTTCTGCAGAGTCAATCACTACAGACCTCCAAACCTCATGTGGCCTTCAGATTAACTCAAGAACAGTGCGTAGAGAGCTTCATGGAATGGGTTTCCACGGCCGAGCATCTGCATCCAAGTCTTACATCACCAAGCGCAATGCAAAGCATTGTATGCAGTGGTGTACAGCATGCCACTACTGGACTCTAGAGCAGTGAAAACGTATACTCTGGAGTGACAAATCACGCTTCTCTGTTTTGCAGTCTGATGGACAAGTCTGGGTTTGGTGGTTGCCAGAAGAATGGTTTTGGACAATTACTGTACATACTCCCAACTTTGTGCGAACAGTTTGGGATAGCCCCTTCCTGTCCCTGTGCATGTCTGCGCACCAGTGCACAAGGCAAGGTCCATAAAGACATTGATGAGCGAGTTTGGTGTGGAAGAACTGGACTGGCTTGCACAGAGTCCTGACCTCAACCCGAAAGTGTTATGTGGGAGTCAAGGGATGAGCAGGTGAATGCAGGGTTCCAGTTAAAAAAACACCACAAGTTTATTTATAAAGTCCCCAAACGAATCGTAGCAAGGAACCAGTCAATAATAACAACAATAAATAATAATAATAATAGTAATAATAATAATAATAGTAATAACGATAACACAAATAAAGATAATAATAGTAATAATAATAATAATAATAATAATAATAATAAAAATAATAATAATAATAATAATAAACAAACCAAGGAACACACAGTGAACTGAAAGCACAAGGGGGAGCAAGGGAAAATTATCGCCGGCCGCGAGGTTGAAGCCGCAGAACCAAACGTGAAGGCCACGGAAGCTAATGTGAATCACAGAAGCTGCCGGTAAGCGACCGGAGGAAGTGAAGAGCTACCGTAGCTAGCGCAAGGCTACCAAATCTAGCGGTAGCAACCGGAGAAAGCGGAGGGCTACCAAAGCTAGCAGCTAGGCTAAAGGGGCTAGCACGACAAACACAACAAAAGGATAGAACACCTTTGATGTTGGATGAGAAGGCCTGGTTCGCAGTCTCCGCTCTAATTCATCCCAGTGTCTGACCTCACAAATGTGTTTATGGAAGAATGGTCAAAAATTCAAATAAACACACTCCTAAACCTTGTGGAAAGCCTTCCCAGACAAGATGAAGCTGTTATAGCTGCAAACAGTGGGGTGACATCATATTAAACCCTATGGATTAAGAATGGGATGTCACTCAAGTTCATATGCTGGTGAAGGCAGATGAGCAAATACGTTTGGCAATATAGTGTGTTTTCACAGGATTTCAATTTTATTAGGTATTTTAAGCAATATACAAGTGATCTAAAGTATACAGGAGGATGTGCATAGGTCATGTGCAAATACTGTGCCATTTTATATAACAAACTTGAGTATCCACAGATTTTGGCATCCATGGGGGGTCCTGGAACTGATCCCCAACAGACACTAAGGAATGATTATATTGGCTTTGGACAAGGCAGAGGACAGTAGTGCAGTGAGGTGGAGGTTGATAGTACTGCGCGTGGAGGGTAACCTGGCAAACACTGTATTGTTTTAATGGGCAAGCTGAAACTTCACCATTAGTTGTGAGGCTGCCAGGGGCTTTTTAGGGGCTGGGGGTCTCCAGGCACACCTGAACCTTGGGAGGGGGACTTTGTATCTCTGGCTCCCTTCTCAGTTTGTCCAAGTGAATGTGACATCCATCTGAGACTCCCAGCATGCTGCCTGTTTATCAAAGTTTATTGTGTTACTATTGCATTATATTTACCATGTCTGTAGTTATACACTCACCGACCACTTTATAGGTACTCCTGTTAAACATCTTGTTAACACAAATATCTAATCAGCTAATCACATGACAGCAAGTCACTGAATTTAGGCATGTAGGCATGGTCAAGATGACCTGCTGAAGTTCAAACTGAGGATCAGAATGGTGAAGAAAGGTGATTTCAGTAACTATAGATGTGAAAGGCTTGTTTATGCTAGACGGGTTGGAGCAGCAGTTCTCGGGGCGAAAATGCCTTGTTGATGCAAGTGGTCAGAGGAAAATTAGTTTGAGCTGACAAAAGACAACACTAACTCAAACACACATTACAACCGAGGTATGCAGAAGAGCATCTCTGAATGCACAGCACAATGCACCTTAAAAAAACCAGACCAGGTGACTCCTGTCAGTTAAGAACAGGCAATCACCAAAATTAGACAATAGGAGATTGGGAAAGCATTGGCTGGTGTGATGAGTCTCCATTTCTGCTGAGCCATTCAGATGGTAGAGTCAGAATTTGGCATAAACATCATTAAAGCATAGATCCACCCTGCCTTGTATCAACAGTTCAGGCTGTGGGTGGTGGTGTAAGGGTGTGGGGGAGATTTTCTTGGCACACTCTGGGCCCTTTAATACCAATTGAGCATTGTTTCCCCACCACAGCCTACCTGAGTATTGTTGCTGGCCATGTCCATCCCTTTATGTCTACAGTGTACCCATCTGCTGATGACTACTTCCAGCAGAATACCATGCCATGTCACAAAAGCTCAGATAATCTAAAACTGGTTTCTTAATAATGAGTTCATATAAAACATAATAATGAGTTCACTATACTCAAATCGTCTCCACTGTCACCAGATCTCAATCCAATAGAGTACTTCGGGATGTGTTGGAACGGGAGATTGGCCTCATGGATGTGTAGACGACAAATCTGCAACAACTGCATGATGCTATCATGTCGATCTGGACCAAAATACCACAAGAATGTTTCCAGCACCCTATTGAAGGGACAACAAATTTTTTATTTGTTCAAAGTGCAAAAGAGCAACACATGCTTACAACAAGTTAAAAACATGTTATGTAATGCACCCCTTTGTACTGTTGTATCAAACCAGAACACCAAATCGTCCTCAAATCTTACTCAGTGGGCAACCCCCACCAGTCCTCCCACCCCCCAGTTGACCATTCTGTGAGATGTTACAAGTGGTTCCTTGCATTGGCCACAATCTCACTACAATCACGCTCAATAAGCATCAGAAAAGGACAACATGACCCCGAAACTTGACCTGCGCAATCAGAGACTAAAATAACACTTAGATACACAGATACATGAATACATGATCATAGATTAATGCTGTTACTTCATCAGTGTGCAAATTGTATGATTTATTATACATATATGTGAAAGTAGTATGGAAACATGAGTTAGCACAATAATTCCAGTATTAAAGATTATATTTTTTATAACACTGCCATGAAGAATTAAGGCAGCTGTGAAAGTAAAAGGGGGTCCAACCTGGTACTAACAAGGTATACCAATGAAGTGGCCAGTGAGCGTTTGTTTAGTGTTTCCATTTAAGAGTTTAGAGTTTACTATGCTTGTATGTGTTTTGGATGCTGTTCATCATAAACCAGTAATGTACAGTGGGGCAAAAAAGTATTTAGTCAGCCACTGATTGTGCAAGTTCTCCTACTTAGAAAGATGAAAGAGGTCTGTAATTTTCATCATATGTACACTTCAACTATGAGAGACAAAATGAGAAAAAAAAAATCCAGGAAATCACATTGTAGGACTTTTAAAGAATTTAATTGTGAATCATGGTGGAAAATAAGTATTTGGTCACCCACCAACAAGCAAAATTTCTGGCTCTCACAGACCTCGAACTTCTTCTTTAAGAAGCTCTTCTGTCCTCCACTCGTTACCTGTATTAATGGCACCTGTTTGACCTCGTTATCTGTATAATAGAAACCTGTCCACAGCCTCAAACAGTCAGACTCCAAACTCAACCATAGCCAAGACCAAAGAGCTGTCGAAGGACACCAGAAAAAAATTTTTAGAAAATTGAAGAAATACAAGACCATTGATAATCTCCCTCGATCTAGGGCCCCACACAAGATCTCATCACGTGGGGTCAAAATGATCATGAGAACGGTGAGCAAAAATCCCAAGACTAAACGGAGGGACCAAAGTAACAAAGGCTACCATCAGAAACACACTACGCCGAGAGGGACTCGGACCCTGCAGTGCCAGGCGTGCCCACCTGCTTAAGCCAGTACATGTCCAGGCCCATCTGAAGTTTTCCAGAGAGCATATGGATGATCCAGAAGAGGATTGGGAGAATATCATGTGGTCAGATGAAACCAAAATAGAACTTTTTGGTAAAAACTCAACTCGCCGTGTTTAGAGGAAGAAGAATTCTGAGTTGCACCATACCTACTGCAAAGCATGGGGGTAGAAACCTCATGTTTTGGGGCTGTTTTTCTGCAAAGTGGAGAGGACAACTGATCCGTGTTAAGGGAAGAATGAACGGGGCCATGTATCGTGAGATTTTAAGCCAAAACCTTTCATCGAGGAGAGCATTGAATATGGAACGTGGCTGGGTCTTCCAGCATGACAATGATCCCAAACACACCGCTCTGGCAATGAAGGAGTGGCTGCGTAAAAGCATTTCAAGGTCCCAGAGTGGCCTAGCCAGTCTCCAGACCTCATAGAAAATTTGTGGAGGGAGTTGAAAGTCCGTGTTGCCCAACGACAGCCCCAAAACATCACTGATCTGCATGGAGGAATGGGCCAAAATACCAGCTACAGTTTGTGCAAACCTGTTGAAGACTTACAGGAAATGTTTGACCTCTGTCATTGCCAACAAAGGTTATACTACAAATTATTGAGTTGAACCAAATTTATTGACCAAATACTTATTTTACACCATAATTTACAATTAAATTCTTTTAAAAAATCCTACAATGTGGTTTCCCGGATTTTTTTTCTCATTTTGTCTCTCATAGTTGAAGTGTACCTATGATGAAAATTACAGACCTCTCTCATCTTTCTAAGTCGGAGAACTTGCACAATCAGTGACTGAGTAAATACTTTTTTGCCCCACTGTATTTATTTCTCTTGTCTTATTTTAGCCCTACTACCATCTAGTTCTTTTAAGAGCTGTAAGCGTTTGTATGTTCACATACAAATGATCTGTTTCATCATTTTACAGTTTGCTTATTGGTCTCGTGAAATTAGTCCTAGAAATACAGTCTTGTAGTAATGCTCATGAACAGCCTGAAGTCAGGCAAAGCAGCCAACAGGAATACACATACAGCATCAGTGCAAAGAGCCTCCAAGAGCCATGCCAGGCTTAAAGCCTCCAAGACTCTGCCTGAGCAAATTAGAACATCTTGGACTGAGACCACATTAAGGAATGGAAGGTATAAATACTAGTCACATATAAAAGAACAAGCTACCCTTGAGCAGATTGCATTAGTCTGGGTGCGGCCAACCATGTGCAGACAGAGCTTTTGGCAGCCATGTGAGCACAGGGGCCAAGGTGGCTTCAATGCAAAATATCTAGAAGCAAAATTCATCAGGAACAAAAATGCAGGCTAAACTGCAGCCAAGTTCATAACCAACTATTTCGGCACAGCGTCAGCATATTGACATCTTCATGTAGTTGTCATTAGGGGGCCGTCATGGTACAAAGCACACACCAACTGGCAGACCATGGAATGAGAGAGAATAGACACACACATGCACATGTGCACAGACCAAAAAATGGCTTCTCCCCATTTTGAAATGCTTCTGGGAGAGACAAACCTTGATAATTATGTGACAAAATGTGGTAAAATTGCATAGCACAGACAAGAAGTGCCTTGCAGCTCATAAGTGCAATACCACTGCAATAAGTCCCCCCAAGTATGCACCCCAGCCAAGCTCATACTCACTAAGATATTCAACACTAAATCTAGTCACTCATAGATGGGGGGAGGGAGGGAAATCACCATTGTTCGCAGTTAAATGACATTTGACTTTGCTGCTATGTAGCAGCTTCTCTCTATTGTTGTCATTCTGTCAAATGCATGGCACTGTCCACCACATTCCTGGAAATGAGTTATGCAAATGGAAGGCTACACACTGATATCTGAACGGCAGCAGGAGCACGTTCTAGGTGTGTAGCATTAAAGGCTGACTTTTACTGACTGTTATTGAAGCCTTCTATACTTACCCCTGTTATTGAAAGGGTTATTACTGGAGGCCTGGCCAAAGCCATCTGACACTACATGCAGTCAAATGAGGGAAAAGAATATTAGTGTAAATCAGTCCCACTTGGTCTTTTGGTCGTCCCTCCAAGATGGTGATCTACTGTAAATCAATAACAGCCCATACTGCCTACATGGATCCTTGCTGACAACAGCTTAATTACTGACCAGCGCATGCCTTAAATCAAATAAACAAGCTCAAGTAAATAAAAGGCATTTTAACTGGAGCTGTCCATCACAATGCAAATGAACTGCAAATTTATGGAAACGCAACAAGCTTTTAGGTATTCCTGAGTAAAATGGAGGGACATTCCTAAGAGCCAAAGGTCATAGAATCATAGATATCATCACCAAAGCCAAGTATGCTTAATTTACCCAAGAAATGTGAAATGATTAAACTCTTACTGCTTCCTTACATATCAATTTAGTACTCCTTTACTTAACATGGTGGTCTATGTTATTTGACAGGAGAGAAGTAGATCTCAAAATTACATATTAATGAAAGGTGACATTTTATCAATGGGGAAATTATGTTGCTTTTGGCAGGATTTAATGGAACATTATTGACCACTCTGAAAAACTCATAGCTGTGAAAGCATATCTACTTTTCATATGTCTGTCCATGGTGATTAGTGTGATTAAGTGAATTTCCACTTCCACTCTGAAGTCAGCATGAATTTCTACAAAAAAAAAAAACAGTTGACAGGTTGATTTACTTCTGTTGGTCCAGCTGATTCCATGCTGTGGTTTAAGTGGGTAACTGAATTTTCAAAAGTCTTTATTGATTTTTTCCCCCTATGAACATTGGGAAATGATTTGTGGCTTCACTCTTTTAAAACTAGGGCATGTGTTGTTTTTCATGGAGTTTGCTTGCACTTCTGGCAGGTTTACTGTGGTTTATTCTTCAAGTCTCATGCTGGGGGCTGGAAGGGCAGTGTAGCTTTAGTAACATGTTGTTTGCACTGTCACAAGCTACTGGTTCCCGATCCATTATTATACCCAGATCTGTATTTATGTACCATTTAAAATGTTGTTGCTGTCCTGTGAAGTCAGTAGTTAAATGTTTTGATACACATTGACTGCTTAAAAATCCTTGGTGAGAACCAAGTGACAAAGAAGACAAGGAGTAGCCTCTCCCTCCTGAAGACAGAAGGACTGAACAGCTGGGCCTGGGTTAGGTGGTGCTTGGTGTGCAAGGAGCATAACCACATCCCTTTCTGTAGGCTTAATCACAAACAGTAGGACTAGTAATACACTTCCACTGGACAAATGACCCCCATCAGTGGCGAGGTGCAATTAAGGCTTTATCAAATGATACTCCCTTCAGTTCAGGTACTTCACCTGAATTTAAAACAGCATACCTTCTGCATGCTTTTCATGACACCCTCCCACAAAGCCACTTCAGGGAGAAATGAGGATCATGTTGTGGAGTATTATCTGAGAGGAACAAATAAAGTTACAGCAAATGGGCAGGGGGATTGGGGGGGATTTCTTTTTCATCGACCTTGTGAGTCATTAGAAGCTCTCTGGGAAATTCCTCTACCATGTCCTCATTTATTCACTAATCAAATTTAATTAATTATTTTGTTCATTTACCACATTTAGAAAGAATCAATGCTACAGGTTTCACTTAATTTGACAAATGTTGTTTCTCTCAATCCTCAAGTGTCTTGTGCAGGGTTGTAGAAACCATTCTAAGTTTGCTGAGTTCTTAATTAGTCATTCTAACAAGCAAAAATAAATAATGAAGTAAACAATAAAAAATCATTCTATTTAGGCCATAACTTACAATATAATCTTAGGTTTTCACCTCAGATAACACTAATGCAGCATGTGTGTTGTCTGACTTACAGGTATTGAGCGTACACGTTTTTGTGCTATGACTCTGTATCTATGTTTTAGTAGTTGTGATTTTCAAATGTATTAGTATTTACTCTTATTTTTTTTATTTCTTTGAGTTTTTAGATGTATTAGTTTTCGCACTTGTTTTCTGTCGTTTTATTTTTTGTTGATTAGAGAATACAGAAATACACAAATAATATTGCATACAGAACTTGAAATAAAACATATAAGGCAGAAGGTCAGCTTAAGTACGAACATATTCTTGTTCTTTGTGAATGATCTATAACAGTCTTTTTTTCTATGGAGTACACAGTTTAACAACCATAACTGTGTCACGGATTTTTAATAGATTGCAGGGCAGTGGATTACACACTCTCATCACAGTGGGAATTCACTTAACAAGACCAAGTCATATTTTGCTGAGACTATTCCCTCCTGACTCACGTATTGCAGGTTAGGAATACGGGGTGAAATTCTAACTAGAGGAGATATGCGAAAGTGTATAAAATGACCAATCAACAAATGCATTTATTGAGTCTTGAAGAGAACATTCTCTTCATTTTCATTACAGAAATGATCCAGAAAAAAATGGTCACTCAACAAAATGTTTCTCAAGGGTTCCAAAAATGTTAATCAATGCCAAGTTCATCAATTATGGCCATATTAAGTTGGCCACATTAACTCTAATGAGATTTCCTTAGTTAATGCAAGTCTCATACATAGGGACAGTTTTGGGTCAGTGGTTAACGCTCTGAACTACTAATTGGAAGGTTGTGAGTTCACACTGCCGTAGTTAAACCCTTCAGCAAAGCCCTTAACACTCAATTGTGCAAATCAAATGCAGTTTGTTCTGGAAAGGGGCATATGCCAAATACAGTACATGCAATATGACACAAAGGACCATCCAGACTGTTTTCAGCAACAAGTACAATAGTCAGGGTCTGTCATGGTATATGATATGTAGAGTATGGGTGTTTGCAGGAACAAGGGGACAAAATAACACCTGAAACACTTACATGCTAAAACAGCATTTAAGTGTGGTGAGAAGGAAAGCAAACAAAAGCAAACTGATAAATGCTTTACTGTCCCAACATTTTTCGAATGCGCTGCAGGATTGAGATGCAGGAATGGATTAACAAACTAAATGAAGCTGGCAAGACAAAACATGAAATCTCTCTCTCTCACTGGGCATCAGTGTTTACTTTCTACAGCATTTTATATTTATGGGTCACATTTCTGTTTGATTGTAAAAACACAGCAGTTCAATGTTTTACTATAACGATAGGTATTTAAAAGGAAATATCAGGACAAATAACGCTGATGCTACAGTATTACCCTTTGCCTAGTCTCTGCACACTATTAGCATTACATTCATAAATTCTCTCCTCTCTATGTTTTCATATACACTCATTTGTTATTAATTCAAAAGTGAAGAAGGAACAAGAATGGTTAGTTTCATTGGGTTTTTTTTTTTCAACTCTTTAAGATAATGCAATGTAAATGTTATGCAGGCTTGTGCATTTTAATAAAAGTTTTGTTTCAATTGTTTGTAGAATATTTATATGTTATTTTATGTTGGTTGCGCTTAGGAGACAGTTTAGGCTAGCAGAAAGTAATATAATGCCTGTGAAGCAGCCTTATTACACCTTTGTTTTATTTGCACCCACACATTATAGATTAAGCATTGCTTTTTTTTGTTTTGGTTGTTTGTTTTTTTTTTAACTTTACTGTACTGTAGTCAATACAGACCCAATTATGAAAATAAGGATCTATTGTGAGTGACAGTTTGACGCTGATACAATACCTAGTGATTTGGTTTAAAACCAGAAAGCCCATGCTTTTAATCAGCTTGTGTTGATTGAGTTGGTCTTCTTCCAGTTTGCTCTGCTTAAAGAGCGAGGAAATTACACATGCCCATCACCCAGACTGAAAGCGTCTTGATTCTAAAGACTCAGTTCTCAAAGTTATACATGTTTTTCCTCAAATCCTAAAATGCCAGTCCCAAAGGTTTCAATTAGAAAGGAGTGAGGCATCCGAGTGTATTCACTTTAATAGTAAAGACTGATCTCCTGAGTGCTGGAGAAGGGCACTGAGAGTAGTGTTGCTCTGTTTCTAACTCGGGTTAATTGGATTCCTCCAAGCCTTTGCCAGAAGAATGAAGGGAAGAATCTCCTTATTGTGAACAGAAATCGTCATCCAAGTGTGGAATTTAAATGCGAATTTCAACACAGGAGAAACGTCTCATCGTGCACTCTTGTTCAGAGAAGTGTCAGATATGTTGGGAGAGGCAGGATATGTTGTTACACAACCACTTTGGACTTCATTATTTTCTGGTGTATACAGAGAAGTACGAGCCATACTCTTACTCAGATCCTCTGGGACACAGTTTGGAACAGAGTCATTCCTCACAGTCAAATCTCAAGGAGCTGCACAGAGATATGAAAATGACCTCCACTGCTGTGGTATATTTACGTGGCAAAGCATACAAAACACCTTATAGGGGTCAATACATAATAAATAACCAATCCGGATAGAGTCACAGTAAGTAGATGTTAGGGATGCACCAATTCATTTCTGTTTAGATTATGATCCTGATATACTGATTTGATACTGACATGTTCTTGGAAACCAAACCAACTTTCTAATTAAGTTAAATAAACCATGGCACTTTTAATTCCACAGTAACCTTTCAATGAAATTATTTTTTAAAATACAGGTTAGTCAATAATGTTGTAAATGATTGTTGTTTGAAATTACTGACTTTTTTTCATGTTTATTATGAACAAACAACAAGTGCCGGGACAATTTTTTTCTCATCAAAATGCGAGAAATCTGACGAGGTGCGAAGTGGTCGAGCGGCAAGGTATGACTGTAATTTCATCACTGAGTACATGTATAGGTGTTTTTAATATACAGTGGGGCCAAAAAGTATTTAGTCAGCCACTGATTGTGCAAGTTCTGCTGAGATGAGATGAGGTCTGTAATTTCCATCATAGGTACACTTCAACTATGAGAGACAAAATGAGAATTAAAAAAATCCAGGAAATCACACTGTAGGATTTTTAAAAAAATTCTTTTTAAATTATGGTGGAAAATAAGTATTTGGTCAATAACAAAAGTCCAACTCAATACTGTGTAACATATCTTTGTTGGCAATGCAGAGGTCAACCTGTAAGTCTTCAGCGGTTTGCACAACTGTAGCTGGTATTTTGGCACCTTCCTCCATGCAGATCTTCTCTAGGAGCAGTGATGTTGGGGGCTTTGGGCAAACACGACTTTCAACTCCCTTCCACAAAATTTTCTATGGGTTGAGGTTCTGGTGACTGGCTAGGGCCACTCCGGACCTTGAATGCATTGTTCGGAGTAGTCCCACTCTTCTTTGCCGAGCAAGTGTGTTTGTAATCATTGTCATGCTGGAAGACCAGCCACGTCCCTTTCAATGTTCTCACTGATGGCTTAAAATCTTCATGCTACATGGCTTGTTCATTCTTCCCTTAACACGGATCAATAGTCCTGCCCCCTTTGCAGAAAACAGCACCAGAGCATGAGGTTTCACCCCTGCTTCACAGTAGGTATGTATTTTTGGGAGTTGCGGGATGCAACTTAGCATTTCTGTTTCCTCCAAAAAACGACCGAGTTGAGTTTTTTACCAAAAAATTCTTTATTTTGGGTTTCATATGGACCACATGATATTCTACCCAATCCTCTTCTGGATCATCCATATTCTAGCTGGCAAACTTCAATGGTTCATGGACATGTACTGGCTTAAGCAGGGGGACACGCCTGGCACTGCAGGATCTGAGTCTCTCTCGGCGTAGTTTGTTACTGATGTTAACCTTTGTTACTTTGGTCCCAGCTCTCTGCAGGTCATTCATCAGGTCCCTCTGTGTAGTTCTGGGACTTTTGCTCACTGTTCTCATGATCAATTTGACCCCACGGGATGAGATCTTGCGTGGGGCCCAGACCGAGGGAGATTATCAATCTTGTATGTCTTCCATTTTCTTACAATTGCTACCACAGTTGATTTATTCACACCAACCTGCTTGCCTACTGTAGATTCACTCTTCCCAGCCTGATGCAGGTCTACAATTTTCTTCCTGGTGTCCTTCGACAGCTCTTTATTCTTGGCCATGGTTGAGTTTGGAGTCTGACTATTTGAGGCTGTGGACAGGTGTCTTTTGTACAGATGACGAGGTCAAACAGGTGCCATTAATACAGGTAACGAGTGGAGGACAGAAGAGCTTCTTAAAGAAGAAGTTTGTTTGAAGTCTGTGAGAGCCATAAATCTTGCTCGTTTTTGGGTGACCAAATACTTATTTTCCACCATGATTTACAAAAAAAGTAAAAATTCTACAATGTGATTTCCTGGATTTTTTCTCATTTTGTCTCTCATAGTTGAAGTGTACCTATGATGAAAACTACAGATCTCTCTCATCTTTCTAAGTAGGAGAACTTGCACAATCAGTGACTGACTAAATACTTTTTGCCCCACTGTAGTGTTCAGTAAATGTATACAGTGGTACCTCAGTTTTTGACATTGAATAATTCATTTCAGAAGACTTGTCGAGAACCAAAAATGATAAGACTGAGCAAATGTTTCCCATAAGGAATAATGTAAATTGAATTTGAATCTCTGATTTACAAAGGGGATATGTCTACAAATCCATAAGTTAATGTAACATGAACTGAGGAGATTACAGAGTGTTTGGTAAAGTGGTTTTACATTTACATTAACCTACAGTTGGCCAAAACAATGAACACAAAACTAATTTTCTCATATTCTAATAGTGTTGAAAAATCTCATGGAAAGTACAAAACACTTAGCTAGCATAGGTGCTAAGCTAACTGCAGCATGTATTCTGGAGCATTCCATTCCTGCGTCCTTTTGGTTGGCTCTAATAAACTATCTTTTTTTAGGATCCATGGAGACTTATTTGCACTAAGAATACAGTACTGTAGATCGCAAAATAGAGAAAAACATGATAAAAATGTTGGAGATTTTCTCTGAGGGCTATTGAACCTGAATTACTGTGTACTGAATCACGACTTGTGAATCAAGAATTGTAAATCAAGTTTCAGCTGAAATGAGTCATGCGACTCAACTCATGCAAGTTTAAGCAAGTGTGCCAAGTGTGTCAAAATGGTTCAAAAACCGAATTCGACGAGTTCCAAGGTATCACTTGCGGAATTAGTTTGGAATTAAAGACGTGTAAAATGCCCTTCAGGCCCTAAATACCGTATAAGGGGGAGTTATTTTTGTCCTAACACTCATGATCACTCTCAGCTTTTAGGAAAATCTTGAGCATGTCCTCCCACCTGCTATTGCTTGGTCTGTGTGGGAAGCTTAGAACTACTTTGCTTGTAGTACAAGCAGTTGCAGTGTGAAATACACATCTGAACATAGGAAACACTGAAGATATTTTGCACATAGTACACATAGAAGTACATGAGCATCATCAGGCCAATTCTCAATACCAGTATTGATATTCATGCATCCCTAATATACATTATATGGGCAAAAGTATGCAGAAACACCTTTTGATCTCTATTAGTTTGGTGGATAGTGATAAGGATATAACACATGGGTGTCCTCAGACTTTTGGCTTCGTACTGTACTTGTCTTTTTTATGTCTCGAATTCATAATGCAACAAAATATTTGCACATGTCTCTGGTATGAGTGTTTCTACTTTAAATAATTGATGAAATGTGCAGTTGACTTTCTTTTTTCTCTCATGGTTTAAACTACTATGACATTTTTAATCTCATAAATAATATTATACTGACAATATATTTTCCCCCACTGCATTTAAAAGAGCATATATCTTTTAGGCATTCTCATTTATATCTAAAATCTACTCATAATAAGGGTTGATACTGGCTCATAAAGCTAATACCACAGAGTCTCAGCATCTTTATGTGCTTTATGAAATGATAAGAGACTACTACCTATCAAACAGACTGAAGAGTTTTACATATCTGCAGAGTGCAGCCATATGCGATTCACATTATCTGCTGAAGTAGGAGAACTTGAGTTCAGCTGAACATAATAAATGCTGTTTACAGCCAGGTATATAATGGCTGATTAAATATTAGTAGTTACTCGAACCAATTATTATTCAAACCCAATTATTTCCTTGTCTGACAGAGAAGCCAAGCATGAGCGATGTTTAGCAGCCCCAGGGATGTCCCTGTGCTTTTAAACCACACTGCCAGGGCCATGACACTGGGGACTTAAATGTAGCTTCAACACCACTGAGAAATGTGTTATGGATCACAGCTAATACATGGTGGCTTTTCTACAGGTGGCTTTCTCAGCCAAAGGAATATGGCAGTTTCCATCTTTACTACACTTTTTCGATTAGCATGGCAGAAAGTGCAAAAATTCTTTTTAGGCTTTGGCAGGTACTGAATTAAATGTGGATGGTAGTCTCTTTGCTCACCAGTCTGACGTACTGTAGATGCCAAAAGCAGGCAGAGGGAGACACATAATCTAAGTCATTATGCAACATGAATGTACAGAATGTGCAACCATCTCAATCAGACAACGTGATTTCACAGCTCACTGATGCCCTTTTCGAGAAATGGCAAATTAATGGCAGAGCTGTATATTTCTTTTCCTCATCTGTGTAGGCTACTGCCAGGCCTATAGAGTGCATCATGCTGATGGATACATTAGATACTGGAAAAAACGCAGAAAACAATTCACCTTGGTTGCCAAAAATGCCAGCAAAAACCATGTAGTGGGAAAAAGTAGACTTTGTTTCTGCCTGCTAAATAATGCATATTGCAACTTCATAGCATTCATTCACTGTCTTATCTGCTTAATCCTTTACACAGTCATGGGAGAGCTGGTGCCATGGGGTGCAAGACAGGAACAACCCTAGACAGGGTACTAATTCATCGTAGGGCACACACACCCGCACACTCACACACTCAGGCCACTTTATAGTAATTAATTAACCTAAAACATGTCTTAGGACTGGGAGGAAACCGGAGTACCGGGAATAAACCCACGTGGACACAGGTAGGACCCATACCACTCCACTTGAGGACTGAACCCAGGATCTTCTCGCTGTTAGGCAACAGTGCTATCCACGAGCCACCATATATTCAATCTTGCATTATGAATACAATTAGGAAACAATTATATGATGTTTAGATGTCTTTATTTATGATAATTAAAATTAATATTCTGTTTCATTTATTGTACTATGGACTGGAGCAGCGTAAATGTAAGTTATAACTTCCAGTTCTGTGTGATTAGGTTAAATATATAGTAATCACTGACTATCACATATATACGTTGTTTCATGAGGAATTTAATATTTGCATAACTTTGCATATTACTTACAATTTGAACATTTATTCTGCACAAAACTAAGCAAATCAAAACATATTTACTATTTAAGAAGATGGGTCACTAGATGCTTGTAAAATAGTTTAAGGTTTATATTAGAAAAGTATGATGGACTTGAGTGGATGCAGTGAATTGATTTTTTTCAAGCATCTTTTTCTAAGTGTTTTTTGATCCCCTTTTGTCTCAGAGCCTTGTGTTTCAGCTTCAGAAACTGCCTAACACTTTGAAGTTTTTCCTTGATGAGGCCGACTTGAGCACAGCAGGAAAACAAAATATACTAGAATTTCCATGCCTTCTGTGGACACCACTCAGAAAAGACAGAGACAGTTCCTAATATCAGAGGGGTTATGTAGCTTTAAAACAAATCCTCACTCACCCTGCTACATTCAAATAAACAAATAATGATTTCATAAATGAGTAACTAACACATTTAGCTGCACGGTGCTATTCTGAAAGAAGGTTATAAGAGCCAATTAAATGCTAATAACAGGTGAAGAGTCCTTTTAGATGTCATTCCAAAGCCATCAAAAACAAACATTGCATAACCGGAAATATGAAAGGAATATAAACAGTGCCACTGTGTGTAGATGCTTAAAATTTCAAGATCATTAAGTCTCAAATGTTGTCCTGTTTGGACCTGTTAAGGCTCACACTGCATTTTTCAGAACCTTCAGAACTAACCCTTAACTTACACAAAGCACAGAATAAGCTTCAAGGATTTTATTTTAACTGGATTGAGCGAAGGGAGGGCAGAAAAAGAGAGAGGGGGAGAGATACTCAGGCATGTGTGGGGCTGAGCTTGAAGCAGCGTGGCTTAAACTGACCTGTATAACTCGGAAGGGGCACCTACTAAGGTTGAGCAAGAATCTTCAGCGGAGTGAATTTCTTAGCTGCTGAACTAAGAACACAGAGTTTATCAGAGCAGGTAGTGGGGCTCCGGGTCACTGAGTTCAAACATCAAGGAACCTTGCTTCAGCCAAAAACGCAGAGTCTAGAGGTAAGACGTAGAACAAGGAGCCTCTAGGGGGGGAGTGTAAATGGGAGAACACAGCCAGGAGGAACGGACAGGCTTAAGTTCAGAGATGTGTAAAGTGGGATGACTGCCCACATGACTAGGGAGTTTCAAATGAATGTTGGTAGCGTCGATGACCCTTTCCACCATGTAGGGGCTAATGAAATGGGGGGCTAATTTCTTAGACATGGATAAAAGGGGAATGTTAAGTGATTAGAGCCAAATAGATTGACCAGGGCATAACTGGGGACCAGGCCAGTGGAGCATTACACAAAGTTTAAGCTAGCTTGAGGGTCTTACAGGCCACCATCCATGCCCAATGGCATTGACGGACATGGGGCTGGTAACCAAGTGAGGCTTTAAAGGACATCAGCTCAGTGCCTGAGTCATGGGCATACCCAACCCAGGCAAGGTGGAGGCTCCACTAACTCCACCAGGTAGGGTTTTTAGCTCTCATACAGCACAGAGCAGGCTTGAGTCCTTGATTAAATCCTCTCAGCCTGTCTGTTAGACTGAGGTGAGGCTGTGATGTGAGGTTGACAGAGGTGCCCAAGGCCTGGCAGAAGCCATGCAAGACTTTAGAACTGAAGACTACAATCGGAAACTATATTGAGGGGTATCCCATAAACCTTGAAACCTGATCAGTCATTAATTTGGCATTTCGACAGTGGAGGGAAGCTTGGGTAATGTGAACAGGTGCACTGCTTTACTGAAGAGGTCGATTACCATAAGAATAACAGACTTGCAGCGAAGTGGGACCGTGGAGACGAGGAGCAGATGAAGCAGGCTGGTGGGGGGCAGGTGCAAGGACTTGTCACAAGCAGAAATGCAAGCAGTGCAAGCAGAGATACTCCCTCGTGTTGGTCTTCATATCAAGCCACCAGATATGGCACGACCTTACTATCATTGTAGATAAAATGGCCATAAGTGTTTGCAGAGCCAAGGAATCACTGGAGGGTCTTGCAATGCAAGGGAGGGTCACTCAGCTACTGTACGGACTTTATCAGGGTCCGTCTTGATTTGGCAACGCTGGATAATGGGAACCCAGGAAGGACACAGAGACCACATGGAGCTCACACTTTCCGCTTTTCCACTTTAACAAACAGCTGATTCTCCAGTAACTGGACGAGTACTCGCCAGACATGGTAGACATGCTCAGGGGTTCTGGAGAAAATGAGAATATTGTTGAGATTAATTAACACAAATCGTTTAAGGACATCTTGGAACACGTCATTATTCAGGGCTTGGAAGGTCATCACAAGATATTGAAAGTGGCTGAGAGGTGTGTTAAAAGTCATTTTCCACCCATCAGCCTCACAAATATTAGGAGTTTGCAGTTCCGCGGCCTGACACTGGGGGCAGCGGCGGTGTGGAAGACGTACTGGGACTGGGTTGGCAGGACCTGCACGTATGCACAGACAGCACCCAGTAGGCTTGCCATTGATGAGGGCTGACAAGACACACCTGTTGCTATGGTTATTTAAGGCTGTTTTTGGCACGCTTTCAGTGTTTATCCTGCTTAGTGACATCAGCTACGTTCGCCGCGGGACGCGAGCTTCCTCTTTAATTCACAAAGTATTCATTCATATAGACTCAGTATTTGTAAGCTTGCACTAGCAAGCATGCACTTCTTTCCTATTCGCTATGTCGCAAGCTCTGTACTATTACCAGCATTATGCTTTTGTTTTTACTAGCCCGGCTCATCACCTTTGCGCTTCATTTTCTTCTTCGCTCGGTGCCATCTTGGCTTTGTTAGTAGTGTTTCAGTTTGCCGATAAACCCTGCCTGTTTCCAGCGTTTCATTTTCTTTTCGTTGTTAGCCCAGCGGTAACCCATTGGTCTTATACTATCTACCTATCCGGGTTCAAAAAAAGTTCCTTTTCTATCTTCCCTTTTTGCTCTCTTATATCCATATTTCATACTGTTTGTCTTTTGTTACCCTGCACTCACAAACACACATACTCACACCGCTATATATATCTACATACATAAATACACACCTTATTTTGTGTATGTGTTTGCACCTACAGTATATACTGTATATATACAAACACATATTGTGAGGTACCACGGTCCACATAACCACACCCATACTCTTTTTAGCCCCATTAGCTGGGCCAACCCTATAACCCAGCTAACTGCACTTGGGTCTGCATCCACCGAACCCTGACAACAAATGCAAATGAAATTATGTGTTGCACAAGTCCTGCTTGCTGAAGGAGCCTTGCACCAGCTCAAACAGCAATGCATGGACACAAAGATTTGTCCCATTTCTGGATGAAGAAGAGCCCAGTGCCCAGAGGCAAGGAGGAGGCAAATTAGCAGCCAGAGTCTCATAGATATACTGTACATGATTGTGTTTGTGTTAAATTATTAAGCTATATGTATATTTTGCTAGCTTAGATGTTGGGACTTTGTGTGATAAATGGTAATTTCATGCCAACAAATTAATTACCTTTAAAGGAAAAACAGAGCTAGCTCTGCATCACTTCTTGAAGCCCTGTAATATTATCAGCCCTCTCCAGAAATGAAAAATTGCACCAGTGCTTTCCCAGTGCATCTTCATCCTCATTTGGCAATACTGAATATTTTGTTTTGCTTTCTGATGTTTTTTTTTATGCCAAACATCTTCAACATTCACCTACCATTTTTAAGTCTTTCTAATACATTTTCACTTCTTTCCTACTGATCAAATGAGTGACATAGATGCAAAATGATTGACACAAATGCCACTGGTTATGATGTTAAGTCTAATTAATTTGATGTTAGGACCTTGGACAGAGAACAGATCATTTTGCATCTGTTTTCTTGGCAGTAGTCAAGATGTATAAACACTGTAAGTGTATCCCAAGTGTTAACAAAATTTCACCATGTAGTCAGACAAATATGTCCATTGTTAGGACTAGGATTATGTCCATGGTTTACCCAGCTATATTTCATGAAATAGTTTGGACTCTTTACTCACACTCACTTACCTCTCTAATGTTTATTGTCTCCAAAAGGGCAAGCTGAGACAGAGTGCTTCAACAAGATGCTCAAACAGCACAAAATTTTGCTAATACGTCAAAAACTAGCTCTGTGTTAGACTCACACCTGACTAATGGAGAAAGAAGTGAATTAGCTGCAAATATCTGTGACCTTACACAGCTTCTATTCTTAGGCACATTGTCAACGGGTTAGGGGAAGGCAGGCACTATGGCAGTCTATTAGTCTGTTTCGCTGTCAGTTAGTATGGACTTTACACAAAATAAAGTCCACTTTACAGTAAAAACAGGTCAAATACAAACTAATTGATTAAAGTGCTTCTTCAGTGGTGCAGCAGTCTAATATGCTAATCCAGGATTGACTCTCAGCAGTGCCTTCCAGATGAGTCGTGCATCACATGCAGACACAAATGGCTGTATTTAAGGGAGAGACGTCATTCTGGACCAGGAAAAAATGGAGTTGCACAGCGGTTAATGTGGTCACTTCACAGCTATAGTGTCTCGAGTTCAATCCCGAGCTCGGAATACTACTGTTTGGAGTTTGCATGTCCTCCTCGTGTCCGTGTGGGTTTACTCCGGGGACTGTTTTATCCCACAGTCCTAAGACATGCATTAGGTTAATTTATTATGATAAATTTGTCCGGTGTGAGTTTGTGTCTAGTTTCAATGTAACCTTCTGCTTGTCATAAAATGGTCATTGCAACTGATATGACGTTAAATAAAGATAATCCCTATTAGTACTATTACAACAATGAGTATTAGTCCAATTAGAACAACTAGAAGTATTTAAAAAACACTCTACGATGTTCCTTTTAGCATCAAAGTGAAGACAGTGGTACCTTGGTTATCTACTTATACAGAAAATCCACACTGTATAAGGCATGCATTAATGGAGTTGTATTGTACAGGTGCGCCCTGATTTATGATATGTTCCGACAAATCCATAATAAGGTAAATGCATCATGAACCGATAAGTTTAATATAGTCTATTCTGTATAATAGCAGAGCCTATTGTACATTATTAACATTAGCGTACAGTTGGTCAAAATTATTAACATAAAGCTTATTTCATAATAAAGTGTTGAAAAGTCTCACATAATTTAGTGAGTAATGGCTCAACTCATATAAGTTTAAGCAAGTGCTCCAAGTACTGAGCAAACGATGAGGACTAAGAGAAATATTTCTAGTCAAAATGCATCGAGAACTAAATTCGATGAGTTCCGAGATGTCAAGAACCGAGGTACCACTGTAGTTATCTTTGCAAAGAACGATTACTAGCTTTAAAAGGTAGTTATTAAATTACATTTTCCAATCACATTTTCAACTCTAGAATCAGATGTTTAAATGAGCAGTCAGGAATACTGTCCTTCATATCAGGGGTCACTCTTTGGCCACAAGTGGCCAGTATTGACCCCAGATGGCGGTGTGAGCCCCTGCAGCATGATCGCATGTGCGTCAGTCCTTCCCGGGCTTTTAGCATGCAAGTGGCGACACCTGTTGTTGAGCCTATATAAACACACCTTTGGGCTCACACAGTGTGGAACCATTGCTATGCACTGCATTGGAGCACGACGCCACACATGCGCTCGCGCTGCTCTACACTCTGCCACGGCGATTAGCGTTTATTCGCATTTTTTGTTTAATTTTAGGGATAAAGGTACATCTGGGGGTTCGAAGACCTCCAGACAGGAGAAATCAGGAGATTTGTAATCTAGGGCCGTAGTTATAGCGTAGGGCCAGTTTTTGTTTGTTTTGTTGTGTTTATTTTTACCGGGCTTCTCCCGGCTGCTCTGACCTTCGTCTCCACATTTTCCAGGGGTTCAGGTAGTCTTAGATGTGCCCACTACCTACCTGGACCCCCAGCCACTTACTTCTTACCCTGGAACTGCCCAGCATTTTTTATATTTTTCAAGGCTCCAGGGAGGTAACAAAGTATGTGACTGAGTTCCGTGCCCTGGCTGAGACGTGTGGCTTTAATGAACCGCTGCTCATTCACCTCTTTAAAAGGGGGCTTAAGGAGGAAGTAGACATCGAGCTGCTCTTCCACCCACCCCCCTCTTCCCTGGTCGACCTTTTCAACCTGGCTAACTGGCTGAAGCCCTCATTGAAAAGCGGGCTAGGGAGAGGATGGGTCTCACCGGCAGTGTGTCACTTCCTCCCCAGCCGGAACACCCTGTACTTGAGCATTTAGCACCGCCAAGCTCTATACCTGAGCTCTCCACATCTGTAAGCTCTGTACCTGAGCAATTAAGCTTCGTACCTGAGCATTTAGCACCCCCTAGCTCCGTACCTGAGGATTCTTGAGCCACCAAGCTCCGTACCTGAGCTCACCACACCCGTTAGCCCCGTATTTGGGCATTTAGCGCCATCTAGCTTCGTACCTGAGCTTGCCGCACCCGTAAGCTCTGTACCTGAGCAATTAAGCTCCATATCTGAGCATTTAGTGCCGCCTAGCTCTGTACCTAAGCTCGCCGCGGCCATAAGCTCTGTACCTGAGCAATTAAGCTCCATATCTGAGCATTTAGTGCCGCCTAGCTCTGTACCTGAGTAATTAAGCTCACTATCTAAACATTTAGTGCCACCTAGCTCCGTATCTGAGCATTCCACGCTTGTAAGCTCCATTCCTAAGCTCGCCACTCCCGTCAGCCCCATACTTGTGCACTTGGCGGCACCTGGCTTGTGTTGCCCTGCCCTCCCTTTCGCCCCTGCTTCAGGGTTTGCCCCAAGTATCAGGGCCCCCGTGTGCGCAGCATGCTCAACCCTGAGCGCGTCCATCAGGTGGGGGGGCAGTTAACACTCTAAGGGGCGTCGGGACAACGCCCCTTGGGAGGGTACTATCAGGGGTCACTCTTTGGCCGCTAGTGGCCAGTATTGACCCCACATGGTGGTGTGAGCCCCTGCAGTGTGATCGCACATGCGTCAGCCCTTCCCGGACTTTTAATAATAAAGCGGAGCTTCCACGAGCGGGTGCCACATGAATAATAAGCAACACGCGCCTGATAAAGTCTGGCATACGCTTACGGAAGCTCCGCTTGGGATCCTGCGCTTCGTGCATGCGCAGACCCGTCACGTTGTTGGTGCAGCAGAGCCACGCTGTAAGCGTATTGTGAATAGCTGCGCTGTATGTGGCATGGGTTTTTGTTAATTGATTATTTTTGTTTCCTTTTAGTTTTATCTTTTGTTTCTTTTTGTTATTTATATTTTGGTTTATCAATCAACAGCACTTGGGTCCTAAACCAGTTTATTCTTTTGTTTTTATGGTTCGCCATATCAAAAGGATGGATTAACACTTATATCTTAATCATAGAGTGGCACAGTGGTTAGCATTTTCTCCTCACAGCTCCAGAGATCTCCGATTCGATTCTCAGCCTGGTCTCCACCTGTGTGTAGTTTGCATGTTCTCCTTGTGTCTGTGTGGGTTCATTCCAAAAACTTGCGTTCAGTCAACTAGTGTCTTTAAAGAGTAAGTGTGAGTAAGTGACAATTGTTCCTGTCTTGGACCCCAGTTCCCTGCAACGCAGCCCTGAATTGGATTAAGCAGGCATGAAAATGAATGAATGAATTTTAATAATGATTAGAGTGCAAGTGTTTGGAGTTTATGGACGCTAGGACTGTGCAGTTATGCCCTTGTCACTTTTCAGATGCTTCACTGCACGTGACAAACTCCATAATTTACCCAGTTTATTTGAGGAATCATAAAACTGATGCGAGTCTGAATGTTTGGCCTTTGCAGCTAAGCAAGCAAAAATAGGCTAATGCAACTGAGTAGGTACACATTCTAATAGTAAAAATGGGTTTCTCTATGATAGATGATCTGAGGCACATACTGCCTCTTTTCTCAATCTCCGAATGTGTCTACAGTCCTCATTTTACCACTGCTCTATTGGAAATGATTGGATTAGCCATGCGCATTTCATCTGCTGTGTGCTCACATTCCAGTGCAATTAGTCATTCCAAACAGAGCGGCAGCTGAATAAAGGCAGTGAGCCACCGTCATTGAAGCTGCTCTTATCACCCGAGTCACACCAGTTAAATCTACGGGTCCTACTTAGCCACATATTAAATAGGATACAAAGGTTTTAGTTGTCATGACAATTAGAAAAAGGCTCAGTGATGAGCTGGGGGGTTTGATTGCCTGGAGTTATTAGCGAGTAGTAATTAAGTTTGCATTATTCTGTCCCAGCACAAGTGGGGTTTCAGCCATTGTCAGCCCTCTGCATCTATAGTGATGGCTTGCTGAGTCTCCCCCTTGCCACTGAGTGCTGTCACTTAGTGACGCACAGGAATCGCTCTCATCTGGCCCCTCTGTTCCTTGGACAAGAGTACTTGGTATAAATCCACGATTAATCAGCAGTGAGAGTGGTGAGTACAAAAACACAGCTGATGGAGAAGGTCAAAGCAACAGAGAGCAGGCCTGAAATGGAGCACTTTCTTGTCAAACAATTTTATAGCTCTGTAGTTTTTAACAGAGAAGCGCAGCTTTCTGTTGCACATGTGCAAATGGCATCATCAAATGCCTCTGTTTCCTTTGCGAATGCATTACAAACAGCAATTCAATGAGATGCAGTCACAGTATTATGAACACAAACTTTAAAACTGCGCAGGACATCTCATTGTCATAAACACAAAGAACTCAATCAGAAAACCTTTCACAGCCCATTTTTTTATAGCTTGCCATGTAACATTTTTATTCAGAGTAGTTCCACACATGCACAGACTCTGATGAGCCATTAAAGGCAAGAGAACAAATCCTCCTCTCAAGGACACTACACAGTTTCTGAGGACCAACACTTGTCTCCAGCCACTTCCAAGGTCTGCCATTCTCTGAACGAGCCATGCAGTTGGGGAGCTATGAGAGTAATTTGTGCTCTTACAATGTGAAGGCACAGAGGATTCTGAAGAGCCTACCAATCGCTTGCCCTCTACCACCAGAATGACAGCCCTCAGGTAGAGATGTGAAGCAGAGTACATGGTGTCTCTCAATGCCCTGAATGTACTAATGCAAACCACTTTCTGTCTGACAGCTCAAAGCGAACGTCTATACAATGTGCTACACAGTCAGGGAATAATTAAATCAAAACTTTGCCCACTGACCAATAAACACCTCCTATGTTAATGTCTTACAAACAGGATGCTTTGAAGTCATCCAGATGGTGCCCTGTATTATTATTCATGCTTGTTGTTCAGGCTGCTCCATGACCTGTAGCTACTGCTCAGATGTCGTTCCCCATGAATGTCAATAATAAACATGCAAGTATTGCTTTTGAAACTTCAAAGCGGCTCTAGGTCTCGGCAGAGGGAACCCCCCCACCCCCTAAAGAGTTCATTCTAATTTGCCTGCCTCTCTTCTAATAAGACCATGACAACAAAAATACAGGGCCTCTGGATATCTGTATTTGCACTGCTCCATCTTTTTACCGCAAAGTAAAATCTCTGAAATTATTTACATACCACAGTGTTATTTGTGGGGTTTTTTCAGTTTTCCATATGAATAGTTTGGAATGCGTATATCCATTGTGGGTGCCATTTCTTTTATTGTAGTCCTGAAGTAATTGGGTGATTCCAAATACTTGCTATAGTGTGCCAAGTGCATGAACCCTGCATACTCGTGACAGCACATATTTTTTACGCTAACAGAAGCTCATATTAAAGGTCACACTGGGTGCTCTCATCATCTGCACTCAGCCAGTACTGTAGGTAAGCTTTGGTCTTGTAATTCCTGACCATGTGTTAGATCACCCACTACAAGATAATCAAAGACTTGGGGAAGAAATGGGAAACAGTCCCATTTGTTGTAATACTATAACAGGTAAATATCTAATTTCACTCAGTGTTTCTTTAACAAAAAAAGTAAATATATGCAGTTAAATTGTTCTGTCAGTCAAATGTTAATGTGTTGAAAAAGCACAATCACAAATGGATATGCACATGCTTCAGGTTTTACCATTTGATTGATCTACCAATTACATGTATTCTTGCAAAATGTGTACTTTGAATCACTCGCCATTATAAATGATCAATTTCAAATGCAGGTTTGGGAATTTATGCTGAATTGTTTTCCATAAGCAGGGCACATACAGTGGGGCAGTATTTAGGCAGCCACTGATTGTGCAAGTTCTCCTACTTAGAAAGATGAGAGAGGTCTGTAATTTTCATCATAGGTACACTTCAACTATAAGAGACAAAATGAGAAAAAAATCCAGGAAATCACATTGTAGGATTTTTAAAGAATTTAATTGTAAATTATGGTGGAAAAATAAGTATTTAGTCAGTAAATTTGTTCAACTCAATACTTTGGTAACATAACCTTTGTTGACAATGACAGAGGTCAAACATTTCCTTCACCAGGTTTTGCACACACTGTAGCTGGTATTTTGTCCCATTCCTCCATGCAGATCTCCTCTAGAGCAGTGATGTTTTGGGGCAACACAGACTTTCAAACTCCCTCCACAAATTTTCTATGGGGCTGAGGTCTGGATACTGGCTAGGCCACTCCAGGACCTTGAAATTCTTTTTACAGAGCCACTCCTTCGTTGCCCAAGCGGTGTGTTTTGGGATCATTGTCATGCTGGAAGACCCAGCCACGTTCCATCTTCAATGCTCTCACTGATGGAAGGAGGTTTTGGCTTAAAATCTTACGATACACATTCATTCTTCCCTTAATGCTGATCATCATCCTGTCCCCTTTGTAGAAAAACAGCCCCAAAGCATGATGTTTTCACCCCCATGCTTCACAGTAAAGTATGGTGCAACTCAGCATTTCTTCTTCCTCCAAAACACGGCGAGTTGAGTTTTTTACCAAAAAAAGTTCTATTTTAGTTTCATCTGACCAAGGATATTCTCCCAATCTTCTTCTGGCTCATCCATATGCTCTCTGGAAAAACATCACATGGGCCTGGGACATGTACTGTCTTAAGCAGGGGGGACATGCCTGGCACTGCAGGATCTGAGTCCCTCTCGGCATAGTGTGTTACTGATGGTAGCCTTTTTACTTTGGTCTCAGCTCTCTGCAGGTCATTCATAGGTCCCTCTGTATAGTTCTGGGATTTTTGCTCACTGTTCTCATGATCATTTTGACCCCACAGGATGAGATCTTGCGTGGAGCCCCAGATCAAGGGAGATTATCAGTGGTCTTGTATGTCTTACATTTGCTCCCACAGTTGATTTATTCACACCAACCTGCTTGACTATTGTAGATTCGCACTTCCCAGCCTGGTGCAGGTCTACAATTTTTTTTCCTGGTGTCCTTCAACAGCTCTTTGGTCTTGGCCATGGTTGAGTTTGGAGTCTGACTGTTTGAGGCTGTGGACAGGTGTCTTTTATACAGATAACAAGGTCAAACAGGTGCCATTAATACAGGTAACAAGTGGAGGACAGAAGAGCTTTTTAAAGAAGAAGTTACAGGTCTGTGAGAGCCAGAAACCTTGCTTGTTAGTGGGTGACCAAATACTTATTTTCCACCATGATTTACAATTAAATTCTTTAAAAATCCTACAACTGATTTCCTGGATTTTTTTTTCTCATTTTGTCTCTCATAGTTGAAGTGTACCTATGATGAAAATTACAGACCTCTCTCATCTTTCGAAGTAGGAGAACTTGCACAATCAGTGGCTGACTAAATATTTTTTTGCCCCACTGTAATAAAAACTTTATTATATTCTCATGATATAATGATATAGGCAAAAAGGGGTGGCATTTTCGTTTTTGTTCACCACATTTTGGCTCTTAAGACCCCAGCAGAAGACACAACATAAATAATTAATGACATATTTATATGACTTTTTGTAGTCTTTTGACCATTAACCAGATACCAGGTAATATTTTAGAGTAATGCATGTCTATGCTTATTGGCAGACAAAATGGGATAAGAACAGAAAATGATGACTAACCTTCAATACAAAGAACAAGCTGTTAACAGAGAGGGAAGTGTCAAAAGGAATATCCGTATAAAATCGTTTTTCACTGAATCAAGAAAGAAAAGCAGAGAATAGGGCTTAAGATGCCACATATAGTGCTGGACTCGAGCACAGACATGAGCCAGTTGAAACGTCTTGGCAGCTCCAGACAGATTTTCCTGTAAACACTCTTGATATATCATGGAGTCCATAATGCTATGTACCCTAATAAGGTTCCCAGTGAATACGGAGGGAAAAACACCCAACAACCTTACAGATCATTCAACATATTTAACATTGGGAATTACTTACTTAGTAATCATACTTTAACTATAGGCTTTTACACAACACCTACTTTGCATGTTTGTTGCCAAAACCTCCATAGATCATAGAGGCTGGTTCTGGTCAAAGTTCTAATGACATGTTTGATTAATTAAAGGCTTTCTTCTTTCACACCTTCCAAAAAGCTGCCGGCAAATTTGCCTGTATGGTACATTTAGACACTTAGTGATGCCAAAATGCTTGTTATTCAAAACTCCAACCAAGATCCTTAATGTTTTTGTCACTATCATAATCTTTCTCAATATTCAAAGGGTTAAGATATTCTCTTCCAGGCAGATTCATTACTGCTCTTTTTGTTATACATTTTGTAATTACTCTATAATATTGAATATGGGCAATTTTGGACAGTTATTTTTTCTCATTTCATTTCTGTTATGTTCCTTTCTGTAATCTTCTCCAGGTTGATGAAATACTAAGGACATTTGGCCTCTGTGCTCGAGTCAGGGGAAGCTAAGAACAATGATTTCCTTAACACTTAAGAAAAAGTAAAAAATAAGAACGCTTCAATCACATTTGCCTTCTAAGGCTTAATAGTGGTGGCAATAATTATATATTGTGAGACACATGGATTTGTTAGAATAAATTGTTTTAACAAATGGAACAAACTTTTTGGTTTTGCCGTAAACCTTCAGGTTACTGGTCTTCCATTTTTAAAACTTTATCTGTGGTGTCTGAGGAAATCTATAGATCCTAATCCCTTCTAAGCACTTTCTGGTATTCAGTATGAGGGGATCCCTCTCAACAAAAACATTCAGATTGTGAAGCTTTTGTTACTTTGTTGGCAATGTGGTTTATTTTATTGAATTGGACATGTACAGCTTTGCCAACGTCCAATCACTGGGTAAGAGGAACTCTATAATTTGTTCATTTAGAAAATATTTGACTTGCTTTATTAGGCTCTAAGGATAGATTCGTTACCATCTGGCAACCTTTTGTGGATCACCTTATGAAATATTTAAGAGGAGATGAGTTTGTTTACTGTCTCTGCTTGTATTGGTCGCTGTAACGAGCACTGGACCTTGCACTGCAGAGGTATGTTTGTCATGTCTTGTGAGGTGTTTTTTTGTTTGTTTGTTTGTGTGTGTGTGTGTGTGTGTGTGTGTGTGTGTGTGTGTGTGTGTGTGTGTGTGTGTGTCAAGTCAAGTCAAGTCAGATTTATTTATATAGCGCTTTTTACAATGGAGCATTGTCTCAGCAACTTTACAAGTTTAGATTATCTCCTAATAACTACGTCCAATCCCAAATTGAGCAAGCCTAGGGCGACAGTGGCAAGGAAAAACTCCCTAGTGTGTGTGTGTGTGTGTGTGTGTGTGTGTGTGTGTGTGTGTTGTCTGACTTATTCTTCTGGTAACAGTGATATGATTTGTAAATAATTACTGTTCTAGGTTTGTTCTTTTTTTCATATATCTAAATGCATGACCTATATTCTACATTTTTGTCTGTGTACAATTTTGTATAACATATAATTGTATATAATATATAACTGTCATCATGTTTTATGTGTATAATGTTAGAACTAATTAAAAATAAAGAGAGGAAAAAATTTTTTTTTTTTTTTTTTTTTCCAAATAATTATATGGTATATTGACATAATAAATATCAGTTAAAGGTTGGATGTCTTTTGTTTTTTCAGTGTGAGAATATTATAGGACAAATAACCTAAAACCTATTAAAATAATCTTTAGCCAGAGTGACAGTAAGGGTGTGGCTACTCCTACGCACGCTTCCCGTGAAAAGGTTCCTCAATCACACTTTGGATAGTTAATCATTCTATGTAGAACTATTTCTACTTTTAAAAAATCAGAAAGATATAAGGTTTTTGGTAGTCCAAATGGGTTCTTGTCTTATGAGACAGGAGATGGCTGTACAGAGGTTCTATAACTTTTTTTTATAGAATTCGACAAAAGGTTTCCCTGTGAGGAAATTCCAAAAGAAACAATTATGATGCCAGCTGGTACATTTTTTCTTCTTTACAACTAGAGGTAAATTCAGCACTAGAGAGTTCATTCATAACAAAGACCCCTTATGCCTGCTATGACTATTCCAAGTTCCAAATATGAGGGTAGACTCAAATACCTTCTGGATACCTTAACCCGCAACTGTGCCCTGAAGACAAGACAGTCTCTGTGAAACCTTAATACTTTTACACCTGATAATTGTCCAGAACATTGAGAGTTGTTTTTGCCCCTCTGCGGTGTGCAGGAGATAAGTAGTCCTGCCAGAACATAATGTCACTTGGGTAAGTGTGAGTGATGACCATAGGAGCCCACTAGTTTGAGCATCTCCTTCACCTCAGCCTCTGTCCCTGATACTGAGTTCTCACAAGGGAGAGGGATGGCCTCATTACACACCCTCAAAAAGAAAGGATGTGGGCATGCATTCAGGTCTTCTTAGCACAGCTGTAATAATCAAGGGACCTTCATCATGTCCATGTGCATCATAGTTCTATTCAGGTATTTTAATCATTCAGTACACAAACATACCTTTATACAGACTAATATAATAGTTGTTATTTCCGGTAATATAACAGCATGTCAGCTATTGCAAGGTTATTCTTAATAGCATCTTGTGTATCATTCTCAGTGGCTCTATCAACAAATCATGGCTAATTTCAAAAGGAAGAAGGGTGCAAAAGGTTTAAATGAGGCAGAAAATGTAATGCATCTGCCCTAACCCCCCTGACAGAAGTCCATTGGTTTTGATGTTAATGTGGGGATTTATTTGGTCATTTGTGCATGCTGCTTTACAACTGAGTGATCATAGCACCGCTATTACGCATGTTAACACTCCCGCAGACCACTCACCTGACACAAACACACAGTCACCCCCTTTTTCTATTTCTTCTGCCTCGGACTATGCCAAGTAGCTGATATTCCTTTATGGCTTGAAGCTCATAGAAACCATTAGAAATTGGGATGGCATGACTAGGATTGTTACTAGTGAATTACAGTCAAAATTCCACATTACATATCCATTTTGCTTTTATCTGCTTCACTTAAATAGAGTTCATCAACATCATATACAGGAGGTCCACGGGTTACGTCAGTCCCGAGTTATGATGTTTCATGGTTACGACACATCTCCCATTTACTGTATAAAGCCTTAAGTGGTTTTGCGTCGTAAACATCGTAACGCGAACTTCGTGTTTGGTGAGCGCGGTGGAAAAATACACGGTTACGTTTTTTGATAATTACTGTGTTAGGATAGGTGTTAGGATAGGATAAGTGCTTACAGTATGTTATTTACGTACAGTATGTACGTATGTTCCGACTTACACTGAAAATCGGTTTACGACGCGACGTAGGAACGGATCAGCGTCGTAAGTCGAGGACCCCCTGTATGTCTTTGCTTAAACAGGTATTATAAACAGGGAAAGCAAAGTTGGGCTTACAAGTTGTGTATACATAGGAACTGAAAGAAAGTAATATATTTCTATATCTGTATCAGCATATGCTGTAAGTTTCCATATATGCACTTCAGAGTTGAGCTACTGTATTAGTCCAAGAGTTTAACGCTGCTTTGTCTGTTGTGAACCAGTAACAATCTTTATAAAATGCTGTCAAGTTCTCATATCAAATCAGTTCTCATATCAGCAATAAAACATCCTGAGGACCCACTCGTGGCTAAAGATGTGCAGAATTGTATAGGTTGGTTGACTGGGGAGCAGCCCAGTGTGCAGCTCCTCAGTTCAGTGTCCACTAATGGGGCTCCAGGAGACAATGTATGTCCTGCAGGAGTTATGAGTCAAACACACAACAGCACGGCAAAGCCCAGCCATAGCAGTCTGAAGGCACAGATTGCTTCAATTACAGTAAACCTCACGATCTGGATTCCCTCCTGACGCGTGCTGGAGAGGGATTTGGGAAGTGGCGACTCGCTCCAGATCAAGAGGGGACAACCCATTCCCATACCAATCTGTATTCCATTCAAGCCCAGATGCAGCTTGTTCCCAACCTACCTCTACTGCTTTTACAATCCAATCAGATTGTAAGCCCATCCATACATGCCTGTTCAGGTGATTGGCAAGCTCCCTTAATTTATAACACAATCAATTCAGAGACAGAGCATGTTAATCGGCAAGCACATCAATCTGCTGGCATAGAGTTTCCCTCTCATTTGCACCTTCCTGGGAGCTGAGTTGGTTTCCTCCCAATCCCTAGGTCTCCCTACACATATTGGCTCTGAAATGCCTTAATTGGCTACGTCGATGAGCAGCATTCAACAGCTCTGGCACTAGGAGTCATGGCGTTAATTGCGGGCCGCATTTAAGCAATTGACTAATTGATCACAGCCCTTACAGGGGAAGATAACTCATTGTGGCTGGT
Organism: Ancistrus triradiatus; assembly: GCA_025084515.1. Taxonomy (NCBI): domain Eukaryota; kingdom Metazoa; phylum Chordata; class Actinopteri; order Siluriformes; family Loricariidae; genus Ancistrus; species Ancistrus triradiatus. Next base: position 78,588 of record JAJAGP010001375.1, read on the forward strand.
GCTGGGTATAAGATGGCTTGTTGCTGATGATGTATGTATCTCTTGGAGATGGAGAAGAGAAGGCTTGATATGAGGAGAATCACATCATCAGTGCCCTGTCTCCATTTTCACTCTAAATTTGAATTAGGCAGCAGAGCCTGGTGTTGATAGGTTGCCACTGATGATACACTGTTGTTGTCAGTGAGATCCTCTGGACGCTGGCGAAGAAGTGGAGAGAGCGACACGGGTGAGCAAGGAAGATGTATGGCTGCGCTTTAATGAAGGCAGAGAGAGACCTTCCGCCTTTGAGGAGATGTCTCTGTTGAGCAGGTAGGGCAGTTATTATGGTCTCCATGCACATATTTCTAAATGAACAGAGTGACGGCACTCTGACCCATCAGGGCCAAAGACACATAGCACAGCACACAAAATTCAAACACTATCCCATCATTAGCACTATACAAATGGGAATGCGTAATAGGGACAGTTTCTTACATGGAGAAACTCCATCTGTTCTATGTTGTGTTGCAAAACTGTTGACAAGCTCAATAGTTTTCTTCAGAAATATGAATAATCAATATTTATGCTCCCTAAATATAATTGCACAGCAGTGCCTACAGGAGCAAATAGCATAGTTAAATGCAATGTTATGTTCATTAGACAGTGAGGTTGATTCACCATAACTGAAATTCTCAGGGAACCTCTCATTTCCACTTGCTTGCTGAGTGGGTGAGTAAATGCTAATTTCAGGATTATTTCATATGTCAGCATTGACAGAATGGAGTCATGTTTCTTGTTTCGATGTGCTGGCACTGAGGCTTTAAAAAAGCCAGTATTTGGCATATACAGGGATGGAGGGCCACTAAGAATTACTGTTTGAAACAGAAAGCCTAACCTGTATTTAAAATACTCCTTCTGTAGTTCTTGCACCTTGGCCACTATTATGAAAAACAATCATATTAAACAAAAGTTTGTCATCTGTAGAAGAATTTAATGTTACACTGCATCTTATTGTCTGTGTAATAAAAAAACTGCAGTCAGTAATTTGGTTTAAAAAATGTGTCATTATTTATAGTTCAATAATATAATACCTTATGTAGAGAAAATGGGAAAATATTTGCAAATACACATAATGACCTAGGTATGCATGTGCTCCATTTTTCATATAAAGTCAGGTGGCAGGCTAGAGAATAGTAAATAAAAATAGTAAACTCATTATTAAATTCATGATTAATTTTTTAAGCAAAAAAGCACACTGCATTAAATAAACTTACAAAATAATTTTAGACAGCACTTTAAAGAGTAGCTTTATACTTATATATAGCTATATATATATGTTTAGAGCTTTTCAATTATCCATATTATTCAGATAATGTGATTTATATCTTTTAATTTTTTTTAAATCAACTTTTAACACCCAGGACCCTCTGGGAAAGCTATAAAGCTTAAGCTCTAAAATGGAACCAGACATGGAATGTGCAATAGATTGTGCGATATTTGTATAATGTGCATGGAAAGACTGTTTATATCCATTTATTTTTTAGTATGACATAGTTAATATTAACTTCTTAATTTATATAGCCTTAGAATACTACATGTCAAACTTGTTTTCCCAACTAAGCTGAATGAAATGAATTAATTAATTAATTAATTTAAAATACTAAATCTGTAACACTGGATAAGATTTGTCCAGTGCGTTTGGTTCAAATTCAGACATATACTACATATATGTCATCTTTATATTTATGTGTTTGAGCTACATTAACTTGTTGGGATTTCTATAGTTTAAAGCTTCACCACTGTGTTGGTATTTGCTATACAATCAGTTACAAACTAAGAAGCAGTCAGTGAGCCTAACAGAATTCAGTGTGTGCTTTGGACTACAGCCATACTCATGAACAGGATTTGGGATGTTTGTTTAGGATTTTGCTGGAAGTACAAACTGCAGTACAAACAAAACAGGTACTGTAAAACAGCAAGCATAGAGAGAGACTTCAAAAAGATTATCATTTGCACAAATACACCAAATAAATGTGGTCACCTATAAAAGATATGCACCTCATTCAGTGGCAACAAAATAAATAATGCTTGTTATAATGAAAACCGCATTAAGAGCAAAGTCTCCCTCTGTTCGAGTAAAACAGGTTGCTCCACTAATATCAACTAATCAGTTGGCTAAACAATCCCACAGAATGACAGGCCAACACTCGTCTCAAGGCAACTCTCTGTTACAGTAGGGTATAAAGTAGAAAATAATTAAATGTTGGAGCTTAGAGTTAGAGGCAGCATAAGAAGCTTATATGGTACTGCCGTCCTTCATCCAGTTCAATTATGTTTCCTCACCTTCATCTAGGACTTTCCCAGTTCACTATTGAGCATGAGCATAAGTCTTATAACACAATGGAACCCATAAGCCTCCATGGAGAAATGTCCAATTTTGTCCAGCCAGTCAGCACAGAAGGATGTTTAATTGCCCTGAAGAAGTCCAGGGCCACACGACAAAGCCCCTGAAAGTATCATCTACTTCACAGGAATATCATCCTCAGAGATGTGCTGAAAACTAATATAACAAAAGTCATACAAATCAGCTTACATGACTTACAGTAAGTAAGGTAAAAATAGTTTTATATATTCCATGTTTTTCCACATTTAATTTTCTTGCTCTACCAATATTCTTATCAATATACAAACAGTTCCAACTGTTTGTATATCAACTTAATCATTTGTTTGTTAGTTAGTGTGTTAGTATCATGGTTTAGTGGGTAGTGTTACAGCCTCCCACTATGAAGGTCCTTAGTTCAATTCTGAGCATAATTGTATGTAGTGTTTAATTTTATTCCAGGTTTAAATCATTTCACTCACGTCAAACAAATAATTAAAATCTATGTACCAGTAATCTAAACACTTCTTAGTTGTTAGTTTTTTTATAATAATTATTTTCCTAATGACACTTTTTGTGATATAATAATGAGAAAATGTATATAGTACCTGAATAATTGAGCCAGAAGACTATTAGGCTTAGTAAAGCTACCAAATAGGCCAGTAAGCGCATATACATGCACTTAATAATCCGATAATGATTGGATTTCTGCAGTTATCTGATTATTTAATTGTCATGCATGCAGCATACTCCGATCTAGAAATCAGATTAAGAAATCCAATAAGGAGAGCTGGATTTTACTTCAGTAATCGGATTACTCAGTGCATGTATACCAGTTACCCGATTTCAATTGGCTTACTCAGACATGCCAAATTTGAAGGACTTACAAGTCTTTATGGCTGAGAATGGTTCATCTGTGCATGTTAAAATATTCTATCAAACTTCACACAAAGTTGGTCTGTATGGCAGGGTGGGATGAAAAAACCCTCTCCTGAAAAGGACCCTAAACACAACACCAAAAGACAGTGGCTTAAGGACAGGGAAATTGAATGCTGAGTGAGCTAAAAATGATGGATAGTCTTGAAGAGCATATTCAATTGGCACCCGCTCCGAAATTTGACTGAACTTAAACAATTCTACAAAGCAAAATGGACAAATATTCCCAAAACTAGATGTACAAAGCTGGAAGAGACATATCCAAACAGATAAATGGCTGTAGTTAATGCAAAAGATGGCTCTATAAAGTATTAAATTCGTTTTTTTATTTTAATATTTTCCAGCTATAGCCTTTTTTCTTGTTGGTTGAAGGTAAATGTTTAACAAGCTGAAGATATTTTGAATGGGTTATCATATAAGCCTGTAAGACACAAAAGTGACCCAGTTTATCTGGGTTTGGGACCGATACAATCGCTGGGCACTCACACTGGGACACAGATCAACTGACTTAACATATGTCATTAGAATGTGGGAGGAAACCAGAGGGCTCAGAGAAAACCCATGTGGACATGGAGAGAACAAGCAAAGTCCCCATATACAGTGGTGCTTGAAAGTTTGTGAACCCTTCAGAATTTTCTAGATTTCTGCATAAATATGACCTAAAACATCATCAGATTTTCACACAAGTCCCAAAAGTAGATAAAGACAACCCAGTTAAACAAATGAGACAAAAATATTATACTTGGTCATTTATTTATTGACAAAAATGATCCAGTATTGCATATTAGTGAGTGGCAAAAGTATGTGAACCTTTGCTTTTAGTATCTGGTGTGACCCCCAGCAATAACAGCAACTAACTCCTGTAACTCATTTCCTGTAGCTGTTGATCAATCCTGCACACCGGCTTGGAGGAATTTTAGCCCATTCCTCCATACAGCTTCAACTCTGGGATGTTGGTGGGTTTCCTCACATTAACTGCTCGCTTCAGGTCCTTCCACAACATTTGGTTGTATTAAGGTCAGGACTTTGACTTGGCCATTCCAAAACATTAACTTTATTCTTCTTGGGGTGTTTTGGTGGGGTTTTTCTCATCATTACGGCTCGCTTCATTCCTTCCACAACTTTGGTTTATTAAGGTCAGGACTGACTTGGCCATTCCAAACATAACTTTATTCTTCTTTAAAACCATTCTTTGGTGGAAACTACTTTTGTGCTTAGGGTCGTTGTCTTGCTGGCATGACCAACCTTCTCTTTAAAGATTCAGTTCATGGACAGATGTCCTGGCATTTTCCTTTGATTTCTCTGGATATAATTCAGAATTCATTGTTCCATCAATGATGGCAAGCCATCCTGGCCCAGATGCAGCAAAACAGGCCCAAACCATGATACTACCACCACCATGTTTCACAGATGGGATAAGGTTCTTATGCTGGAATGCAGTGTTTTCCTTTCTCCAAACATAACAATTTTCTTTTAAACCAGAAAGTTCTATTTTGGTTTCATCTGTCCATAAAACATTCTTAGCCTTCTGGCTTGTCCACGTGATCTTTAGCAAACTGCAGATGAGCAGCAATGTTCTTTTTGGAGAGCAATGGCTTTCTCCTTGCAACTCTGCCATGCACACCATTGTTGTTCAGTGTTCTTCTGATGGTGGACTCATTAACATTAACATTTGCCAATGTGAGAGAGGCCTTCAGTTGCTTAGAAGTTACCCTGGGGTGTTTTGTGACCTCGCCAACTATTACACACCCTGCTCTTGCAGTGATCTTTGTTGGTCGACCACTCCTGGGGAGGGTCTTGAATTTCCTGCATTTGTACATCATCTGTCTGACTGTGGATTGGTGGAGTCAAAACCCTTTAGAGATGGTTTTGTAACCTTTTCCAGCTTGATGAGGTCCTCAGAAATCTCCTTTGTTTGTGCCATGATACATTTCCACAAACATGTGTTGTGAAGAGCAGACTTTGATAGATCCCTGTTCTTTAAATAAAACAGCTTTCCCACTCACACCTGATTGTCATCCCATTTATTGAAAACACCTGCTAATCCTAGAGGTTCACATACTTTTGCCACTCACTAATATGTAATAAAAGATAATTTTCCTCAATAAATCAATCTGATGACATTTTAGGTCATATTTATGCAGAAATCTAGAAAATTCTAAAGTGTTCACAAACTTTCAAGCACCACTGTATAGAGCCTGGACCAGGAATCAAAGCACTGCATTATAATAGTGCGCAAAATGTTTTGGTCGACATAAGCTGCCATTCCACAACACCTCTGACACAGAGGCAATATCAGTCAGTGAGAATATGGTGTATGTTGCTGTATTACTATTATGGGAATATTAACTACTGACTGATAACACAATACCTTGTCACATACACTCGGACACTGTGAATTAACATATTCCTAAGTGAATTAACCAAACGCATGTCTTTGGAATGTGTGAGAATAGTAACGGTTTTCTGACCTTTGTAGTATTGTTAACAATATAAGCAATATTTAAGAAGTTTGCTGGAGTTACCAAGTCTGCTGGTCTGTCACCCCAAATGTCACTAGCGTAATACTCTAATTAAAATCCACTTTGTCATATTATAGTCTTGACACTATATTTGACTTTCAGTTGTTTATATTATAAATTATATTGCCTGTATTAATCATATGCCCAATATTTGCTTTTAAAGATTTTAAAGGTTACATGGAAACAGAATCCAGTAATGAAACAGGCATTTGGTGTTCACCATGTACTGACTATTCTCAAGCATGCACTCTACATTGCCAGAGGGGGTTTGGAACCAGCAACAGTGCAAGATTTTGAGAATAACCAAGAAAAATACGTGACCTACGGTGTTGTAACCTGTAAAAACTTGGCTGTTCTGCCACAGAACATCCTCCTCACATGTCCCTGATGTGACCTGGCAGCTGGCGGAGGCTCGACACACAGCGGGCCACAGGTGTCAAACGAATTATCAGTCTTTCACTCCTGCTGCACACAAACATGCACCCTGCCCACACACTTGCAGCCTGAAGACCGGGGCCATGCACACCATGGGCTTTCGCTGCTTTTGCTGGAAAGGAGAATGTGCATCTCCCCTCGAGTCAAGGTGACTGCTGACCCAGTTGGAAAATGGGCAGGCATCCCAAGGTCACATGCCCACACACCTGAAAGGTTTTGTTTGTTCTCAAACTGCCATAAGCAATTTTTTTTTTTTTTTTGCAGTCCATGCACCAGGTACAGAATAGAAAGTTCTTCGTGTGGGAGCAAAATCAGGGAAGTTACTGCTATTATGAAAGTTATAAAATAAAGCCTTTTGGAGCATGTTTACAAAATGAACATTATTTAGGAACATCACTGAGGCAGAAGTGAGGACATGGGGTGAGATGTGAAAAATGTTATACAAACTAATTACAAAGATCACAAAACTATATTTTTACCAGGACAGTAAACCTGAATTAATACCTCCGGATATTGGTAAGAACGCTGATTTATCTTTGTGGAATAATATTTCTGAGTGAATAGTATACAAAAATACTTTCTATTTTAAATTAAACCTAAAATGTTTATGTTTTTCTGTTGTAAAATTCATTCGTTATAGTGTATCAGTAGTAGTATATGGCTTGTATCCATTCACCTTCTTTTCCCTTCATAATGACTTTATTTAAAAAATTGTATGTATGCCTTTGTGAATGTCCATAGAACATCCACATATTCACATTCACAACAGTTACAGTTAAAATGGTGGTGATATGATTGTCAACTTATATTTAAATCTGATCACTATGAAGTGTGAGGGGGTTTCTTTCCCCTCTTTGCTTATATGCGTTGCTTATTTAAGTGCAGGTTTAAGGTTCTGTCCCAACTACTGCCCTCTCCTGGACACTAAAGCATATTGTTAATTCCTGCTTCTTCGTGAATTAACACTCAGGTTTGGTTTATCGTCCTTTATCTTAACTAAGGTCCTTTTAAAATCAAATCAATCAATTCAAAATTTTTATCAAGTTGTGTAATATTATTCCACAGTACAATCTTGTTTGAGGTTTGGCACATCCTATTCTTGGTACTTTGATTTCCTTTCATTTCCTAAAAACATGCCGGTAGGTGAATTGGTCCTAAATTGTCCATATGTTTTGGTGTGTTACTGTAAATAAGTGTGTGAAGCCCTGCAAAGGACTAGCTTCCCATACAGGGTGTATTCCTGCCCTGGGACCAGTGCTTTGGGGAAAACACCTGACCAGAATAAAGTGATTTCAAACAAATTGATTAACAGACAGAGAATTCTACACATATTCAAATCATATTTGTAATTATAAACAGAGTTACCCCATCACAACATCATTGAATGTACACGTCTACATGGTTTTGCGGGCAGCACGTTGGCGTGCTACCCGCCACCTCACAACAAGAAGGTCCTGGGTTCAATCCCTCCCTGTGTTCGTGTGGGTTTACTCTGGGTACTCCGGTTATATCTCAGGGAGATATGTAAATTATTAAGGTGTGATCTGATTAGACACTGGGTCTTGCTACAACAGGATGTAAAAGTGATTCCCCCACTGCCCTATAAAAACGCTCTCAGGAGCTACTTTTGGATACTGTACCTCTTGGTGATAGATCCTTGACTGCTAGGCATGCCTCTACGATGCACTCAAAGACATTTTGCCAAGCTGACAGACATTGAAAGGGGGGCGCATCATTGGACTAGGCCATTCTGACCTAGCTGTTAGGAGGTGCTGAGAGTAGTGGTTCCATGAGGGCACAGACACATGGTGAACAGGCTCCGGATGGCCCAGACAGACCATCAATAGAATGGATCATTCGAACCACCAACAATCACGAGCAGCTCCCACAGTTTCATTGTCCAGAATCCAGACACAGGTGCCAACCTCACTACACACCCCTGTCTCTGCCTGAACCATTTCCAGGTGCTTAGCAGAAGTAAATTTGTTGTCACAGCCCCCATTATTTTCCTGCCACTGATGGCCAGCCACCGTCGGATTCATTTACAGTCTTATCGTGAAATAGAAACCTGGACTGCTATGAACTGGTGTGTGCTTCAGTCCTGCCTTTGCTGTGGAACAACATACTGTCCCAACTGCTGGTGTGATGATCTGGGGAGCCATCGCATTTGACAATCAGTCACCCCAGTAGTGGTATATATGCAGGACATCCTGTGACCACGTGTTGATCTTGATTTAACACCAATCAAGCTTTTTTGGGACCATCTGGGACACCAGCTTCAGCAGCCTATGTGTGTGCAGGATCTACAGGCCCAGCTGCAACATCAGTGGACAAATGTGATGCAGGATTACATATCAGACCCATTTGCCTCCATGCCCAACTGTATCTCATCTTGTATCCAGGCTAGAGGTGGCCCAACACCTAATACTGTAATCACTTACATATAACATCATTACATTCACAAATTCAAAATTGCACTCATTGAAAACAAAAATAACACACCAAGGAGTTGTTAATTGTCAGGTTTAATAAGACTCAACATGTCACATGCTTCTTCTAACACTAATGTAACCTGGCACAACAATCCAAGTAAACTAAGCTTATACTGAATGTACACAGACTTCTTAAAATGATGTATAGTGTTACATGAAGAGCTGATATATAACATCATTAAAATACCTTTAAAAATGGTGTTAAGGAAATTAATGATGATAAACCACAACCTTAGTTATACGTGTGGGTGATTTTTAAATGTGTTTCTAAACCATTGGGAACATTTGGCAGCACACAGAGTTCTCGCTGCTCCTCACCTCTAGCTTCAAAGCTAGCTTTGACCCTACCTGGTCTCTGAGGATATTCCCCACTGTTCTGCCGAGTATCCATAGAGATCTTGTTATGGTTTTAGTGGGTCTAGTCAGGATCAACTGTTTCTTGGTCCTTTGTCATATCTGAGTCAGCAGGTAAAAAACATAGCTTGTCTTCACCCCTTTTCCCTGAATATCCACTGACACTTGGGAGAGTGTTAAAACATTAAAGCTTTAGAGCAACTGTGCAGTAAAAGTTCGTTTTTCACTCTGCTATTAACTTGTATATCATTTCATTCAAAGGTTAGCTAACATTGGTTGTTGGATATAATGGCCACACATTTTTTATAAATCACTTTGTGATCAGGATTAACAAATTACATTCACTATATAAATGATGCCAGTATGCAGTATGACTTCACTTGTTATCATCTCAACACAGCCTCCATTCTTCATGCCCTGGATTCAACAAGATGTTGAAAACATTTCTTTTATATTTTGAGCTGTATTTGCATAATTGCATCACATAATTCTTCAGTTGCACTTTCATGCTGCAAATCTCACATTCTACGACAACCCAAAGGCGTTCTACCCCTGGCAAAAATGATGTAATCACCACACTTATTCACCAAGTTTTTCACTTATAAAATAAACATATCACAGATATGACACCCAAACAATATTTGTTTAATAGCTGAGTATTATGGCTTTATGAAACATACCTCAAACATCATTAAATAAATGCTGATCTAATTTAAATTAAAGGTAAAATACAGTTAATATAGAGTACTTACAGATGTTAACAAGCTGTTGGGCTTGGTTAATTGAAAGAAAACATGTCAAATTGACAAATGGAAAGGATTATAAACCCCTTCAAGAAGGACATCCAACACTGCGTGTGAAAAAGAGATGTTAGTTGTCCCCAGTCAGCTGTATATAAAATTTGGTGCAAGTATAAACAAAATGGGAAATATATTACATACAGGTAGACCAAGATGTCCAAGTACCTGCATAGAAGACTCAAAGCAATTTACCTTGAAAACAGAAAATGCACAACCAAACAAACAAAAAAAAAATGGGCAGAAACAGTAGTCAATATCTGTGACAGAACTGTAAGAAGTTGGTTGAATGAAATTGTATTTACACAAGGGATGCAGTACACGAGACCGGTCTCGGGCTTAAGACTTTTTATGTCTGTAATTTGTCTTAGACTCCTTGGTATTTGTCCTTGGACTTGTCATGGTCTCAGACAGTGGTCTCCTGAGATTCTGGTTTGGTCTTGTTCGAGACACATTGCAGTTTTTTTATTTATATATTTATTTATTTCGCTTAAAAAAACATCCTCATGCCCCTAAGCGTGAGTGCCGTTTTGCAGAACGAAACAGAAAATGATGTGGAGTGCAATTTTATGGTTAGAGCGATATTGTAGATATAATGCACAGCAGGTGAGCTGTACGTGGGTCTGTAGGTTTCGTAACATATAATGTATTTTGTCCAAATCTCCAAAATATTAGCAAGAAAAGAAGCAAATATACACATACACATTTAAAAACTCAAGATTAAAATTTGAGCCTCTAAATCAGTTATATGATTTAGATGTTATATGTTCTTATCCCTGTACTAAGATAACACCCAGAAAAATATTATTAGTAGTATTAGTAGTAGTAGTAGTAGTATTGTTGTTTTTTGTTCTTATTAATGTTAGTGTTATTTATGTATGTTAACTTAATAGCACTGCTACAACATACATTTCTCTACAGCTTTCTATTTACTTTTTTAAGCAAAATGATAAAAAATAGCTCTTGCAAACCAAAATGTCACTTAAAGTTGAACATTATCAAAATCAATTGATACGATTGACTTTGATACAATCAGTCATGATACAATCAATTATCAAAATCAATTAAAAGACTTACTAATGTAGCAGCATTTGAACCCTCAATGTTAAAATTGTCAGCTACTTATATCATTGGATCATCCCATTGTTGCTGATTCTGTGCAATACTAATTCACTAGTGCTTGTTTGTTTGTGTGTTCATCTGTTTGTTCACCAACCACTAAAATATATTAACATGGTTGCTGTGTTTAAAGGGTTTAATTAATTGACCTCATGTTAATTATAGAAAGTCAAACATTATTTCAGAAAATTATCATTACCTCTAAATGCAGCACAGTACTCTACAGCGGTAGATATTGCATTCTGGCTGCTGTATTTCTTATATTTTATGGAATTACAAAAGTAAGAAGCTGTTACATGATCACTACAAATTAACATTCCCATTTACAAATACATGTAACATTGTGAAATGTACAGTCAAACCTGCACAAACAATCTGAATTCCCAGTATCTGATTTGGTGCTTTATGAGGTATATATTGGACATATTTTAATCCCCCTCTCTGCTAGCCAAGCCACTAAGCTGCTATAACTAATGATGAGCTAAAAACTATCTGAGAAATCAAATTCTACAGAGTTGTCACGCCCCCGTCAAGCACCGCTCCCGACACACACAATCTGCCACGCTCATCCTCACCAGTCTACTGATCTCCTGCACCTGATCCCACTTCCACCCACCTTCCAATCACATACATATACCACCACTCAGTCACACTCACGCCGCTACACAAAAAGGTACCTACCTGCTCTAGTAGCTCCTGCATCCCCATTGCAGTTTCGAGAGTTAAATAAAAGCCTTCTGTTTGTTACTCCACTGCCTGCGTTTGTCTCCTACCTTCCATCGGCGTTACAGTTTGTGTAGCCTAAACATGGAGACAGCGGCTAGTGGTCCCGACCTCGCCTCAACCACAGCAGAGCAACTCGCCGAACTCCGCTCCCAGATTCAGGAAGTAGCTCAAGCGGTTTCCCTGCTGGCGGATAACCAATGCTCCCTCAGCGCGCTAGTCCCCTCTATCAGTGATCTCTCTCAGCGTGTGTTACAGCTGACGCCGCCCGCCGCCGCTCACGCGGTGCCTCCGGCCTCGGTTCCGCTTCCTCCCAGCCCACTGAGGCTCCCCCAGTCCGCTTACAGAATCGCCCTGCCTGGTCAATACGATGGCGATCCGGAGCGCTGTGAAGGCTTCCTCCTTCAGTGTGAGCTCTACTTCGCTCACTCACCACCGGAATCCGACGCGGCCCGCATCGCCCTGGTGGTTTCCTTCCTCTCCGGTCGAGCCTTGGATTGGGCCACCGCCATCTGGAACCAACAAGGTGAGGAGGCCAGCAGTTACGGCCGCTTTCTGACCGCTTTCCGCGCGGTCTTCCAGCATCCTCGCGAGGGACGCACCACCGGTGAAGTCCTGCTCACTCTACGCCAGGGCCGTCGCCCCGCCGCCGACTATGCCCTTCACTTCCGCACCCTGGCGGCACAAAGTGGATCGAACACTCCTGCTCTGCTCTCCGCCTTCCACCAAGGTCTGCGTCCCGTCTCAGGAGAGAAACTGGGCGGGCGTCGGGCGGTGACCTCCAACCTATCCCTGGAGGCAAATTATCACTATCACCATCCGTCTCGACCAACTTCTCGCTCCCCGGATGACCTCCCGCACCTCGTCCCCGCTCCACGGGCTCTCTTTCTGCTCTCGTGATCCCTCACCCTCGGCTGAGCCCATGGAGACGCCCCCGCCACAACCAATCTGGTTTCCTCCGAGGAAACCGCCGCCGCCGCTTCGAGCAGGGTCTCTGCTGTTATTGCGGGGTTCTGATCGCCCTCTCCGTCCTACCGTGCCTGTGACCTCGCTCCACTTCACTGGGTCAGACCACACACGTGCCAGGGACCAGGCAAGTTCACCTCGGGTGGTCGGTTCAGTCTTGACTCTTCGTTTACGCGTACCTGTGTCCTGCGACTCGCTCACACTTGACCGTTTCTCTCACACGTTGATAGGACTCCGGCGCTCAGGGGAACTTCATTGCCGCCCGTCTGGTCACCAAATGGAAGATCCCCTGTGTTACGCTTAACAACCGGACGTCGGGATCACGGCGGCCGATGGCCCCGGGGGGGGGGGGGTCCGCTCGGACCAGGAATGCTCCACCCCGCACCACGCTTACTCTCTGCCTGCTCACCGGCGCCACCCACCAGGAGTCCGTCCACAAAACCAACCCAACCAAAAACAACCCCCAACCTCTCCCTAGAAAAACTCATCCCAAACGCTGGAACACAAGACACCACGCCGAGCAAGACTCACACACACCCTAAAAAAGCGGGTCACAAGTCATGAAAGAACCACAACACCTGCACACACCAGGGCAGCGTCCATAGTGGCTTTCCAACGCCGGAACCGACCAAACGCAATAAAAGACTCTCGTGGTTCGCTGTTGGACACATTCCGCACCCCCGCTTGCACAGAGTAACTACCCCAGTGGTGCCAGGACCATTGTCTGCTCCGTCCCGCTCTGCAGGTCAACGCATTCCTCTTTCGGATTCCGTACCCTCCGGCCAACGTGGCCCAACCAATACAGGGCCTGGACTCCTCTTCGCGTCCAGCTCGCCTCCTCCTCTTGCCTCCGCTCGCTCGAAACCCCACGAACCTGTGCCACCCCCCCACCCCCACCCCTCAGCACCTCGTCCCGGGGCAATCGAACCCCTACCCCACCCACAGTCAACCCCCCGTGTATTACCCTCTCTAACCGGACGAGGAAGCAAGCCATGTCGGATTATATCACAGAATTACCTCGACCTCGGCTTCATCGCCCCGTCCACTCGCCCGTTTCAGCGGGGTCTTCTTTGTGCCCAAGCGGGACGGGGGCCTGAGACCCTGAATAGACTATCGGGAAAACTCCATCGCATCTCTCGCAGGTACGCCTATCCGCTCCCGCTGGTTGCCCTCCGCCCCGAACAGCTAGCACAGCCCGCTGGTACACCAAGATGGACCTAGAAACGCGTACAAACTGGTCCGTGTCAGGGAAGGGCGACGAATGAAGGACGCACATTCACACCAGAAGCGCCGCCACTACGAAATTTTTTTTTGTTTTTTTTTTTTTTTTTTTTTTTTTTTGTTTTTTTTTTTTTTTGTTTTTTTTTTTTTTTTTTTTTTTTTTTTTTTTTTTTTTTTTTTTTTTTTTTTTTTTTTTTTTTTTTTTTTTTTTTTTTTTTTTTTTTTTTTTTTTTTTTTTCTGGTAATAGCCATTAGGCATGGCGAACGCCCTCGTTTTTACAGCATCGTGAACGCACGCCACAACCCCAAACCCCACCCTGCTACGGGATATTGTGGGTTTTGCTGGGCCGTTTCGTTCATAGTTACATCGACGACCACATCCTGGATAATTCCTAGGATTTCGCCGCTCACGTCTCCATGTCCGCCAAGTGCCGGAGAGGAGGCGTCTCACCATCTCCCGTGTAAAGGCAGAGAAATGTGGAGTTGCACTCCGTCCGTGCGGGTACCTAGGGCTATGTGATCACCCCTCGGAAGGTCGCCATGGACAACTCCAAGATCACCGCCGTCCTCGCCTGGCCCACACCGAACCTCCATCAAAACCAACTGCAGCGCTTCCGGGGTTCGACAAACTTTTACCGCCGCTTTCATCAGGGATTTCAGTCCGCACGGTGGCCCCCACAGCGCTTGACAAGTAAGCCTCGCTCTCCCCTGGTCCAGGGGAATTGGAGCAGGCCTTCAGACGCGATCAAGGTCGCCTTTACACGTTGCTCCAGTCCTGGGACATCCTGACCCGGGAGAGCCCCTTTGTCTTGGAGGTAGACCGCTTCATCCGTGGGGGTGGTAGGAGGCCGTACTCTCCAGCGCCTCGGAGATCCACTTAAAAACTACACCCAGTCGCCTTCTTTTCACACAAGACTCGCTCCAGCCCGGGAGAGGAGCAAACTACGATGTGGGGGACCGCGAACTGCCCACGGCCATCAAGCTGGGGCCCTGGAAGAGGGAGGCACTGCTCGAGGGTTCCAAAACACTCCGTCACTATCATCACCGATCAAAGAACCTGGAAATACCTCCGTTCAGCCAAGCGTCTCAACGCGCGTCAGGCCCGATGGGCTCTCTTCTTTTCCCGGTTCACGTTCTCCATCACCTACCGCCCAGGGACAAAGAACGCCAAGGCAGACGCTCTGTCCCGCAGCCTTGACCTCGAGCCAACCACTCCGGAAGAACCCACACCCATCCTCCCAGCCTCCTGCACTATCGGCGCTATCACCTGGGACTTCGAGCGTGAGCTGGACGACAGGCTCTCTCAAACGTGCGTTCCGCCCAGATGCCCACCAGACAAAAGGTTCGTGCCCATCAATCTTCGCGACCGCCTCCTCGCCTGGGCTCATCTCTCATTGTGTTCTGGTCATCCCGGGGAGACCCGCACCTATCAGCTCCTAACAGCGCGCTACTGGTGGGAGAACATGCGCAAGGACGTGCACCGCTTTGTGTCGTCCTGTAACGTGTGCGCCCAGGCCAAGACTCCTCGCACTCTCCCCTCTGGCCTGCTCCACCCTCTGCCCGTACCACAACGGCCATGGTCCCACACAGCGCTCAACTTTGTCACGGATCTCCCTCCTTCCCATGGATCTACAGCCGTTCTCTCCGTGATCGACCGCTTCTCCCGTGCCGTGCGCTTCATCCCTCTGCCGAAGATCCCCTCCGCACTTCAGACAGCGGAACTGCTCTTTGAACACGTCTTCCGCGTCTTTGGCATCCCGGAGGACATCCTTTCGGACCGAGGACCACAGTTCTCCTCAGCGGTGTGGCGCTTTCGTGGCCAAACTGGGAGCCTCCGTCAGCCATTCCTCGGGATACCATCCCCAAACTAACGGACAATGTGAGCGAATCAACCAGGAACTCAAAAAGTACCTTCGTTGCTACTGTCTCCATAACCCTCACGACTGGTCCCAGTTCCTCCCGTGGACCCGAAATAGCTCAGAACTCCCTCCGGCACTCCTCCACCGGTCTCACGCCGTTCCAATGCGTCCTGGGCTTCCAGCCACCGTTTGTGCCCTGGGATTCCTCGCCTTCCGATTCCCCGGCCGTCGACGAGTGGTTTCGCCGCAGCGAGGACATCTGGTGCCAGGTCCACCACAAGATCTCCAAGGCCATCCGCCGCTACCAGAGGCACGCTGACCGGCACCGCCGCGCCGCTCCAGTCTATCAACCAGGAGACCGCGTCTGGCTGTCAACACAAGGACTGCGCCATACACAGGGAAGTACCCATTTTTCTCCTCGCTTTTTGGGTCCTTACAAGGTAACGCATCGCATCAACGAGGTTACCTACCGCCTCCAAATGCCTGCTCACTCACGCATCTCTCGTGCCTTCCATGTCTCACACCTGAAGCCCTGGGTCCCTGGGCCCCTGGCGGAGTCCTCACCATCCGACCAGCCTCCACCCTCCGACTCGCTGGAGTCTCCCGCCTACGCGGTCCATCGCCTCCTGGACTCCCGCCGGCGCGGGTCGCGTCTCCAGTACCTGGTTGAATGGGAGGGCTACGGCCCCGAAGAGAACTGCTGGGTGGACGCGTCGGACATCCTGGACCCCCTCCTCATCCGTGAGTTCCATGCCGCCCGGCCGGACCGGCCAGCACCCAGACCGCGCGGCCGCCCCCGCCGGTCCTCCTCGCTCCTCCGGCCTGCCGGACCGCGTCGCGCCCCGGCCGGCATGAGTCCTTCGAGGGGGGGTACTGTCACGCCCCCGTCAAGCACCGCTCCCGACACACACAATCTGCCACGCTCATCCTCACCAGTCTACTGATCTCCTGCACCTGATCCCACTTCCACCCACCTTCCAATCACATACATATACCACCACTCAGTCACACTCACGCCGCTACACAAAAAGGTACCTACCTGCTCTAGTAGCTCCTGCATCCCCATTGCAGTTTCGAGAGTTAAATAAAAGCCTTCTGTTTGTTACTCCACTGCCTGCTTTTGTCTCCTACCTTCCATCGGCGTTACAAGAGTTATTGTGTATCAGTGTAACATGACTGTTATACTGTAGATGGTGCCTCTGACTTGCATTTTTCCTCCACTTGCACCTTTACAAAGATTAATTATAAGATCACGTAGTGCAGAAATTCAGTATGAGATAGCAGAGGAGGTTTTATTGTTTTATTTTCACTCTCTCGTATAACAACAAATATTTGTTATGATCTAACCAGCAAGGTGAATACACCACACCACGCACAAACTCAGGTACATGACAGACAAACACACAGACATGCGCTCTCCGTTTAGACTACTTCCTTCTAAATGTTTCTGTCTGTAGTTGCAACACACATACACACATGACACTGCCAAAGTGTGAGCCAGAAAGAGAACGTATGAATGCAAGAGAGAGCAGAAGAGCGAGAGTTTAAAACGTTAAAATTTTCCACAATTATAATAATACATACAGATATCCTTCTTTCAAACAATATGAGAGGGATCAGTTCAATTTTATTTCAAACTTAGAATTGGGTCTTGGCTTGGACTCACCTTCATTTGGATGGATTGACTTAGATTCGACACCCTTTGGTCTTGACTTGGCATTGGCTACTTGGGTAATTCACTTGACAGATGTGATCTTGAATACAGTCCTAATTTACATATTATAGAAAAGCCTAACAAAAACAAGCACTAGCACCTAAACAAAAGAAACAAGGCTACAGTAGGCTAATGAGAAGCAATTATAGAGAGTGGGTAACTGGATGAAAGTAATATTCAGTGATGAATCACAAATCTCAAAAGGAGAAGATGCTGCAACATTAGTCTGATGCAGTTTTAGTGAAACATATAAACATCTAATTCCCCCACATACAGTGGGGCAAAAAAGTATTTAGTCAGTCACTGATTGTGCAAGTTCTCCGACTTAGAAAGATGAGAGAGGTCTGTAATTTTCATCATAGATACACTTCAACTATGAGAGACTATGAGAAAAAAAAACCAGGAAATCACATTGTAAGATTTTTAAAGAATTTAATTGTAAATCATGGTGGAAAATAAGTATTTGGTCACCCACAAACAAGCAAGATTTCTGGCTCTCACAGACCTGTAACCTCTTCTTTAAGAAGCTCTTCTGTCCTCCACTCATTACCTGTATTAGTGGCACCTGTTTGACCTCGTTATCTGTATAAAAAGACACCTGTCCACAGCCTCAAACAGTCAGACTCCAAACTCAACCATGGCCAAGACCAAAGAGCTCTCGAAGGACACCAGGAAGAAAATTGTAGACCTGCACCAGGCTGGGAAGAGTGAATCTACAATAGGCAAGCAGGTTGGTGTGAATAAATCAACTGTGGGAGCAATTGTAAGAAAAAATGAAGACATACAAGACCAGTGACAATCTCCGTCGATCTGGAGTCCCACGCAAGATCTCATCCCCTGGGGTCAAAATGATCATGAGAACGGTGAGCAAAAATCCCAGAACTACACAGAGGGACCTGATGAATGACCTGCAGAGAGCTGGGATCAAAGTAACAAAGGCTACCATCAGTAGCACACTACGCCGAGAGGGACTCAGATCCTGCAGTGCCAGGCGTGTCCCCCTGCTTAAGCCAGTACATGTCCAGGCCCGTCTGACGTTTGCCAGAGAGCATATGGATGATCCAGAAGAGGATTGGGAGAATATCTTGTGGTAAGATTAAACCAAAATTTAACTTTTTGGTAAAACTTCAACTCCTCGTGTTTGGAGGAAGAAGAATGCTGAGTTGGATCTCAAGAACCACCATACCTACTGTGAAGCATGGGGGTAGAAACATCATGCATTGGGGCTGTTTTTCTGCAAAGGGGACAGGACAACTGATCTGTGTTAAGGGAAGAATGAACGGGGCCATGTATCGTGAGATTTTAAGCCAAAACCTCCTTCCATCAGTGAGAGCATTGAAGATGGAACGTGGCTGGGTCTTCCAGCATGACAATGATCCCAAACACACCGCTCGGGCAACAAAGGAGTGGCTCTGTAAAAAGCATTTCAAGGTCCTGGATTGGCCTAGCCAGTATCCAGACCTCAACCCCATAGAAAATTTGTGGAGGGAGTTGAAAGTCCGTGTTGCCCAGCGACAGCCCCAAAACATCACTGCTCTAGAGGAGATCTGTATGGAGGAATGAGCCAAACTACCAGCTACAGTTTGTGTAAACCTGGTGAAGACTTACAGGAAACGTTTGACCTTTGTCATTGCCACCAAAGGTTATGTTACAAAGTATTGAGTTGAACTTTTGTTATTGACCAAATACTTATTTTCCATCATGATTTTTTTTCTTATTTTGTCTCTCATAGGTGAAGTGTACCTATGATGAAAATTACAGACCTCTCTCATCTTTCTAAGTAGGAGAACTTGCACAATCAGTGGCTGACTAAATACTTTTTTTCCCCACTGTATTTATGATTTATGCTACGTGCTTGCATGTCAAGTAAAGGACCAGGGGAAATGGCATTCATTACCTCCACAGTCGCACAGGTGTACACTGAAATTGCGGATACTTTCCTCATTCCTTGGGTAGAAAATAGGTTTGGTGATGATGAGGTCTTTTTTCAGGACGATAATGCAACTTGCCACAGAGCAAAGGCTGTTAAAGTTTTTTCTTCAGGAAAGGCATATCAACTCAATGACATGTCCGCATCTCAATCAGACTGAAAATTTCCAATAAGAACTTTGAAAACTGGTTCATGACAAGGCTCCATCCTTTAAAGCTCATCTCTCAACCACTATTCACGGGATCTGAAACCAGCTTGATGTGGAATATTGTTTTTCATTATTGAAGTCTATGCCTCAAAGATTGTAGACTGTCATAACACCCTGAGGAAAGTACTTATTTTGGGGTTTTTTGGTAGATGATTCTGTTTTCCCTCAACATTGAGTGAGTCCATATTTTTGGAAAAAAGCTGGGTGAATATCCTCTACGTGTGTTGACTGTATAATCAGGGGAAGTACTATATTTAGATCCATTGATTCGGAAGGTCATGTCATGTTCATGAAACTAGACTTTTACTTTATGACATGCTGCATTATCACCAGAGGTAGTAACACATTACATTTACTGCATTTCCTTAAGTTACTTTTTGAAAATAATAGATGAATCTGGTGCAGGCGGCATGGTACTGCAGTGGTAAGAACTGTCGCCTCACAGCTCCAAGATCCCCAGTTCGATCCTGACCCTGTGTGTAATTTACATGTTCTCCCTGTGTCTGCTTGGGTTTTCTCAGAGTACTCTTGTTTCTTCCCACATTCTTAAGACGTGTGTTAGGTTAATTGGTGTTTACAAAGGTCTCCTTAGTGTGTGAGTATGAGTGTGTGAGTGTATGTGCCCTACGATGGATTGGCGCCCTGTCTATTGTTGTTCCTTCCTTGCACCCTATGCTGTCGGCTAGGCACCAGCTCTCCCACGACCCTATCCAGGATCAAGCAGATAAGAAAGTGAATGGATGAATGAATAATTTGGTGCAATCTTAAAACATTCAATCAAGGCAATTGAGGATTAAGTGCCTTGCTCAAGGATCCAGCAGAGGCAGCTTGGGACATGAACCCTTGACAAACTAGTTAGTAGCCCAGTACCTTAACCACAGCAGTCATACATCTCAGAATGGTAGGCATTATACTGAGTAGACTCTCAATAAAATAAGAATAAAATAAAATAAAATATATGCTTTAAAATAAAGGGTATTGCAAAACAAATAACAATCTGTACCCTATACTGTATTTTGTTGATGTTTTCCCATACATTACTGAGATGTTAACTTAATATATTAGAAGCACATCAATATGAACAATAATGAACATAAACACACCCGTCAGAAGTGATAGTAGCTACAGCTTTAGCAGGTGATTAGCAACAAACCAGGAAGCAAGAATATTAGCTCTTTAGCTTGCTAGTTAGTTTGATAGCCATTTTGCTAACTCACGAAAACAGACCCTAATGTATTTTGTTAATTGATAATAAATCAGCTCATTTTACATCTTGATGCTTTTTAATCACAGTCAGAATTCATTAAGCTGAAAATGGAAGGGTAGTAAGTAATTTATGGAGCTCCAGTTAGTCAGCAGGTTAATCATTTTGCTAATTCAAAATAACAACAGCCCACAGAATAACATTACCAACTTTGTCATGGAGTGATATTATTCATGATTTGGCATTAAATTGGATTGGGAGCATGAGTGTGTAATACAAAAACCCTTAGTTTTTGTGTCCCTGATTATTAAGGAGGTAGAACTACACACCTCCCAATATGCTAAGCCCTTTGTGCTCCGCCAATGGCTTTGTAGCCCTGATGACAGAGACGAGAGCTCAGCACATTTGGTATTAAGTGAGTCATGATTCAAAGCATGACATCCATTGGGAGCACAGGTAGAGGAGGGTCTGTCCCCTAGGTCTACCCGAAACAGCTGTTTTGACTCTAATTAAAGGACTGTAGCAGGTGTCACCTGAGCCCAGGCGACATGGGGGCACACCTGGTTGAATTAATTTGATCCAGAGTGGTTGAGACAGTAGTGCTTGCACTTTGGGTGGTTGTGCAGATTCTTTATATGCATTAGGGCAGCAGAAGCATCTGCTTAGGCAGAGTGGCAAAACCGATCAGTGCAATTTCATGGTGGCAGGACCTGACAGGCACTCTCACCCCAGGGTATTTGTCATGCATTGCTCTGATAATGACATGCTGTGATACAATGAATACACACAACTCGTTTCTTAAATACTGAAACACTGTATGTGGAATCAGAATGACTGCTCTCAAGAAGAAACCCACTCATATTAAAGTTTGCTGGGCTTGTTTAAACAGCCCTACTTTTATGGCTTCACACATTGTTGAACTTTAAGATTCCCATTTGTTACATCTTCAGAATGTTGACCTATGTCTATTAAGGACAGCCATGCAACTCAGCAATCCTTAACCTTTAATAGCACAGTGCATGCATAAATTGGTTTGTGGACATGCTGGGATAGTGCAATGGTCATTATTTACCCTGACAAGCTGCAGCTGGGGAGGAATGTAGATGAGCAGGGATGAATCTGAACACAGTGGGCCGAGTTCCATCAGATAGCCTTCAGTGCCTGCTCCATTAGGCTCTATTAAAAGCCTATCAGTGGAGTCTATAACTACAGCACATTGACAGTAGTTGTACAGTGGTGCTTGAAAGTTTGTGAACTCTAAAATTTTATATATTCTTACGTAAATATTACCAAAAACATCATAAAATTGTTACGCACATCTTATAAGTAGATAAGGTGGACCTAGATGAACAAATAAGACAAAAATATTATACTTAGTGATTTATTTATTGAGGGAAATTATTACATATCTGTGAGTGCCAGAATTATGTGAAACTTTAGGATTAGCAGTTAATTTGAAGGTGAAATTACAATCATGTGTTTTCAATCAATTGGAAGACAAGCAGGCATGAGTGGGCACCCTGTTATATTTACATACCGTATTTTCCAGGCTATAAAGCGCACTGGGTTATAAGGCGCATTAAACAAAACAAAACTCTTAAGTTCCGTCGGAAACTCAGTTTGGTCTTCTTTACCTGGCGCAGGGCGTCTTCTTGCTTCCTCCACTTCCGTACTATTGATTCGTTAATGTTGAATTCTCTCGCAGCTGCTCTATGTCCGTGTTGTACTGCGTGACCGATAGCGTTGAGTTTGAAATCCGCTTCGAAAATAAATGAATGAATGCACGTACCCTAATGCTGAGGTACAGATCGGTATTACTCCGCTATGTTCCTGACGGTGGCTCCTACGGTTCCTACGGTGGCCGTAAGCTTCGTAACTTACCAACGCCGTGCTAAAAGATTTATGAGCGCCGTGTAACATCTACAATCGGTTCTAGGTCAGAAAGCACAACCAGAATTAATTCATACATTAGGCGCACCGCATTTTAAGGCGCACTGTCGATTTTTGAGAAAAGTAAAGGATTTTAAGTGCGCCTTATAGTCCGAAAAATACGGTAATCACCATTTATTGAAGACCTCAGAAAAAGAGTTGTTGATGCTCATTAGGCTGGAAAAGTTTACAAACCGATCTCTAAAGAGTCACCAATCCATGGTCATTTTATACAATTTGAAGAATTTCAAGACCATTGTTACTCAGCCAATCAACAAAGATCATTCCAAGAGCAAGGTTTGTAATAGCCCATGGCATCACAAATGAACCCAGGATAACTTGTAAAGGCCTCTCTCACATCGTCTAATGTTAATGTTCATCAGTCCACCATCAAGAAAAGACTGAATAACAATGTTGTGCAAGGACAAAGCAATTGCTCTCCAGCAAGAACATTGCTGCCCATCACATCTCACATGGACAATCCAAAAGGCTATTGGAAAAATATTTTGTGGAAGTTTGGTTTAAATGAGAAGTATGTCTGGAGAAAGAGAACAGTGCATTCCAACATAAGACCCTTATCCCATCTGTGAACCATAGTGGTGGTAGTATCATGGGTTTTGCCTGTTTTTCTGCATCTGAGCCAGGATAACTTGCCACTGTAGGTGGAAGACTGAATTGTGAATTATACAAGCAAATTCTAATGGAAAATGTCAGGACATCTGTCCATGAACTGAATCTCAAGCAAGATAAAGTGGGTCATGCAGCAAGACAACAACCCGAAGTTAATGTTTTGAAATGGCCAAGCCTGGGTCCTTTCTGTGTGGAGTCCTCCCTGTATCCGAATGACTTTATCTATGGGTGCTCCAGTTTCATCCCACTGTCCATATACATGCTTTAGGTTAATTGACTACACTAACGTGGCCCTAGTGTATGAGTGTGTGTATGAGTGTGTGAGTGTATGTGCCCTCCGATGGATTGGCACCCTTTCTAGGATTGTATCTGCGCTGCGCCCTATGCCACCGGCTGGGCACTGACTTTCCCATGACCCTGTTTAGGTTTAAGCAGATAAGAAAGTGAATGAACGAATGTCTTTGGACTGAGGAAGGAAACCGGAACACCCAGAGTAAACCCATGCAGTCACACAGAACTGTGCTGCCCGTGGAATAAATAAATGACCAAGCTTAATATGTATTTTTGTCTCATATGTTTGAAAATCTAATGATGTCTTAGGTCATATTTAAGCAGAAATATTGAAATTTTAAAGGGTTTATAACCTTTCAAGCACCACTGTAGACTGTAAATTGTATTATGATCAGGTGATTACTGTTGTATCTGCTTTGTGTTTTCTCACTGACAAGGTGAAGTTAACATCTGCTACGTACATAAACAATGTCAGCCTATCAGGAATAACACCCGTTGCAGGTGCAGTGCATTCTAGCACACTAGTTGCCTCTGTGTCATTCCAATACATTCATTTCAAGAGTCAACAGGCTATGACCGGCAGTATGTGTAGCATCAAACAGTGTTTAATTGGGCTGTGATCTATAGCAAGGTGGTTTGGTGTTCCCACCATCCTTACTCAGTCTTTGTGTATGTGTGTTTTTTTCAGAGCACCTACAACATAATAGAGGTGATTGGTTTCTCCCCATCAGCACTACTGTCCCTTGGGAGGGTGCTGTTCACAGTCATGCTCCAGCAGTGCCCTGATACTCTGGCACTGGGCCTGGCAGTTAATGCCTCTAATATCACAAACCTCTGCTCTGCACAAGCCACCCCCAGTGTTTCGGCAGGGATTAACCTTAAGTGATTTCTGCTGCAAAGATCATCTCCTGCTGCGACAACAAGCTCAGGATGCAGTTCATTTCACAGCCCAGGAGAGAAAGCAGGAATTCACTAGCGAGACTAATATGCAGTGAGAAATATACTGATGCTGCCCTCTTTAGGAGATCATGTGCATTGCAGTCTGCACTAAGAGAAACTGTCATAGCATCTTAAGCTTTGCCACAAGCGTTGCAAAACATTTATCTTGAGACCGTTGAACCACATGTAAGGCCCAGCTTTTACCTGTCAAGGCAAGCACCAAGGCTGTTCTCTGTACTGGCATTCACATGGTGTAATGAACTTCTGACTTATGTCTGAATCTCTGCTACCTTCATATGCAGAATAAAGACCAATATTAGGCCGTTGAAGGAATACTAATTAGGCTCATAAAACATATTTAAAAACTAAGCTTATTTGCTTATTTTACTTATTAATTAACATTTGTATTTACTTCTCTATCAGCACCAACTCCTATATTTAGCAGTGCCTTAGCTTGCTGGTATCTTTAGACACTTAGGATTGCACAGATGGGGCATTCATTGATTCTGTCAGGCAAGCTGTCTGCAATTAAATGCAACTGCTCACCTTGCACATGTGTTACCTATAAATTTAGGCTCCGTTTTTACAGCATCCTTGTCATCAACATAATCGCCTTCACTCGCATGGATAAATTTAGTAAAACCAGCACAGTTTTAATTTGTCTGAAACTATGACAGAACTTTTAGTTGATTTTCAGGACAGGGGTACACAGACTCTGAGTGACATGTGCTAACGAGGCCACTGGCCTATTAGGAGCCTGGACCAGGCCCAGCCCTGCATGATGAGACTGAAAAAGGTCAGCCGCTCACATTGATGAGCGTTTGGGAAGTGAGCCAGCAGGTGATATCAGCTCTGACAGCCCACAGAGAGAGAGAGAGAGAGAGAGAGAGAGAGAGAGAGGGGGGGAACGTTGGGGCTCTGACCTTCATCCCTGTTCCCCCTCAACTCCCAACAGCGTGAGCTACATTTGAATAAAACATTCGTCTCTCCACATTGTGAGTGCAACCTGTGCTGAACTGAGGCTATGCAAGCACATTGACAATATGCCAGTACACAACACAATTCACAAAGCACGGCCTGCAGATACATCTGAGAACAAGTGCTGTCACGATAAAAAAGCATCACTCATTCTGTTCTCACAGAACATTTTTACTACAGCATGGTGGCATATATGTGTGGTTAAGCCGCATCCTGTTTCAAAACTTCATCAATGCAATTTTGAAAAGGAAACATTTTGCTACGCATTTTCCTGTATGTACTTACATTTCTACATTTTGTTTTTTTTTCCTTTCTTTTTTGTCTTACATATTAACAGTCAAATGCATAATAATTAAAAGTTGGTTGTTTTTTTTTTCATTTCTAAAATTACCTGGATGTCTACATTAATTATTTTCATTTCATAAAGTGTAATCGGTTTACAAAAAAAAAAAAACAGTAGACAAACACATTCTGCCTAAACTAATAACAAAAACTATTAGACTTGTGTCTATATTGAACTCACTAATTAATGAATAACTGTACAGGCTAAAAAGAAGTGTGACATTCAGTCAGGTGTGTCCAAAATTTGGACTGGTGGTGTATGTATATTGCAATCCATAAGATATGGGAAAATGAATTAGCACTTTTGATCCCTGGTTCAATCCCAACATTGGACTCAATCTGTGTGGGGTTTGCATTTCCTTCCTGTGTTTGCATCCATTTAGTTCAGGTACTCTGGTTTCCTCCCAAATTCCAAAGGCTCTAAACTGACCCAGTGTGAATGTGCCTGACTAGTATCAATGTGACCTTGCTGCTGTTGTGAATAGCCATTGATGGTGATGCAACATTAAATAAAACAAAGAAACTAACTAACAAGCATTAGCACACTTAAAATGTGAATACAATGATGATGCACTTGGTTTACGATCATCGCATCATTTTACATGTAGGGGCAACATTACCTACCCACAGTGTTTAAACTATATAAAACCTATTAACAATATGCTACAGGCTGTGCTATGAAATATACTCACTGACAAAAAAAATGAACGCACCCAGATAGAAATGTTGGATTGCTGCAAAACTCAGCATGCAGTTAGGTCTCAGGCAGATATATAAATGATTACAGGTGTGGTCTGACTAGACACTGTGTCTTGCAACAAGATGGCATAAAAGTGCTTCCGCACTGTGGTATAAAAAGAATCTCATAGGCTTGGGCAATGTACCTCTTGGTGAGAGATCGTTGATTGTTAGACATGCCTCTACGATGTACTTGGAGACATTTTTCCCAGTTGACAGAGTCATCATTGGACTGAGAGAAGCAGGACGGTCATTTTGATTTACTGCCATCTAGGCTGTTCTGACCTAGCTGTTGGGAGAAGTTGTTCTGTGAGGGCACCCACACACAGTGAACAGGTTCCGGACTGTTTAGAAAGACCACCAGTATCACTAGATCCCCCAACTAGGTCCACCATCAAGACACCGGTGGCACCTTCACTACACATCTGTTTCTCTGCCCAGACCAGTTCCAGGTGCTTAGCAGAAGGAAATTTGTTGTCATGGCACCCAATATGTATCCTGCCATTGACAGCCAAACACAGTCGCCTTCATTTGCGGTGGTGTCGTGAATGGGAAACCTGGGCTGCTACAGCCTGGAACCATATCATCTTTAACGATTATTCCATGTTTTGTTTGGGATCCGACAATGGTCGGGTTCGAGTATGGAGGCCTTGTGGTGGGTGCTTCAATTCTGCCTTTGCTGTGGAGCAACATACTGCCTTAACTGCTGGTGTGATGATCTGGGGAGCCATCGCATACGACAGTCGGTCACCCCTAGTAGTGATACAAAGGACACTAACAGTTCAGCGATATGTGTAGGACATCCTTCGGTCACATGTTGCCTCTCATGGAAGGGCTTCTAACTGGCATCATTCAGCAAGATAATGCTCACCCACACACAACAAGAGTGTTTCCCCGGAATGTCTTCACCAGACTGCAACAATTCTGTGGTCTGCCCAATCCCCAGATTTATCACCAATCAAACATTTATGGGACCAGCTAGGACACCAGCTTCGGCAACCTGTGAATGTACAGAATCTACAGACCCAGCTACAACATCTGTGTGTAAAAGTGCTGCAGGACACCATATGGAACTTGTACAGTCGTATGAAAAAGTTTGGGCACCCCTGATAATTTTCATGATTTTAGTTTATAAATCATTGGTTGTTCAGATCAGCAACTTGAGTTAAATATATCAATAGCAGATGAACACAGTGATATTTGAGAAGTGAAATGAAGTTTATAGGATTTACAGAAAGTGTGCAGTAATTATTCAAACAAAATTAGGCAGGTGCCATACATTTGGGCACCCCAACAGAAAAAATTACATCAATATTCAGTAGATCCTCCTTTTGTAGAAATAATAACAGCCGTTAAAACGCTTCCTACAGCTTCCAGTCTGGATTCTGGGTTGAAGGTGCTTTGGACCATTCTTCTTTAGAAACATCTCCAGTTCAGTCAGGTTTTGATGGTTTCCGAGCATGGACAGCCCACATTTTTCAGTAATATTCATGTCTGGGGACTGAGATGGCCATTCCAGAACGTTGTACTGGTTCCTCTGCATGAAATGCCTTAGTAGATTTTGAGCAGGGTTTGGGGTCGTTGGCCTCGGTGCAACTGGTTGTCACTGATTCTTGAACATTGTTCTCAGAATCTGGAGATATTAACTGGAATCCATGCGACCCTCAACTTTAACAAGATTCCTAGTACCTGCACTGGCCACACAGTCCCACAGCATGATGGAACCGCCACCAAATTTTACTGTGGGTAGCAAGTGTTTGTCTTGGGATGCTGTGTTCTTTTTCCGCTCCTTGTTATGTCCAAATAACTCCATTTTAGTTTCATCAGTACACAGCACTTTATTCCAAAATGAAGCTGGATTGTCCAAATGTGCTGTAGCACACCTCAAGTGACTCTGTTTGTGCGTGTCTGCAGAAAAGGCTTCTTCTGCATTACTCTCCCATACAGCCTCTCCTTGTGCAAAGTGCGCTGTATAGTTGAACGATGAACAGTGACACCATCTGCGCAAGATGAGGTTGTAGGTCTTTGGAGGTGGTCTGTGGCTTGACTATGACTGTTCTCACCATCCTTCGCCTCTGCCTATCTGAGATTTTTCTTGGTCTGCCACTTCGGGAGTTTCCTTAACTAGAACTGTGCCTGTGGTCTTCCATTGCCTCACTATGTTCCTCACAGTGGAAACTGACAGCTGAAATCTCTGAGAGATCTTTTCCCTTTCCCTGAACCATGATGTTGAACAACCTTTGTTTTTCAGGCCATTTGAGAGTTGTTTTGAGGCTCCGATGTTGCCACTCTCTTCAGAGAAGATGCAAAGAGGGAGAGAAAACTTCCAATTGGCCACCCTTAACACTTTCTCATAGTTGGATTCACTTGTGTATGTAGATCAAGGGTCAATGAGCTTACGAAAACAAATTTTGTGTTCCAATAATTAGTGCTAAAGGTATTCAAATGACAAGGGTGCCCAAATTTTATGCACCTGCCTAATTTTGTTTGAATAATTACTGCACACTTTCTGTAAAACCTATAAACTTAATTTCAGTTCTCAAATATCACGGTGTTCATCTGCTATATGATATATTTACCTGAAATTGCTGAGCTGGACAACCAATGATTTATAAAGAAAAATCATGAAAATTATCAGGGGTGCCCAAACTTTTTCATACGACTGTATGCCTCCATGACCAACCATATTTCATCTAGTATCCAGGCTACAGGCAGTGTATTAGAGCCTCCTTTCAACTGTACAATTTTCCCCAGTTTGTTTAAAATGGTGCCTTGGAAGCAAATCTGTTGTAATTCTCCTTAAATGTTTATTGGATATTTAATTAATAAACTAAATGTTCATTTACTATTAACTACTTATATGTTAGTTAGCAATTAACTAAACTACATACACTACATACACCATTCCAGTGAAGATGGACACAAAACTAGCTCCACAACTTTCAGCCTTTCCGTAGAGTTGTCATTGCTAAAGCTAAACCAGAAGCAAAAAAAAAATATGCAACTTAAATACATGTTGGCATTTAAATATAAAAGTTAATATGAAGAAATACAACCCCAAATCAGAAAAAACTTGGGACAGTATTCATATAAATACACATAGTATTTCTTACATGTATTTTGACTTTTATTTAATTGCAGACAGTATGAACCTGAGATAAACATCCATTCCTGCATTTCACCCCTGCAACACATTCCAAAAAAATTGAGACGGGGGGCACTTTAGAGCTAGTAATGAATAAAAAAATTAAATAATGATGTGATTTCAATAAGGTGTTGTCAACGAGTGATTGTAATCATGATTTGGTACAAAACTAGCATCCAGGAAAGGCTGAATCTTTCATGAGTCAATAACTGCGTAAGAAAATTATTGAATGTTAAAAACAATGTACCTCAAAGAAAGCTTGGAAGGGATTTGCATATATTTGCATCTACAGTGCATAATACCATTAAATGGTTAAAGGAATCTGGAGGAATCTCAGTATGTAAAGGCCAAGACCACAGTCTTAAGCTGAATGCCCATGATCTTCGATCCCTCAGATGGCACTGCGTCAAGAACCCCTATTCAACAACAGCTGATATAACCACATGGGCAAGGGATTACTTTGGCAAACCTTTATCAAGCACTACAATACAGAGTTACATTCACAAATGCCAGAAGCGGCATCGACTTCTCTGGGCTCGGAAGCATCTAGGATGGACCATCACACAGTGGAAATGTGTATTGTGGTCAGATGAATCAGTA
Source organism: Ancistrus triradiatus (assembly GCA_025084515.1). Classification (NCBI taxonomy): domain Eukaryota; kingdom Metazoa; phylum Chordata; class Actinopteri; order Siluriformes; family Loricariidae; genus Ancistrus; species Ancistrus triradiatus. Next base: position 109,019 of record JAJAGP010001375.1, read on the forward strand.
TTCCAGGTTTTTTTTTTAACAATGACGCCGTGTGCTACGGACAAAAGATGAAAAGGACCATCTTGTCTGTTATCAGCAACAAAGCCATTTACAGCAAGATAATTTACACTTCTGTGATGGTAGCATTAATGCAGAAAAATACCTTGAGATTTTAGAGCAACAAAAGCTGCCTTCAAGATTACATCTTTTGCAGGGACGTTTATGCATTTTTCAACAAGACAATGCAAAATCTCATGTCTGTGTAAGTTGTCAGTCATTCAGGTCATGGTAGACTTGAAGGCTTGAAGACTAGATAGACTTGAGTATAGTTGAAGGCAATTGGATGTGGCACATCCATGCTTTTATCTGTAAAAATCTTCCTTGTATTTGAAGTAGGTGGTGGTAAGGCAGAGATCTAGCAGGGTGCAAATCTGATCTGGGGGTGAAATTGGTTCTCATGGGCATGGAGTTGTCTTGCTGTAGTTTCCTCACCATCTCAGTAGTGGGTACACATGTGAAAAGTGAGGTGGCATCAAAGGACAAAATGGTTTCATCCGAAATCAGACTTAGTTCTTGGACCTTGCTGGTGAAATCTGTGAAGTTATGGATATGATGAGTAGTGTTTCCTACAAGTGGCGCTAAGATGGTAGCGAGGTGTCTTGCAATCTTGTAGATGGTCGAGTTTATACTGCTGATGACGGGTCTGAGTGGGACATCTTCCATGCGAATCTCCTCATCATATCCAGATTTCCACAGATTTCACCAGCAAGGTCCGAGAATTAAGTCTGGTATCAGATGAAACCATGGTGTCCTTTGATGTTACCTCACTTTTCACATGTGTACCCACTACTGAGGCAGTGGAGACGGTGAGGAAATGACTACAGCAGGTCAGCTCTTTGCCCATAAGAGCCAATTTCACCCCAGAGCAGATTTGCACCCTGGTAGACCTCTGCCTTACATGACAAAGCCTGGATGTGCCATGGGTTCCCCAGTGTCTCCCATTGTAGCCAACCTCTACATGGAAGAGCTGGAAAGCATAGCTTTGAGTGCTTTCAGAGGAACATCACCTAGCCATTGGTTTAGATATCTGGATAACAATCTGGGTCAAAATCAAAACCCAAGTAGTAGAAGTGTTCACCGAACACATCAACTCAGTCGACAGAAACATCAAGTTCACCAGGGAGGACACCAAGGAAAAGAAACTACCATTCCTGGATTGGAATGTGCTCATTGAGGATGATGGAAGCCTCAACATCAAGGTTTATGGGAAACCCACACGCACAGACCAGTATCTGCTGTTTGACTCCCATCACCCACTGGAACACAAGCTTAGGGTTATCAGGACCTTACACCACCGGGCAGAGAACATTCCTTCCAAGACAGAGGGAAAAGAAAAGGAACACACACATCAGGAGGACACTTAAAACTTGTCGCTTCACCAGATGGGCCTTTGTCAAGGCAGCTAGGAGACATGGAGAAGAACCTCAGATGTCAACCAGTGAGGAACCGAAAGACAGACAGAACAACATCATAGTCCTGTATGTGGCAGGACTCTCTGAGAAATTTAGAAGAATCTTCTCCAAATACAACATCCTGGTACACTTCAGACCCAGCAGCACCCTCAGGAAAAAAATGGTTAATCCTAAGTACAAAACACCCAAACAAACTGAGCAACTTTGTGTATGTGGTGCAATGCAGTGAGGAGTGCTCAGATCGTTACATATGAGAAACCAAACAACGACTCCATAGGTGCATGGCACAACATCGAAGAGCCAGCTCATCAGGACAGGACTCAGCAGTTCATCTGCATTTAAAGGACAAGGGGCACTCCTTTGTAGATACTAATGTTCACATTTTGGACAGAGAAGACAGGTGGTTTGAGAGAGGTGTGAAAGAGGCGATATATGTCCAATTAGAACAACCATCATTGAACAGAGGAGGTGGTTTACGTCATCAGCTATCAACCACCTACAAAGCAGTCTTCAGACCCAAGTGACTCTAATGACTCCCATGATGGCAGGGTGGGGCAACGACTCAGTAATGAGTCACACCTTGGCTCCTGTGACCCTAACGACTCATGTATTGACAGGGTGGGTCAAGGACTCTCAGGACCACCCCCAAGGAGACAACTCTGCTAGGGTTAAATACCTGGGACTCCACATCAGTTTCTAGAACTGAAGAAGCCTTTCAGATGAGAGGTAAAACGTCATCAACAACCAAGATGAAGTCCAAACTCTACATTAAATATTCTAAGAAAATATTCCATAGCCCAGATAATACCGAATATATAAGACAAGGACAAAGTAGTTACCAAATTAATAATGGGCATGCAAGCTCTTACAGAAGCTATTAACCAGAGTATAAATAGTCCAAAAATGATTTTATTGTATGCTACAATATAGTTACAGAAGCTTTGTCATCAACTCTACATTCAGATCTAATGCAAAACCACATACTGCACACATTTCAAAGGCATGGCTGTGGAAGAAGCGAGTATGGGTACTGGACTGGCCTGCCTGCAGTCCTGACCTGTCCCCAGTAGAGAGTGTGTGGAGAATTCCTAAACGAAATATGCGACAATGTCGACACTGTACTGTTGCACATCTTAAGGAAGTGTTTACAACAATGATGACATGGTACTGTTGCACATCTTAAGTGTTTGCAACAATAACGACACCGGTACTGTTGCACATCTTAAGACATGTTTACAGGAAGAATGTAACATTAAATCACTTGGTATCTTATGTGCCAAAACGTCTTTAAAGTGTGGTGAAAACGAATGGCAACATTACAAAATAATAAATGCTTTACTGTCCCAACAAGTTTTTGAATGTGTTGCAGGCATGGATGTTTATTAACAAATGAGATGAAGTTGACCAGACAAAACATGAAATATCTCAGGTTCATACTGTCTGCAATGAAATAAAAGTCAAAGGAAATTTAAGAATTACTGTCTGTTTTTTCTATGCATTTTCCATACTGTGCCAACTTTTTCTGATCTGGGGTTGTAAATCTAAACAACATCTATAACTTTACTTAATCCATCTTTTTTCAGTTAAGCTGGTCATTCTGCATCGTCAAATATTAAGTAACTCAGGTGAAGGTGGCAATAAGTAAAATTAAAACTGATATATAGCATCTGCATCTAATGCAGTCAATCATGCCTGCATGTGATGGCTGACCAGGTCGGTTTAGAGAGCTGCATCATGCAAGCTCCTTTAATAAATTATCAACAATAAAAATTTAATTTTGCATCACCACTGCAATCGTGAATATGGGAATAATCTGGATAAACCATTGTTATGATAAATGTGACAACCAGAATAATCATCCCTTGGCCTATATTATTCATAAGCAAAGCAAATTATTTTGTGAAAAATAATACAATTTAATAATAACATTAAGCATTTTGGACTGCTAATACAGTTCTATTTTGCTATTTACAAATATTTGCTAGCAAAAAATAATAAAGGGAGGCCATTAAAAACTCTCAGCACATCATGCTGTGTTTTCACCACCATTTCCCTTGAGCAAAGCTTTCATCTGTTATGTCGGACATAAAAACGCTGGTAGAGAAGTCATGCTGCGCTACGCCCTAAAGCCAAGGCTGTCTATTTCACACACAGGCAAAGTCAATGGAAGCAGAGGGGTGCTTTCCAGTCAGCACTTCCAGCTGCCCCACATCGGTTCACGCATTTGAAGAGCTTCATTTGTCAGACACAGACACATGTATAATTGAGAATTGAGTTCTCTCTTGTGCTTGAGGTTGGTTAAGTTTATACATCATCATGGGGACCAAACATCCCTACAAGCATAGACATTTGTTAACCTTGTAACAAAATTTTGCTAGTCATCTCAGTGGAAACTGCTGATTTACAAACAACTTTCTTTTGAAAAAGCAAAATAACCTACATATTAGATTTATGTTACTAAGGTTAAGGTCAGGGTTAGTGGTAGTTGTAGCAATAATTATGTACAGTAATATTATGTCAATTTAAAGTCCTTACAATGATATCAAGACAAACTTCTGCTTGTGTGTGTTTGCCTGTCTGTCTGTGTGTCTCACAAGGGCTTCTGCACCTGCTGATAGGGTGAGTAACATGCTCACACTGGCATTTGCTGTGATGCAGGTGTTGTTGGTACTGCTGTCTCCCAGGTCTTATGTGTCAAATCTGAATCTTAGGCCTGCAGACCTGTAGACAGGTGATACCGAGATCAGTTGTTTTGAATAGTGATCTCCCACGATGCAAAGCCATACCCATGCACATACATACATGAAAGTGAGTATCTCACATACACCATACAACTATAAGTTTGTGGACACCCAAACATTACATCCAATAACATGAGTATTATTATAAGGCTTGTCATCAAAACTAGGATGGCCTTTCCAGGTCCCATCGGACTTATCATTTTGGCTGTTTACATCATATGAATAATGTACATTTATACAGTTATAAGATTACATTCCTATCATTCATTTAACTCTAGTCTACCACGGGACTGTGGTGGCCTAGCGATTAAGGTACAGGACTCTGCAGTTCAAATCCCACTTCTGCCAAGCAGCTACTGTTGGGTCCTTGAGCAAGACCCTTAACCCACAGTTGCTTGGATTATAAGATTGTATCAATTGCAAGTTGCTCTGGATAAGGGTGTCCTGCTAATGCTGTAAATGTAGTACTCAATTTATCCCCGTTAGGATTCCAAATCGATGCGTAACGTATGATGTAGAGGACACACCTATGGACAATTTAGAGCAAAGAGTCCACCTACTGGCATTTATGGGGAAGGTAGGAGTTAGAAGAGGATCTCCTTTGTCAAAAAATGTGTAAGAAAATTATTGAAATGTTGAAAAACCATGTTCTTCAAAGAAAGATTTGAAGGGTTTTGCATGCAGTATTTCTCCCTCTACAGTGCATAATATCATTAAATGATTCAAGGAATCTGAAGGAATTTCAGTGCGTAAAGGGCAAGGGCACAAGCCTAACCTGAAGAGGCGACATCTCTCAGACGGCACTACATCAAGAACCGTCATTCATCAATAGCTAACAGAACCACATGGGTAAGGGATTACTTTATCAAATCTGTATCAAGCACTACAATACAGTTACATTCACAGATGCCATTTAAAACTTTACTGTGCAAAGAAGAAGCCTTATATCAGTGTTCCAGATCAATATTGGAAGAAATATAAGCCATGTGCTCCGGATTATCAGCTACAAGTCTCAAAGCCAGGCTCTGTCATGGCTTCACTTCAAAAAAAGTACACTGAGATTTTAGAACAACATTAATCTGTCCGATGCTTATTAACAAATGAAATGAAGTTAACCAGATAAAAACTCATATTGGCTGCAATTAAATAAAAGTCAAAGTAATTGTAAGGAACACTGCATATATTTTTTTATATTTGCATTTACCACTAGTTGGAAGCACAGGTAAGGTCTACCTGCATGGCGTTTCCGCCTGACGCACCTCCGACGGTGCCAATGGGGTAACTGCAGGGTCATCAGCCGGGAGCCACCCTTCATTGATGTTTCGCTCCATTGATCCCGGAACATCTCATTCCTTTTCCATACTCACCACTTTCTTCCTTTTTTTTGTCCCGGAACTCTCATGGTGGTGGAGCCAACGGCAGAGGAGTCTCCCTGCCGCCCCTACAGCTACCCCTAGGACCCACTCTTTCCCCCACGACATGTCCTTCTCCGTGAACCAAACCAGAAGCTGGCTCTTTCTGCCTCTTCTGGCCAGGTCCCTAGTGCCCTCTCAGCCTGTCCAGATACTCCAACTTTTCCTAAGGAGCGCTGGAATGGATGTTCCAACGAACCCATGCTCTTACCTCCAAAGGGTATGATAGTTGTGGGGACCATTCCAGCTACCGGGCACTCGGCTACCAGGCTCAGTGTACTTGCCTTCTTCCTTTCAAAAGCAGCCTCCATTCCTCCCTCCAAGGACAGTTAGCTCTGCAGGATCGCCATTTGGCTATTGGGGGACCACAGGTTGACAGCTGGGGATGAATCTCTGGAGGGAACATGGAGATGTGATCAAGATCCACTCTTAAGTTCCAGTTACATCCAGCTGTTAGGTGAATCGTATCCCTATTATTGTTGGTGTGAGCTCCGGCCCCTGTCCAAACAAAGCTGATGAAAACGTCCGGGTCTTAGAAGGGGGTTCTTGGCTGCTATTTCCATTTCCGTGCTTCAAGGACTTCTGCCAGCTTCCGCAGAACCAGATCGTGCCGCCACCTATACCTACCCTGCGCCAGGGCTATCTTGCAACTGGACAGGATATGTTGTAGGCTTGGGTTTGGGGCATTGCAGAGCTGGCAGCTTTCTTCTGTGCCATACCACTGGCTCAGATTGCTTGGGCTGGGGAGGGTGTCATACGTGGCCCGAATAAGGAAACTAAGCCTTGCTTGAGGCATCTTCCACAAATCAGACCACTTGATGTTCCTGTTGACGACTCCTTCCCAAGTTGTCCATCGGCCTTGCTGTGACTGGCTGAGCGCCTTGATTTTATATTGTTCTTCCTCGTGCCTGACCACCTCCTCAATCACCAGCTCCTTCCTCTCCTTTCTTGTGGCCTTGGACCAGAACTTCGAGGCTGTTCCCCACCCCAACCCTGCTCTCCCTGACTGTGTCCTGCCCACCACTTCATTGTGTTGCAATCTACTGATGGCCTGGTCGACAGCCTCCTCTGCCTTCCACTTACGTCCTGTGATACACCACAAGTGTATCCTGAAAAAAAACCTTGTGAAATAAGCAGCTTTTCTGATCTGTTTTACCATCTTTTAATACAGTAGTTAAGCATACAAATCATTGTTCATGCAATGACACTGAGATAGTAACAGGAGTGTCAGTTGCATGCACGATAAAACCATTATACAGTGGTACCTCGGTGGCCAACCACCATGGAAATCGTCGAATTCGGTTCCCAACGCATTTTGACTAGACAAATTGGTCTCAGTTCTCGTTGTCAAGCTGCATGACTCGTTTCAGCCAAAACACAATTCATGATTCAGGATTCACAATTCAGTCCACAGTAATTCAGGTTCACAATAGCCCTTCCTCAGTGATGACTTCCGCTGTGTTTATCGTGGGTTTTTTTATTTTTACATCTACAGTACAGTATTCTTATTGAAAATAAGTCTCCATGTGTTCTGAAAAGATTAATTAATAAGAGAAAAAAGAAAGGAAACCTGAGTTCACCATTAGAGTAAGTGTTTTGCTTTTACCTTTCACTTTCAGTCCATTACTAACTAAATTACAGTTCGTGGTACATTTAACTTATAATGGATTTGTGGAATCAAGCAGCATATGTACAATACAACTCCATTAATGCATATAATGCTTTATATAGTGTGGATTTTCTGGGGGTCTTTAATGGATGAATTCAATTTACATTATTCCTTATTGGAAAAGTGTACTATGTTCAACTCTTGTGATATTTTAACAACCACTGTTACTATAAAATAACTAAACCACAAGGGTATGTGGCAGTAGCATGTAATGCAAACTAAGTCTGAAAGAAGAGAATGTCAGTATCACATTCTCTCCCAAATGATTTTTGTAGGTGCATCTGTATCATCCCCTCGGTGCTAATAGCAACCTCTTCCACCCCTGGGACATGGAAAATGGCAATGATTCTGGTTTACAGTGGTTATATCAATTATTTTATTTATATTGATTTTGTCATTCAGGCCAACTCATGCAAAACAAATATGTGCGGACGTAGTAAATAGGTTTGAATAGTAGACAGTGAGAAACTTGAGAGATTCCATGGTAGCTAGATCAGTCATGATGTGACTTTAAAAATGTGAGAAAAATAAACAGTGATGCTTCATTAAATCAAGTGGGCAGAACTGCTTTGATCGTGGTAGAGCAATGAGGGAAGCCTTAGTTGAAACTTTTATACAGGACTTGGAGATGCCAAACAACTGAAATGAGTTAAAATGGTCATTAAAAGATGTGTTTGCTATAAAAAGATCTCTTCTGTCACCTCAGAAAAAGCTTGTCTATTATGTGACTTGATGATATGACAAAAGTTGAGAGTAATTGATTAAGATTATTCAAATAATGTATGTGTAACTGTAGGGTAACCAAATGCATTGTCCATCATTTTATGATCCGCTTAACTTATTACTGTTCTCAGCTCAAGATTTCCATCCTTTGAGGAGTTGCGGTGGCAACAGGCTTGAGAAGGTTAACCTGGACTACTCTATTCCCTGGCCCCAAATTGAATTTTAATTAATAATCTTTAAAAATAACGCATTCATAATAATCTTTAAATAAACTTTGTTTTCGGATCCTTTTAAACATAATGTGTAAGATTATTATTTATGTCATATAAAATAGGTCACGTATTGGGTGGTGTTTTGTTGATTCATAATATTATAAATATTATTTTTTTATAAAGGTACATATTGGTTATCAAATTCAAACTACATACACCAAAACACCGCCCAAAAATGCCCAAATAAAGTCTTACACAAAAATCAGGGCACCTTTAGTCCAATGACATTTGTGTTGATTTTTGTAAATGAAAGAAGTTCACAAACAAAGTTCATTATCTACAAAGGCACTAGTGGGTTATCGGAACGGTTTACAAAATTTTTCAAGACTGCATTTTTAAATGGTTATGATATCTGAATTAAAGTGTCATATTTAGTTTGACTCCTTGTAGTGATTACTTCCCACTTTAGTCGAGACCAGACACTCTCAAGTTTTAATTGTAGGGTAAAGGATTAATTATTTACGCAGGGCTTTTGACAGATTTAGACTGGGATGAATTGGCTCAGGTTACTGGTCCGGAAGTCTGGGAGTCATGTCTGGCCTGCCTGCCGGTCCGTTAGCCGGAGAGTGTCGGTGGGCGTCTGGCTGAACTGGGCTTACCGGTACTCTTGATCTTGAATCGTGCATCCTGACTTAGAATAAGGGCAAGAGATGGGAGTTCATAGTGAAAGAGTTCTTATGGTGATAGAGAAGATGGGTTGCTGTCTTTGCCTCCGTGGGGTTGCAGATGGTCTCATGTGATCCCTCTGGCTGTTTGTTCCTTCCGGTTCTCATTCAAGCTATGCTGCTATAGACAATGCTTGCAGGGTCTCATGCTACACATGGCATCAGTGATTGTTAATAGACACTGTGCTCTTAATCAATAACTAATTACATTTCTGTTTTCTCGCCGAGCTGTGTTCCTGTACCAGTTCCTGCCCCACAGATGATGTTCATCCGCTTCAGCTTCACTCAAGCTGCTTCCATCATAAGCTCCAGCCCCACCATACTCAGGCCACACCAGGGGGCAGTAACTCTCTCCCTCCGTTGGTTATCTGGGGACGAAGTGCCGCCAATGACTTTCCTGCTTAGACTCAGGATCCTGGAGTGACTCTGTGTATCGGACTACTTAATGCTTAGTGCATAATTCACATTTTATTCGAACTATGACTCCATGACTTATTAGTTTAGATAAATTAGCTTCATTCTTACATTTATCATCTATGCCACCCAAGGGTTGGGTCACTTTTTGTGTCTTGCTCCTCCCAAAGTTTCTTCCTCATAACGCTTAGGGAGTTTTTCCTTGCCACTGTCACCCTAGGCTTGCTCAATTTGGAATTGGACGTAAATATTAGGAGATAATCTAAAATTGTAAAGTTGCTTTGAGACAATGCTCCACTGTAAAAAGTGCTATATAAATAAATCTGACTTGACTTGATTAGCTTCTTTTCATTTATAACATCAGCAAATCATAGACTTTGACGAGGACTGCCCTTTTTTATGTCTTGATAATCATATTACAGAGCACCAATAAATGTGTTCACATAAAGTATTAAACAAACATTTTTGGGCATCTCTGTCCAAATTATTTAAACCTATCATCACCAGTAAGGTAATGTGGTGGACTACTAACCAGTTGGTCCAGGGTTCCAGTCCTTGCACTGCCACACCGCCACTGAGCACTATCACAGTCAATCTGTTAAAAATAACTTATGAAGAAAACAAAGCATAGCTTCAAAAACTATACAGGATTCAAAATACTCCTCATCATGAAACTCTATTGTAAAGCAGGCCTGGAAACACTGAACAATGCTGAAAATGGAGCAAGGAAATAACCATTTAACACTGAAGACACCCTGCCCATTTTATTTTATTTATGCTATATTAAATAGATATTGCTTTAATGAACATACTTTAATGATTCACTAACAATCATGACATTTATATTACCATGATAAAAAAAACGTGACAAGCAGTTTGACTACAGGACTCTGATATGAAGCAGGTTTCAATCCTAGCTGAAGTTGTCCGATACTGAGACGGTTAGCCCTACATGATCAATCATTAGGATGGGTTTCCTTGTACAGCATGACTAGGTTCAAATCACTGGGTGCCAGTGACGTGATAATTTACAGTGACTCATCCTTTTAATTGTTTTTTTCCTTTGATCTGATTCTTGTCTTTTTCTGGTCTGTAGATCAGTTTGAACTGCTGCTTGTATAAAAGGTGCTACATAACAATTATTATTATTATTATTATTATTATTATTGCTGCACCACTATAAGGCATATCTGGTAGGAACGTATGAACACGCGGTTTCACACACGGAAGTTTTTTAATGTGGCGCGGTAAGTTCGGCTAGTTACTTCGGCACGATATAATCATATCGTCTGTCTATATTTTTAAGTATTGTGAAAAGTTGTCATTTAATTTGTTTTCAGTCCACGTTTAGCTTTTTATCTGAATTTTTAAAAGTGATTTAGCTACATATACGCTAGCGGAATTTTAAGCGTCAAACAGCTCCAGGTTTAACCAAATAGTGTACTGTTTAGGGAGCATTTGCCATTTTGTTAAATAACACATAACGTTACATAAGAACACACAACGGTCTCATGAAAAGTTACAATGCATTTCAATATGGCAGCACCAAATTATGTATTTTAGGTGGTAAGGAATATCCATAATGGAGTTTGTTGTTTGTAGGGAATAGGGAACAGAGTGTTGTTTAGGACACGACCCAATATTCAGTACTGAATAGATATAGACGGCATTATTGTAACATTGCATTTATATTTACTAACCTTAATACTTTGCAGCATCATTAATGTCTCCCATGTGGAGAGAGGTGATGGCTCTTCTACCTGCTACTGCAGCAGACTTTACTCTTGCTTTTGGCGAAATAGTTGATCAGAGTGTGCTGTCCATCTTAGAACTGTGCAGGCATGATCTGTACACCACATTAAACCCGGCGTCATGTATGGATAAGGCCCAGATTGTTATAGATTACTCTTGGGAGAAGCTCAACACAGGCACATGGCGAGATGTAGACAAGGAATGGAGGAGGGTTTACTCTTATGGCTGCCTGTTTAAAGCTGTGATGATGTGCCATGGAGAAATATCTCAAGAGGAGGTCCAGCAAGCCATAAAGACATGTGATATGGGTTTACTGATGGGTGCCTCCATCATGGATGATGTTCTGCAAAGGCTCATACGTGTTCTGAGAACCAAATTATCGATGCGGTCTCCCACCAAAGTGGAGGACAGAGAGGAACCGTGCCCAAAGGTGATTTTTATTTTGTATGTGTGTATGGAGCATGAAGGGGGGTTTTTTTATCCTGGGTTGTGGGGGTCTGTGTCCTATCCTAAAGAACACAGAGTGCAGGCATAAGTTGACCATGGCATGCCTCACAGGGGTTGCTTTTGCAGCACTTTAGGATCTTTGATCTACACAAGGGGATGATTGCCACGGAGCCTCCTCTCACTCCGAAACAGCCAGTCGTGCCTGATTGTGACACCTGGCTCAGTCAGAAAGCATTACCAGTACTCATGTGTACTCACATGGTAGTGGGCTAGAATGTTGGACATGGAGATTGTATTCTGTTATTTAAGTGCGCTTCAGTATTAGGATTTGTGGCCATTGCAAAGCTAGAGCCTGTATTTACACAACCTGCCCAGTAAGTGCTAAAATCATTCTCGGTACACACATGTATCAATTCGACAGACATAAAAATTTAAACAATTTAAACTTAAAAATAAATGGCAACAAAAGTGGGAAAGAATGTTGATAAGACATAATTAATAAAATAATATGCTGTCATTTAAACTTGGCTCTTATTACAGGTCACAAATGGTATGGTCAATGGCAAAGACTAAATATCAGTCAAAATGGCGTTGGCTACAGCTGAATATGGGGCAGTCCTTGGCGTTATGCTGAGCGATAACATGTTTTCCCATACCTGACATTGAAAATAGAAATGCATTTTCAGATATTTTTAGGCTTATAAAAATGTGGTTTTATGGTATTTTGAGTTGTTCAATTTATTTTAGTCTTGGAACCAGCATTTCTAATTTTCAATATAGTTTTATTTTTCTTAACTGTAAATAGTCTGTGCAGTGGGTTCATGTCATTGACCTTTCATATGTACTGCAATGGATCAGGCAAGCGTTACATGAATGCCCATTGATGCCTATGTGACGTTAAGTAAGCTAACAAAAACAATCAAACAGACAAGTGCTACATGCCTTTCTTAGTTTTTCTGTGTCAACCCTAACCCTAGAAACTCAAGAAAGAATGCACACTGGAGCCCATAATCAACCCTGCACTGGCAGTACCAAGGGTCCAGTGTCCAGCTCTGGAAAGTTTCCGAACATTATTTCTGGAACCCCAAAAGCCTGTGATATTACAGCAGATAACTGACCATTGGCCTGCCTTCAGGGAGCACACATGGAGGTACTAGTCTGTGTATACACTTGTTGTGTCAAAACATTGACTTCTCACTGATCGAATAATGTTTCCTATTCTGTTTACATCTGCACATTAAATTATGGGATTATACAGTGGGGCAACAAAAGTATTCAGTCTGTCACTAATTGTGCAATTTCTCCTACATAGAAAGATGAGAAAGGTCTGTAATTTTCATCATGGCTACACTTCAACTATGAGAGACAAAATGAGGAAAACAAATCCAGGACATCACATTGTAGGATTTTAAAAAAAAATTAATTGTAAATTATGGTGGAAAATAAGTATTTGGTCAATAACAAAAGTTCAACTCAATACTTTGTAACATAACCATTGTTGGCAGTGACAGAGGTCAAACGTTTCTGTAAGTCTTCACCAGGTTTGCACACACTGTAGTTGGTATTTTGGCCCATTCCTCCATGCAGATCTCCTCTAGAGCAGTGATGTTTTGTGGCAACACGGACTTTCAACTCCCTCCACAAACTTTCTATGGGGTTGAGGTCTGGAGACTGGCTAGGCCACTCCAGAACCTTAATGCTTTTTATGGAGCCACTCTTCCATTGCCTGAGCGGTGTGTTTGGGATCATTGTCATGCAAGACCCAGCCACGTTCCATCTTCAATGCTATCACTGATGGAAGGAGGTTTTGGCTTAAAATCTCACGATACATGGCCCCATTCATTCTTCTCTTGACACGGATCAGTCGTCCTGTCCCCTCTGCAGAAAAACAGCCCCAAAGCATTATGTTTCCACCCCCATGTTTCACAGTAGGTATGGTGTTCTTGGGATGCAATTCAGCATTTTTCTTCCTCCAGTTGAGTTTTTACCAAAAAGTTCTATTTTGGTTTCATCTGACCACATGATATTCTCCCAATCCTCTTCTGGATCATCCATATGCTCTCTGGCAAACTTCAGATGGGCCTGGACATGTACTGGTTTAAGCAGGGGGACACACTTGGCACTGCGGATCTGAGTCCCTCTCGGCATAGTGTGTTACTGATGGTAGCCTTTTTACTTTGGTCCCAGCTCTCTGCAGGTCATTCATCAGGTCCCTCCGTGTAGTTCTGGGATTTTTGCTCACCGTTCTCGTGATCATTTTGACCCCACGGGATGAGATCTTGCGTGGAGCCCCAGCTCGAGGGAGATTATCAATGGCCTTGTATGTCTTCCATTGCTCCCAAAGTTGATTAAATCACACCAACTTGCTTGCCTATTGTAGATTCACTCTTCCCAGCCTGCTGCAGGTCTACAATTTTCTTCCTGGTGTCCATCGACAGCTGTTTGGTCTTGGCCATGGTTGAGTTTGGAGTCTGACTGTTTGAGGCTGTAGACAGGTGTCTTTTATACAGATAACGAGGTCAAACAGGTGCCATTAATACAGGTAACGAGTGGAGGACAGAAGACCTTCTTAAAGAAGTTGTTACAGGTCTGTGAGAGCCAGAAATCTTGCTTGTTTGTGGGTGACCAAAAACTTATTTTCCACCATGATTTACAATTAAATTCTTTAAAAATCCTACAATGTGATTTTCTGGATTTTTTTTTTCATTTTGTCTCTCATAGGTGAAGTGTACCTATGATGAAAATTACGGACCCTTCTCATCTTTCTAAGTCTCAGAACTTGCACAATCAGTGGCTGACTAATTACTTTTTTGCCCCTCTGTACTTGCTCTCTATAAGCATAGAGTACCTGCGAGCTGTGGCGGGCTGCCGGACGGTTCCTGTCGAGTTAGGATCCAGGTACACTGACGAGGAGTGGTCCCAGAAACTCCTCACAGTGAACAAGTTCATAGATCGTTATATTTTAGGCAAAGTAAGAGATTTTTTTTTTTTTATATGCTGTAATTGAGGTAATATGTAAAGTCACCCAGGCAGACACTTAAACTGTCTATTTGTGTTTGTGTGCAGGAAGATACTGGTACAGGATACTTAGCTCAGCACCAGTTATTTGATCAGGTAATGTATGGTTTGAAGGGTTGTCTGGTTTGTCATGTACTAGTTGTTTTATTATCTTTGTTATTCCTTTCCATAATTTGTTTAGCTGCATTATTGTCGTTAGTGTTGCATACCACATACATGAGCTACAATGCATTCGGACAGTTTTTAAACCCTTTCACTTTTTTTCACATTTTGTTATGTTGAGGCCTTGTGCTAAAATAATAATTCCCCTATCAATCTGCAGTCAGTACTGCATAATGAGAAAGTGAAAGCAGAATTTCTGAATTGTTGTGCAAATTTATTAAAAAAATTAAGACAAAATTTTCACATGGATATAAGTATTCAGACCCTTTGCTACGACACTTGAAATTTAGGTCTGGGGGCCTCCCATTTCTCTTGATCATTTTTGAAATGTTTCTTCACATTGATGGGAGTCCACCTGTGGTAAATTCAGTTGATTGGACATGATTTGTAAAGACACATACCTGTATATGTGAGGTCTCAGCTAACAATGCATATCAGAGCAAAAACCAAGCCATGAGGAGGAAAGAACTGCCTGTATGGCTCAGAGACAGGATTGTGTGGAGGCACAGATCTGGAGAATGCTACAAAAACATTCTGCTGCACTGAAACTTCCCAAGAGCACAGTGCCTCCATAACGTGACCAACCAGGACACTTCCTAGAGCTGACCACCCCACCAAATTAAGTAGTCGGGGGAGAAATAGCACCAGGTCGGCTTTCATGTGTCTTTTACTGATGAGAGGCTTCTGAATGGCCACTCTGCAGCACTCCACCAATCTGGGTTTTAAAGCAGTGTTGGTTGACCTTCTGGACATTTCTCCCATCTGCACAAAGGATCTTTGGAGCTCAGCCAGATTGACCATCACGTCTGTTACCAAGGCCCTTCTCCCCCGACTCCCCCCATTTGTTTGGGGGGGGGGGCAGCTCTAGGAAGAGTCCTGGTTGTTCCAAACTTCTTCCATTTATGAATTATAGAGGCCACTGTGTTCTTGGGAACTTTCAGGGCAGCAGAATGTTTTTGTGACCTTCTCCAGATCGGTGCCTCCACACAATCCTGTCTCTGAGTCATACAGGCAGTTCTTTCCTCCTCATGGCTTGGTTTTTGCTCTGATCTGCATTGTTACCTGTGAGACCTTACATAGACAGGTGTGTTTCTTTCCAAATCATGTCCCATCAACTGAATTTACCACAGGTGGACTCCAGTCAAAGTGTAGACAAATCATAAGGATGATCAAGAGAAATGGGAGCCCCCACAGAGCTAAATTTCAAGTGTCATAGCAAAGGGTCTGAATGAATATATATATATCTGCACAAAATCTGCTTATGGATTATTGAGTTATTGAAAGATATTGGGATATTGAAATTTAGATTTATTTCTTTCTTTATTTATATTTTTTAAGCTCAAGGCCTCAAAAAAAAAAAAAAAAGACATTCCGAATGCATTGGTATATTTCCACTGACATTATTTATCATGAGCGATAAAATGACTCTTGGTTACACTTTTGGAAGAATTTCATTTAATGTCAGAAACTGTATTTAGTTTTCTCTGACCTCCCAAAGGTAACCAGTGCAGTTCCGTATTTTCTATACTGACATACACTTTCGTAATGTGACAGAATCGGGCAGTTCTTTTTGACTGTGTAGAAAGACGGTTGTGTTCATTGTTTAAGGTGCCAGAGCTAAAAGAAGACATTCGCATCCCTGACTACTGTTGTCTCGGTGAGGGTGAGGATGATGACATTACAATTAATGCTTGGTTTGGCCCAGGAGGGACCGTCTCACCTCTGCATCAGGACCCCCAGCAAAACTTTCTAGTACAGGTGAATGTTAGCGATGAAAGTACAGTTTGGTATCATATTTCGTTTTATTTTCGTCTTAATCCTGCTTTTCCGCCGGGACTTGAACCCAGGTCCCTGTGGTGGTGGGCTAGCTGATCTTTAGTAAATTCTGACAGCTAGTAAATTCCTGGTCTCTGTTCTTGCTTAATAACAGGTTGTTGGAAGAAAGTACATCCGACTTTATGATCCTGAGGAAACAGAAAAACTGTATCCACACCAATCCCAGCTACTGCACAACACCAGCCAGGTACTGTACGTTATGCTCACACTGGCCACTCTCTCAGATCTGCTAAAAACATATACAGTGCTGTGAAAAAGAGTTTGCCCCCTTCCTGATTTCCTTTGTTTTTTTTGTTTGTTTTTTTTCATGTTTGTCAGCCTTAAGTGTTTCGTAACATCAAACCAATTTAAATATTAGTCAAAGACAACACAGGTAAACACAAAATGCAGTTTTTAAATGAAGGTGTTTATTATTAAGGGAGAAAATCCAAGCCTCCATGGCCCTGTGTGAAAAAGTGAACCCTCCAATGTGGCTGAATTACAATTCTGCAAAGATGAGTGGACAAAAAATTCCTCCACAACGCTGTAAAAGACTCATTGCAAGTTATCGGAAAAGCTTGGTTTCAGCTATTGCTGCTAAGGATGGCCCAACCAGTTACAGTGGGGCAAAAAAGTATTTGGTCAGCCACTGATTGTGCAAGTTCACCTGCTTAGAAAGATGAGAGGTCTGTAATTTTCATCATAGGTACACTTCAACTATGAGAGACAAAATGAGGGGAAAAAATCTAGGAAAACACATTGTAGGATATTTAAAGAATTTAATTGTAAATCATGGTAGAAGATAAGTATTTGGTCAATAACAAATGTTCAGCTCAATACTTTGTAACATAACCTTTGTTGGCAATGACAGAGGTCAAATGTTTCCTGTAAGTCTTCACCAGGCTTGCACAAACTGTAGTTGGTATTTTGGCCCATTCCTCCATGCAGATCTCCTCTAGAGCAGTGATGTTTTGGGGCTGTCGCTGGGAAACACCTCCACAAACTTTCTATGGGGCTGAGGTCTGGAGACTGGCTAGGCTGCTCTAGGACCTTGAAATGCTTTTTATGGAGCCACTCCTTCGTTGCCTGAGCGGTGTGTTTGGGATCATTGTCATGCTGGAAGGCCCCGTTCATTCTTCCCTTAACACAGATCAGTTGTCCTGTCCCCTTGGCAGAAAAACAGCCCCAAAGCATGGTGTTCTCGGGATGCAACTCGGCATTCTTCTTCCTCCAAACACGACGAGTTGAGTTTTTACCTAAAGTTATATTGTGGTTTCATCTGACCACATGATATTCTCCCAATCCTCTTCTGGATCATCAATATGCTCTCTGGCAAACTTCAGACGGGCCTGGACATGTACTGGCTTAAGCAGGGGGACACACCTGGAACTACAGATTCTGAGTCCCTCGGCATAGTGTGTTACTGATGGTAGCCTTTGTTACGTTGGTCCCAGCCCTCTGCAGGTCATTCATCAGGTCCCTCCGTGTAGTTCTGGGATTTTTGCTCACCGTTCTCATGATCATTTTGACCCCACGGGATGAGATCTTGCATGGAGTTCCAGATCAAGGGAGATTATCAATGGTCTTGTGTGTCTTACAATTGTTCCCACAGTTGATTTATTCACACCAACCTGCTTGCCCATTGTAGATTCACTCTTCCCAGCCTGCTGCAGGTCTACAATTTTCTTCCTGGTGTCCTTCAAAAGCTCTTTGGTCTTGGCCATGGTTGAGTTTGGAGTCTGACTGTTTGAGGCTGTGGACAGGTGTCTTTTATACAGATAACGAGGTCAAACAGGTGCCATTAATACAGGTAATGAGTGGAGGACAGAAGAGCTTCTTAAAGACGAAGTTACAGGTCTGTGAGGGCCAGAAATCTTGCTTGTTTGTGGGTGACCAAATGCTTATTTTCCACCATGATTTACAATTAAATTATTTAAAAACCCTACAATGTGATTTCCTGGATTTTTTTCTCATTTTGTCTCTCGTACCTATGATGAAAACTACAGACCTCTCTCATCTTTCTAAGTAGGAGAACTTGCACAATCAGTGACTGACTAAATACTTTTTTGCCCCACTGTATGGTAATATACTGACTTCTGCAAGTCAACCTTGCGTGGAGCCCCAGATCGAGGGAGATTATCAATGGGCTTGTATGTCTTCCATTTTCTTACAATTTCTCCCACAGTTGATTTATTTACACCAACCTGCTATTCTATTGTAGATTCACTCTTCCCAGACTGGTGCAGGTCTACAATTTTCTTTCTGGTGTCCTTCGACTGCAATGTGTTTTTTTACAGACCTCTCTCATCTTTAAGCAGGAGAACTTGCACAATCAGTGGCTGGCTAAATACTTTTTTTCCCCACTGTATTAGGTTTAGGGGGCAATCACTTTTTCACACAGGGCCATGTAGGCCTGGATGTTTTTTTCCCCTTAATAATAAACACCATTTAAAAACTGCATTTTGTGTTTACTTGTGTTGTGTTGTCTTTGACTAATATTTAAATTGGTTTGATGTTCTGAAACACTTCTGGCAAACAAAGTGTGGCAAACATGCAAAAAAATTGGCACTCAGGAAGGGGGCAAACACTTTTTCACACCACTGTAAAAGCGAACTAAGAATGTAACCTACATCCTGTAAAATACATACAGCTGTGCCTAACCTGTATGCGTCAGTGTTGAGGGTAATTGGTTTGCCTTGACCAGGTGGATGTTGAGAATCCAGATGTGGTGCAGTTCCCAGACTTCGTGAAGGCCTCCTATCAGGAGTGTGTGCTCCAGCCTGGTGATGTCCTGTTCATCCCCAAACAACACTGGCATTATGTGCGTTCTTTGGAGCTCAGCTTCTCTGTTAGCTTTTGGTGGTCATGATAATAAACTACATTTCAACAACATTTAAAAAAATGTAATTTCTTCAATGCTGAAATCATATTTAAACAGCCAATAGTTAAGGCCAGGGCATCATTAAACAGCAGTACATTTGTTTACATTTATTGCTTATAAAATATCCAACTCAAAACTATGGTCTCAAACCAAAATCCCCAAATAATTTAATAAATAAAAGGCTTCAAGGACGAGAGATAACTGGTTGGAAATCTCTTAGGCAAAACAAAGGAGCTAAATCCCACACCTGAAAATCTGTTTCACAATCGTGCATATATAGGTACACACACAGTGGTGCTTAAGTTTGTGAAACCATCAGAATTTACAGTATTTTTGCATAAATGTGAACTTAACAGTAGAACCCAGTTAATTAATGAAACATAAATGTACTCCGTCATTTAGTTCTTGAGGATTCTGGTCCAATATTACAAACCGTGAATGGCAAACTGTGAACCTTTACTTTCAGTATCTGGTGTGACCTTCTCATGCAGCAGTAACTGCAACTACATGTTTTAGGTAATTGTTCATCAGTTCTGTAAATGAGATGGAGGAATTTAAGCTTATTCCTCTGTACAAAACAGCTCACAACTTTGATTTGATTATGCCAAACCGTTATTCTGTTTCAACCATGCTTTAGGGTCTTAATTCACCTGCTTCTTGAGATTCATTTTATGAGCAGCTGGACAGAATTCATTGTTCCAGCAGTGATGGCACTTCCTGGCCCACATGCAGCAAATGGCCCAAACCATGATACTACAACCACTATTTTTTGCAAATTGGATAAGCTTCTTATGCAGGAATGCAGTGTTTTTCCATCTCCAGACATTGCACTTCTCATTTAAACCAAAAAGCTCTATTTCGATCTTATCCGTCCACAAAATGTTTTTCTAGTAGCATTCTGGATTGTCCATTTCCATGTGTGCAGTGGCATTCACCTTGCAACTCTGCCAAGCACATTATTGTTGTTCAGTGTTCTCCCGGTGGTGGACTCGTTAATAATATATTACCCAATGTGAGAGTGTCCTTTAGTTGCTGAGATGTTCTGGGTTCCTTTGTGACCTCCCAAGACTATTACATGCCATGAAAGTGATCTTTGTTCCCTGGGCAACAATGGTCTTGAATATCCTCCATTTGTGAACAAACTGTCTGATTGTGGATTGGTTGAATCCAAATTCTTTAGTAGGTTTTTGTAGCCTGACGAGCATCAACAACTGTTTCTTAGGCCCTTAAATATCCTTTGTTCATGCCATGATACACTTCCACAAACGTTATGAAGATCAGACTATCATAAATCCTTGTTCTCTAAGTGGAACAAGACGCCCACCATCAGACCCAATTGTCAACCTCTTGATTAAAAACAGCTGACTAATTTCAGCCACCATTAGATTAGATAAACCGTTTAGCAATGATATAATTAGAATACTGCATACAGATTGACTGGTTGTACTAAAAAACAAGAAAAAAAAAATCAGAAAGGAACAGTTTCCCTAAACTACAGTGGCAAGTATTTAATGTGACCTCTCTTTACACTTGAGCAACAGCACCTTCAGCAGGATGCCAAGTTGACCCAAGAATTATGGAGTTACATATCCATGTTTGAAATTTTTGGGTCCAACTGTCAACAATGATTTATACATATATACACATACACACACACACACACACACACACACACACACATACGTAAAACCTGATGTACAACATTGTTTTTCCACTAGTGAAGTCCATTCCTCAAAGAATTCAAGCCGTCATAAAAGCCAGAGGAAGAGAACTTTTTTCCTTAAATTTTCTTTCATATTTTTTCCTCATTAAAATAATGACATTTATTTTAGGTATGCTATTAAACAAAAAAGTTGTCATATTGATTTGTTTATTTGTTACAAAGTAAAAAAAAAAAAAAACTGAGTGAGCATTCCAAATGTGGCAGTTTCATACTGTTTGCCAGGGATTGCAAGTTCTGAAATACCACGGTTTCTTCAAAAAGCAGGAATTACAACTTCATTTTAAAAAAAGGATCAGAATCCATATACAGAAATATTGGCATAGAAATTAAGCATTTGTTTTCTTTAATAATTATCAAACACTTTGATACACCAAGATATTCCATTCAAATCACTTTTATTACATGTCCTCATCTATAAAAAAATTTATATTGGATACATTTATGCTCTATACCTATTTTAAATATCCATGTTAAACATTAGCACATAGCTACCAATAATAGTCTCTTTACAAAAACATCAAATCTGTTTGCTTCCTATAATAATTTACAGTGAACCTTTTATTTTAAACATTTCTGTGCGTTCAAATCTACTAATATGCAAGCCAACTTAATATCACGATCTCCTGGAGCGACGAGATGAAGAAGTGGATGGTGGTGCAACAGGTGGTGTAGAAGAGGCCTGGCTGTGTGTGTCTGGCTGGATTTCTGGGAAAGTGATGACCCATTATGCAGTTTTTCTTTGGATATGTAATCCGAAATGTGATAAATGCACACTAGCGAGAAATGAACAACCTTACCTGGAATCTCATGAGGCCAGAAAGAATTACAGGAAGGGCAGTGAGGGTCACTGCGGCCTTTAAAGTATCTGGCAACACAGGGCAGGTGCATCCTGATGCCACAGGAAGGGTTTTCACAAATTTGATTCTGAAAAGAACAAGGAATAATACTTTCTTTGTAAAGTGAAGATTCGTGTTTCCTCATATACACACACACACACACACACACACATTTTATATATATATATACACGTATATACACATACACACACACATATACACATATGTATACACATATATACACAT
Source organism: Ancistrus triradiatus (assembly GCA_025084515.1). Classification (NCBI taxonomy): domain Eukaryota; kingdom Metazoa; phylum Chordata; class Actinopteri; order Siluriformes; family Loricariidae; genus Ancistrus; species Ancistrus triradiatus. The sequence goes on from JAJAGP010001375.1 coordinate 131,246, forward strand.
ATATACACATACACACACACATATACACATATGTATACACATATATACACATATATACACATACACACACACGCATGCATACATACATACATACATATACGCGCGTACACATATATGTGTGTGTGAGAATGTGTATACATATGTAATATATATACACACACATACATATACGCGCGTATACACACACGTGTGAGTGTATACGCGCGTATATGTATGCATGCATGCATGCGTGTGTGTGTGTGTGTATATATATATACGTGTGTGTGTGTGTGTGTGTGTGTGTGTGTGTATAAACCCAGGAACCATGACCTTCTTGCTGTGAGGCAGCGGTGCTACCCACCGAGCCACCCAGATAGAGTGAAGGGGAATAAACGTATGTTGAGAAACAGATGGACTAGTCTGTAATTGTCAAATTACAAAGTGCAGTAAAAATTGAGTCATTTGTCAAAGGATCATAACGAGACGAAAATATTTGGGAGAGACGACATTCAATCAGATCTGACTTTCGATCTGACTGAGTTTTGTAGAAAGACGGGACGAGTTGGTATCGATCCAATGAGTAATGCGGTAGGACGCACACACTTGATCTAACGGGAAGATCGTACAACTAGCCTCTGTACTGTTTCTCAAGAAACCAACTTGGCAATGTCAACACTTGGGAGAAAGAGGGGACTCGATATATGGCCATATTTCTTACTTGATGTCAAGTAAAACAAAACTTTCTAAACCGTGTGGGACGACGATTCGGTAAAAACACAACAAACGTGAAACTACATCTGCAGGCATGTCATCCTGAAACTGCGCAAAAGCTATCCGCACCTAAATGAAGCGAGCTCCTATTTTAGCAGTATTACGGTAGTACATTGCAAACGCACTCAGGTGCTGTATGTTCAAGTCGATATTTCAGCGAATAAAGTAGGGATTAAGATGTTTCCCGTTCGCAACGTAGATATATTTTACTTTGTCTAAAAAGTGTTCATACTATCTTTAAGCAGTATTCGGGTAACATGACTCCATTTTATACTGTAATTATGAATAAATGCATATACAGCGTGCATATATATCTGATCTTATATGTTTAATAAAGCTCTAAATACATAATTCATTCTAATTGATTCTATTCTACAATATCTCATGAGTGTCCACACTGAGTTTGAAGCAGATTGGTGAAAATGATGAGACTTGGTGACCACTTTTTACTGTATAATGTTATTTTCAATGTATGCATACAGACCCGAGCGCATATCTTAATTAGATCTTGTAATATATCATTCAGTCCAACTTGATTTTATTCTAGGATATCTGCTGAATGTCCACACCGAGCATGAAGCAGCTCTATGGTAGAAATGGAGTTAGAACCATTTTAACCTATACTATTATTATCAGTGCATGCATGTAAATGTTTCATTTCGTCTCAGTGCGTATAATGACTTGAATAATTCAAGGGAAATGTTTAAAAAAGCATTTACGTATTGCAACCTTTACATGTCATATTTTAGTCAACGGAATCTAGTGTAGATTTAGTCGACTATAATCTTATTTTAACTAGTCGACAAACCAAAACAATTCAGATGACGAAATTATGACTAAAAGTAAATGACATTTTAGTCAAAAGACTATGACTAAAACTAAATCTAAACCTAAACTGTTCAGCTGGTATGACTGGTTCAGACACAGCAGTGCTGCTGGAGTTTTAAAACACTGTTCACTAACTGTACACTTTGAGACATTCACTTTATTGCGCCACCTCGTAGATGGAAAGTCAGAGACTGTAGCTCATCTGATTTTTCAAAGTTTGTATTAATCATCCTATAATTCTTCATCAGTGCTCACAGGAAGCTGCCTACAGGATGCTGGTGGCTGGACATTTTTTGTCCGGTGGACCATTTCCAGTCCAGTAGTGACAGTGAGATAATTTGTAATTTGAGTAATTTGGTTTTGCTTGGTTTTTTTTTGGGGGGTTTTTTTTTTATATTAAATGTAGCTATCGGCATCAGTGGCCATTTAAGCTCCTCTCACAAAGTTACATCAAGACTAGTTGTGTGTGTGTGAATATACACACACACATATACACACACATACACATAGAATAGAACCTTTATTGTCATTATACCAAAGGTATAATATACACACACATGTATGTATGTATGTATGTATGTATGTATGCATACACACACACACACACATATATATATATATACACACACACACACACACACACACACACACACACACACACACACACACACACACACACACACACACACACACACACACACACACACACACACACCTGTACATTCACACATACATTCACACATACATTCACGACACGTGGAGGACCCAGACTGCTCCACTCTGGGATTAAACCCAGGAACCATGACCTTCTTGCTGTGAGACAGCGGTGCTAACCACCAAGCCACCCAGATAGAGTAAAGGGGAATGAAAGTATGTTGAGAAACAGTCCATAACTGTCAAAGTACAAAGTGCAGTAAAACTTAAGTAAAGAATCAGCAGAATATGAACTGAAAAATATAGAATGCCTAAGACTTATCCACAATACTATATGTGATTTCACTTGCAAGTACTGTTCCTCTTGGTTGTTCGTCATCAGTTTACCATAATTATTACACAATAAACATACATCCATAATAATCTGAGCAACTAAAAATAGTATTGGTTTGGTTCTGTATTCCTTACCTGGAAGAGGACATTATGGCACACATAACACATTTTGATGAGATCCTGGTAAATGGAGCGCAAGTAGGGCTCCATCTCAATGATGCAGCGAGTGCTTAGAGTGTATTCACCATGTTTCTAACACAGAGAGACGACAAACATACATTCTATCACTCATGATCATATCATACATCTCTATAGTGTCTTTCTGACCAAGTTACCCTTACTGTTAACTTCGGGTCAACCATTCTCACAGCCTCTAATTCTCACATTCTAATTTATCAAGTTTTAGGCTTTTGAAAAAGTCCTGGTATAAGTGGTGTTATGCCACGGTTACAATACATGATTATTAACCTGATTTTAGCCCTGATTCTCAGTCTGTCTGAGCCTGTGCTGGTTGTCTCTAGTCTGCAGATTTTTCAGAGACAATCGAGTAGTGTGTGAGGGGTACAGAATGGCTTCCCGATCGGGTCTCTGACCAGTCTGAGCATGTGAAACATGTTTGATTTTTTTTTTTTTCTTTTCACCTGACTGAGCGTAATCTAGTAGGGTATACTGATCAGCGTTCCAATCTGAATGGGTCCAGTCAACAGCAACTGAAAACTGAGCACAAAAAGTCAACTTCCTATGTGTTCTTCATGCATGCAATGACCCTCTACAATGGAGGTCAAGTTAAAGTTGTGGCAGGAGCACGAGTGGGGTGAGTACATCTTTAAATTAGTACATGAATAATTTCTAGGAATAACCAGCAACAGACATCTACAGACAGCCGCGGACTTTTAACATCTTCTCTTTTTGATCAGCCACCACAACAGGTACCTATGGTAATATACTGACTTCTGCAAGTCAACCCTCAACATGCAGATATTTTTTTTAATGTATGAACATTTTCAGTTACTGCCAAATTTTAACATCCAAGTGCCCTTATTGATAATTATTATTAATTATTAAATATTATTTTTCATAATGTAGTTGTGGGTATTCCTGCTAATGAAGCTGATGATGCTTAACATGGTTGTTTTTGCCTCTTTTGTACGACTACTTGAGTGTTAATTAATTCTGGACCATTTTCGTAAAACCAATTAGGCTGTAGTTTCATTAACTGTTTATTTAACACAGGCTTTTCTCAGTAATTGCTGATTTTCTAAGCTTTGTTTGTGGAACACCCCCAGGACGTTCTAGTCTCTTACTCAGGCAATCACAAAAAGTATCATCAACCAAGAAAGTGAGCTGTGTCATTATCTCAAATGTACCTCAGTTAACCATTTGTCCTGGACAAATTTGTTCAGCACGTGCTCCGTCTCTTTCTTCTTCATTTTCTTTGTCTGGAGACCATCAGCACAATTCAGGATATCAGTGGAGGAGGCAGTACCATTCTCAGACTCAACAATTAGATCCATCTGATGTAAAAGGTAAAATGACAATAGGATATCCATTAGTATTCAGCATGCGTCAATAGTGTTTAATCTGAATAACGTGAGATGAAAGCAAATGAAGACCATGTAATCGAGGTTATGCTACCAGCAAAAGTCAACACAAAACACTAAGAATGTTACACAGTAAATTATTCACCGTTTTCCTGAACAGTTCCAACTCATTGTCAGCATAGTCACAAGACATCCTCGTAATGTCGGTCTCAGCCATGTTTACCTGTTTGAAAAATGTAGACTTCAGTATATCATGTGCAATAGCTATACTTTATAATACTTTTTATGCGTTTACAGTTGGGGTCACTTACCAATGCATAGTACTGCACTCCATCGTCTTCTGACATGCCTTTTCTGATGTGCATGAACATGGGCTGAAGATGGGTGTTAATAATGTCAATGAATTCATCCAGTCTATCCTGTGAATAATGTGCTGCAAATGAGCATGACAAAGATCATAATCCTTTATAAGCAAACAACTCAACACTCTCAATGTAGCTTCCAGCACTGTATTAAATGCCACAAGGATTAATCTGTACTTTTATTGCCAACCCCCTCCTTGTCATTAAGAGTTGATGCTCGAATTGTAATGCAGACCATTACATTACTTTACTTCCCCTAATATGTATTTTAATGAACACCGCTACAAATCAGCAGGGAAACAAGACTGGCATTATATAATGTTTACAAATACACTGCTCAAAAAAATAAAAGGGAACACTTAAACAACACAATATAACTCCAACTAAATCAAACTTCTGTGAAATCAAACTGTCCACTTAGGAAGCAACACTGATTGACAATCAATTTCACATGCTGTTGTGCAAATGGAATAGACAACAGGTGGAAATTATTGGCAATTAGCAAGACACACTCAATAAAGGAGTGGTTCTGCAGGTGGGGATCACAGACCACTTCTCAGTACCTATGCTTTCTGGCTGATGTTTTGATCGCTTTTGAATGTTGGTGGTGCTTTCACACTCGTGGTAGCATGAGACGGACTCTACAACCCACACAAGTGGCTCAAGTAGTGCAGCTCATCCATGATGACACATCAACGCGAGCTGTGGCAAGAAGGTTTGCTGTGTCTGTCAGCGTAGTGTCCAGAGGCTGGAGGCACTACCAGGAGACAGGTCAGTACACCAGGAGACGTGGAGGAGGCCGTAGGAGGGCAACAACCCAGCAGCAGGACCGCTACCTCCGCCTTTGTGCAAGGAGGAACAGGAGGAGCACTGCCAGAGCCCTGCAAAATGACCTCCAGCAGGCCACAAATGTGCATGTGTCTGCACAAACGGTTAGACACCGACTCCATGAGGATGGTATGAGGGGCCAACGTCCACAGATTGGGGTTGTTGGCAGCCCAATACCATGCAGGACGCTTGGCATTTGCCAGAGAACACCAGGACTGGCAAATTCGCCACTGGCGCGCTGTGCTCTTCACAGATGAAAGCAGGTTCACACTGAGCACATGTGACAGACGTGACAGAGTCTGGAGACGCCGTGGAGAGCGATCTGCTGCCTGCAACATCCTTCAGCATGAACAGTTTGGAAGTGGGTCAGTAATGCTGTGGGGTGGCATTTCTTTGGAGGGCCACACAGCCCTCCATGTGCTCGCCAAAGGTATCCTGACTGCCACTGGGTACCGAGATGAGATCCTCAGACCCCTTGTGAGACCATATGCTGGTGCGGTTGGCCCTGGGTTCCTCCTAATGCAGGACAATGCTAAATCTCACGTGGCTGGAGTGTGAAAGCAGTTCCTGCAAGATGAAGGCATTGAAGCTATGGACTGGCCCGCCCATTCCCCAGACCTGAATCCGATTGACCACATCTGGGACATCATGTCTCGCTTTAGTCCAGGTCTGGGAGGAGATCCCTGAGAAGACCATCCGCCACCTCATCAGGAGCATGCCCAGGCATTGTAGGGAGGTCACACAGGCACGTGGAGGCCATACACAATACTGAGCCTCATTTTGACTTGTTTAAAGGTCATTACATCAAAGTTGGATCAGCCTGTAGTGTGTTTTTCCACTTTAATTTTGTGTGTGACTCCAAATCCAGGCCTCCATTGGCTAATAAATTTGATTTCCATTGATGATTTTTGTGTGATTTTGTTTGTCGGCACATTCAACTTTGTACAGAACAAAGTATTCAATGAGAATATTTCATTCATTCAGATCTAGGATGTGTTATTTAAGTGTTCCCTTTATTTTTTGAGCAGTGTATTAAGTTATTTCTTGTAAAATAGAAACCATCTGGCTTCTGACGTACACATTTTGCAACAAACAGGTTACTTACCTCCATGAGCGTCACAACAATGTCGATGCAGTGCCTTAGCCTGGAAACTGCTGATTATGCCATTAGTCATCATTGTTTGCAAGAACCGTTTATGACTGTCACCCATTGGTCTGGACATCCTGGCAAAGTTCCTAGTCTGTGAATGAACAAAACACAGGTACAGTGGGACAAAAAAGTATTTAGTCAGCCACTGATTGTGCAAGTTCTCCTACTTAGAAAGATGAGAGAGGTCTGTAATTTTCATCATAGGTACACTTCAACTATGAGAGACAAAATGAGGGAAAAAAATACAGGAAATCACATTGTGGGATTTTTAAAGAAGGAAGAAAATTGTAGACCTGCACCAGGCTGGGAAGAGTGAATCTACAATAGGCAAGCAGGTTGATGTGAATAAATCAACTGTGGGAGCAATTGTAAGAAAACGGAAGACACACAAGACCATTGATAATCTCCCTCAATCTGGGGCCCCACGCAAGATCTCATCCCGTGGGGTCAAAATGATCATGAGAACGGTGAGCAAAAATCCCAGAACTACACAGAGGGACCTGATGAATGACCTGCAGAGAGCTGGGACCAAAGTAAAAAGGCTACCATCAGTAACACACTACACCGAGAGGAACTCAGATCTTGCAGTGCCAGGCGTGTCCCCCT